>CM019073.1:121425451-121730529 GCA_009667805.1 Leptobrachium leishanense
CCCTTGTATATTTATCCTTTTATCACTTCAAAAAGGCCCCTTCTGTCTCATTGTTTGCACCTTGGAGGGCTTTTTCATATCACACTGTTATTTGTTGGCAAAGCTTTCCCTCTCTGGGGGGATGGAAGGAAAGGCAATTGGTGAAAAGAGATTTGGAATCCTTCTCTTTTATCCTATGTATACCTCCCTCCCTCCCCCATCTTTCCTCATTCCTGCATATGTATATCACCTCATCTCTTTGTCACTAATTTAAGGTCACATTACACCACCAATGTATGAGCTATCAGCCTGGACTACTTGCAAGTGAGACACAAGAATATCTAAGCCACCCAAGGCTTTAATGACATTTAAATTTGAAAGGAAAGAGCCCCCCCAGACACATACCCCTAATCAGTCAACCTTTACAGGTCCAACAAAGTAACACTGTAACACACTGACAGTTTTTGTTTACCTTCAAATCTGCATTGGAAAAGCAAGTTAGTAAAGTTCAAAGCGAGCGCTAAACATAAAACCAAGTATAACAAGATGTTTTAATGACACAAAACACTAAAGTTAGAATTTCTTAGAATGCTACAGAGCAGAGACAACAATAACATCAAGCAATAACATGGATTTAATAGATCTTGACATATTTTGTTCTTTTTTTTAATATAAGTTTTACGTGAATTTTTTTATCCTTTAGATTTTTTTTATACGCAGATTATATTATACTATGCCTAGGGCACTATTACGTGCCTGTAGATAGAACAAGGGTGCTAAGGTGAAAAATTGGTGTTCACTAATCTCCCATTAGCATCCCTGTTCTCCCAGTGGATTATGGGGCAGGCTCTGAGTCCGGCAGTCTGATCCGTAGCGGGTACTAGGCTCATGGATGCTCGGAGCAGCTCTGAAGCGCCGTCCAGAGCATCCCCTCCATGGAGTCCATAGGACCTGTGTGCTGGGTCACATGGCCATGCCTCTCCTGAGGATCCTGCAGGTCGGCGGAGTGATTGTGGAGGGAGACTGGGGACTTTTTTCCCCAGTTTCACTCTGTTACCAGTGGCCAGAAGCAGCAGATCGGGCCACTGTTCTCGCCGCGGGATTTGAGGTGTGTATTTGATTTTGGGGGGGGGGGGTTTGCAGCTGCTGCTATCTGATTCTGCACAAGCTCTAAGCTGTAGAAAACTTTTTTCGTTAGTGACAGCTGTTTACGATCCTAACTTTGTGATCCTAAGGCTAGTTACTCTCTGCTTACTCTTTGCGCTCCCCATGTTAAGCACAGGGAGAGCAAACTACAGTAAGCTGGTGCTAAAAAGCGCTAATACTGATTCGATAACGGGTTTTTTAATACGGGCGTAACGCTATCACCTCAATTAACCTAGCGCTGATGTTCATTTATGTGAGTACTTGCGTTAAGGAAGTGATAGAGCCCCTAGTCTTTGTCTGCTTTTTTTTAGTTTCCTGACAAGATCTTCTAAATAAATGTAAAAAATAAGAAGTTGTTTTGTGATCAGAGTTATAATCTGATCATTTAATTTTCACCATGAATGTTACAGGATAGATGTTGATTTAGTTTTTAAAGGTTGTTGCATGCTGTGTGTTTGGAAATGTTGAGTAACTTTTTTTTAAGGGGTAAGAGAACACAAATGTGTATTTTATACACTGGGCACTAATACTGCCCAGCCTTATCATAAAAGAGTTCCATAGCAATAAAACTCACAGTAATGTGTGTATATGAGTGTATCACAGAGCTCCACAGCAGTAAAAATCGTAATAATGTATTGTGTACTTAGTTGAGGCCCAAAATTCTGCTCCTGGCAATGTGCTGCCTGGAGCGATGGCTCCATCTGGCCCCATGGACGAGCCGACCCTGAGAGACAGATAGGTTAGAATCAGCGATTTGATATGCTAAAATGAAGAGATGGGTTTTGAGGGATTTCTTGTAGGCCTGAAGTTTGTGGAAGAGACTGAGGAAGGTCATTCCACAGGACCTTGAAAGGTTTTGGTAGGTCATTTCGCTGCCATTGAGAAGTCTTAGAGGCAGACGTTGCGGTACTGTTGGAAACAGAACACAGACGGAGGTCGCTTGCTGAATGGAGTGATCTAGAAGCAGTGCACTTGTGGAGAGGGGAGACATGTAAGGAGGTATTGATATATTGAGGGCTTTGAACATGAGCATCAGTATTTTAAATTGCAACGTGAAATGAACAGGAAACCAATGAAGGGACTGGCCGAGGGAGGAGGTATGTGAGGCACATTAGCCTGGCAGGTGCATTCCTTTCAGATTGCAAGGGGGCAATCCAGGCATTGGGGAGGCCAATAAGGAGTGAGTTACAGTAATCAAGTCATGATAGCAAAAGGGAAAGGATGAGCACCACAGCCATATCTTGCCACAGAATGGGGTAGTTATGAGCAGTGGTTTAAAGGTAATAATATCAGGATTTGGATGGATGTGGGGAGAAAACAGTGAGTCAGATTCAAAACTGACACCAATTGACACTATTATACTTAACATAGAGCCAGCAGAATACGCAGCACTGTACAAGACAACTGGACAAGGGGATAATACATATGTACAACAGGTGACCTAACAACTATGGTTTAGTAGGTTTGGAGGACCTTGTTCCCAAGGGAGCTTACAATCTGTGTGAGTTCAATTCATTCATTAAACTGGACACTCAAAATATCTGGATTGGACAATTTATTCAATTTAGCAATTTTGTTAAAGGAAAATAAAATAAATTCTCTTTTATAATTTACAAAATTCCAGGTTACGTGAAAAAGACAGACTGCTATTACAGTAAAACTTATTGTGTGCTTAACCGTCACTAGTAAGTGTGTGTGGGTCTGTGTGTTCATGTGTGTGATATTATTATAACACACCAAAAATGAAAGGAGCAAAGAAACGTTTCACTTCCACCCTTATTATTCTATGCTCTCATTTTTCAGTGTGCACATTATACCAGCTGGATGCTACATTTGAAAAGGAATGGAACACTTGAATAAAGACATCTAAGGGTCATAGTATAAACACTTTTTGTTGGCTGGTTTACATACTTGTAAGGCAGGCATGATCTAGTGATACAGGAAAGTCTTTGAAATGTAAGATTCCAATTCAAGCTTCAATTCTTTATGACTTGGCTATGCATGCCTGAGGCATCAAGCTATACTGCATTGTATTTGAAGCCACTGCTTAACTCTTTAATGGCCAAGCCCATTTTGAAAGAAGTAAATAGATAAATACTAACACTTATTTAAAGTGTACATGACATTTACAATCACTGCCTAGCCTCAGAGGATGGGATTACTGCCTGCCAATTGTTACTTTGAATAGGTCCCTAAATTTATTTAAATTTTTTTTTTATTTATGTTGCTTTCCCAAATTCTTCCAAGTATGCAACAAATCACATACTTTTAAACTCACTCTATTCACCTAGTATTTGCCCTACCAGGTACCTACCAACCACATTTCACATTTGAATTTTCTGAATGGTGTATGTGCACCTGTTTTATTCCAATTTGATTTTAACGCTAGCTAAATTCTCTTCAATGCTGTTTCCCCTTTTTTAAATCCTAAATCCAGTAGACTAATCACCACTAATTCTAAATATTCTTAGGATTTTTCTTTGATACATTTGATATACCTGTCCATTTAACATGGATACCTGTCCTTTTAAATACACCATCAGCTGCTCTAATGGAGCCAATATACTCATGGCTCCAGATATTGTGAGTTGTTTTCTGGCTTAATTCTAATCAGGATATTACTGTTTTAATTTCTTTTAGCTCTCTCTTTTCTTATATATTTTGAAAACTGACCGAGTGAGGCATCTCAAAAATAGTAAGGGAAAATTAAGTCTGGGCCAGTGTATTTGGCCAGAGCTGGTTCTACTGAGCCACTTTGGTGAAAGAGGCTCATGACCGCGTGATTGGGAATAAATCGTTACATGCATTACTATACTGTGTACTTGGTGCCTCCACCATTGAACATTCTCTTTCTTCTTGTATTTTGAAATGAATGTAAAGAGAAGAAAATAAACCACCCTTCTTTCTCCATCATCTGTGCTTTGTAGACTCAGATGTGTGACCTAAAGTTTTCTTCAGTTGACATTCATTAAACCATCTTTTTGGGTGAATTGGTATCGTATGTAATATTTGCGCCTTATACATATTTAATTTTGTTACATATGATTTTAATTATGTTTTGAGGTGCACACCGTGGATAGAAACAATAATATTTATGTGTCTATTCAGTCGTATGTTATATTTATTTATTCAGATCAGTGCAATGATAAACACTTTGCAAAGAAGGACAGCTTCTTTAGCATTCTTTTTTTGTTGTTGCATGAATATGTAAGATTCTGAGTCAGGTGTAAACTCATTATCTTATCAGAACCATTACAGTTTGTAAAGCTGGTAAGTTTACAGCAGCTCTTGGTTTACGGCTGATATGGAAGCTAGCTCACTGTACAAGTGGATACCACACTCCGACTACTCCTAGGTGTGCAGGAAGGGTCCCTCAATTGCAATACAGACTAATAGTGTGCATGCAACACCAAGGGCTCTATCACCACCTTCAAGCTAATAATAGCATCAGCGTTTGCGCTAGATCATAGTGCTGCAACCAGAGCGCTTTCAAATAGCTAACGGGTTAAAAACCTTGGAAAGTCAAACACAGCGTTACTAACACAGGGGGACTCACCAAATGCCGGGTCAGCGCCGGGGTGCTCCACCATCTAGGATCCGCAGTCCACCAATACTATATACCAAAAATCAACAGGCCACACCAGGAGCTTGACCATATAAAATATTTATTGTGGAGCGGCCACAGGGGTACTGGATTCAAGCGATGATTCGGCGAAGTGCCTTAGTCATGCCTACTAAGGCACTTTGCCGAAACGGCGCTTGAATCCAGTACCCCTGTGGCCACTCTACAATAAATATTTTTATATGGTCAAGCTCCTGGTATGGCTCTCTGATTTTTGGGTTAAAAAACCTATTAACGGTTGTTAATTTGTGATTCGTAGCACGAGTGTACTTTACTTTGTGCTCCCTATAACTAACATGGGGAGAGCAAATTGCAAGCACAAATTAACTAGCGTTAGGATCACTTGGTCCACTCCTGACGCTAGTTACTAAGAGCTGGTGCTACCTAAAAATTTTACCACTAGCACAGAGGTGTAGGTAACAGATTCTGCTGCTGCAAAATTCATTACCTGCAGCTCAAAACCCCCCAAAAATCACATACTCATCTCTCATCCCGTGGGGAGAACGGCGGCCCGATCCGCTGCTTCTGGCTGCTGGGAGCAGAGGGAGACTGGCGGAAGAGAGTTTCCTGTCTCTCTCCGTGATCACTCCGCTGACCAGCAGGATCTCACGAGAGGCGAGATCCTGCCGGTCATGTACCGGCAGCACGATCCTCCATGTTGTCCTGTGGACGCCATGGAGAGGATGCTGGGGACATCACTGTAGCACTGCCCCCAGCATCCGCGAGCCTAGCAATCGCTAAGGGGAAGGCTGCCGGATTTGGTGCCTGCCCGCAATATATTCTGGGCAAACCGGGACGCAAAGGGGAAATTAGCAAACAGAAGTTTTTCCCCTTAGCATCTCGGTTTTAGCAAGGGCAACGCGATAGTGCCCTGAGTCTTTGAAAAGCCAGACTTGGCAATGACCCATTCTGTGTCAAAACATTGCCTGGTCCCCTTACTGAGTCACTGCTCAGTGTTCTCTTCCCTCAGCTGCTCATTTTAGTAAAGGAAGCAAAAATGAAACATTTTGCCTCCTCTTCGGCTCAGGGCTTGGTAAATGCCAGGGCCCTCTGGTGCCACTGGGCCCCTGAACATATCATAGGCTGTCACCCCCCCCCGATGGCTGCCCTGCTTATTAGCATAATTACCTTCTTTATCAAAACAATGAACAAAGACATTGTATTCTCTTGTCAAATGTTATCTTCTGTTTGACAGTCTCACTTATGTCAATACTGGTATCATAAACTCAAATCGTGAGTGTCGCCTTTGCCTAGTTGAGCTGTTCGTCCCTCTTTCTGTTCCCTCACATACAGTCAGTCAGTAAAGCCAGCCATTTACATCTTCTTAACAAAGGTAGCATTCACACCTGCCTACCATACGATGGAAAAACAGTGATACGAGGCCTCATTATCTCCCTCCCTCTCTAAAAGGCAGGTTGCTTCCATGCTTATCCTATTTTTATCATTTTCTTACGCGGCATTCTTTCTCTCTTTCTACCTTCTACCAATAATGAATGTTGCCACATATCCTTTATGAATCACTTCTTCAAAGTCCTTCTCTCGTCAGTCCTTGCACTGAGTTTCTGTATCGATATGAAAATGATCGCATACACAACGCTCTACAAATGCACCTTAACTATGTACCAATTCTTATTTGCGGAAACAACCATAAATTCTCCACCGCAACCACTTATTTACATCAGCACTTTCAACTCATATATTGAAGCACCTTCTTGTGCAATGCTCTTTTTAGCCCTTCAACAATTTTTCTAAGTGGTTATTCAAAGAGACCTGTGTTTGCCACCTAATTGCACCGAACGGTGAATTTCTCCGTACGGTGCAATTTCGGGACAATTCAGCTATTCAAAAAGCTGACAATTCGCCAAATATTGGCAAATTGCCAGCAAAATACGGTGCATTTCAGAGGCAGTGAAATTCCCAATAGAGCCATAATGGTTACTCTATTCAGAGAATGCCAACCAGCCTTGAACATTTTGCCAAATGCCAAAATGTTCGGTTGTTTTGTTTGACAGGTTTAACCCCTTAAGGATGGGCAGGTGTTGCCCGTCAGGCATGGGTTAATGCCAGTGAGGTGTGCAGGTACGCCAACCGGTGCCACCGCAAACTTCTGATTTCAAGCTGCCCCACAGCCAACGTGCCGGCAGCGGGGAGGGGCTGAGGTGGCCCATTGAAGACAGCAGGGTGTACCTATACGCCCTACATCTTCAAGGCCCACCCGCCGCAAGGATGGCATAGAATGTCCTGCGGTGGGAAAGGGTTAAACAGGCGAATCCGAAAGGTTTCAATGCAAAAACATTCCCAGTTTTTCTTAAATATTTATCCAACCGTTTTTTTCTTTTCCTTTGCAGCAAAAAGTCTCTTAATTAATTTATTTTTACAATTTTTTAGGCATTTTTCTGGATTATTTCAGCAAAATATTTGAATTCTTTTAAATGGCGTTTTTATATTTATACTGTTTTTTTTATTTATTTTTTATTCTATAACAGACCTTTTTATTGTTATTCATAGGACCTTATATTGCATACATACTGTATACTAGACAAAGAGCTTCACTCTTCGCAAAATGTTCCAACCGTGTCAATTTTTAACCCAAATTCTTCTCACGCGATGTCTAAAATATACCTGCAGAGCCCCTTAGGATTTGTTTGATTCCACTTTGCAAGGATCTGTCTCTTCCTGTAGGAACTCATGACTTGCATTGCTTTCTATGAGACCACTCATTCAATAAGTTGATTGAAAACATTCATAAAGCCACCCGATAAAAATAACTTTTGATGTTAGTTGTAAATAGTCAAGACTCATATGTCTTCTCAAAACTTTGAATAAATTTAATCTATGCAGTTTTAACATCGATATCTAATGTGCCAGTACCCTGGCGCTTTATAAATAGACTATAGTCAAATTTAATTTTATTGACATACATAAAGCAGACTACAGCCCGCAGGCTTACACTCGGGCTATTCAAAAGTACTGGGATTCAGTGTCATGGTATTGTTTCTGCTGAAACACATACAGGGTTATTCAGAGAGAGGTGAAAAGCAGGAGAATGGCTGGAGAATGGAAAATTCTAGGTTAAAATAGCCAAACCAGAAAAATTCTCCCATTTATTCACTTTCCTAGGGCACTATTACACTCTTCGCGCAAAAATGTGCACGTGCGCAAAAACGCAGTGCCAAAACCCTTCGCGCTGAACGTCGTATTACGACGTTCACGCAAACGATGCGCGTTAACGTCTAACGCGAGTGACCCTGCGCGAACCTTGCGCGAGCGCAAGTTTGTGCGCGCATCCCATACTTAATATTGTGAGCGCAAATGCGTTTGTGCACTGGTACGCAGATGGTATTACAATCGATGCGCAAATTTTTACGAACGACGTTTACGCGCAGAATTTTAACGCCTTTGAAAAGCTGGTGGTAACTGCAAATCTGAACGTTCTGGCAGAAACCAAATACACCAGCACGAAAAGAAAAAATACAGCAAAGTATAGTTACACATTCTACGCATACCCAAACAATAAAATGGAGAAGTTGTGCGTGTTTTTATTATTGCTGCAGCATATATACACAGATTGATTTTAACAGGTACAAAAACTGAACGGGAGACAATTGTGGTTCTTAATTCTGATTGGCTGAATCGCGTGAAAAAACAGTCTGCCCGCCGATTTGTGCACGCAGCGTTAATTTGCGTGCGTTTTTGTGCGATATTTTTTGACGGATGCAAAAATGCGCTTGGATTGTAATACCAGCGTTAATTTACGTTTAATACTGCGCGCAAAAAAATTTGTGCGGAGAATGTAATAGAGCCCAGATCGGCTATTTTGACCTAGAATTTTCCATTCTCCAGCCATTCTCCTACTTTTCACCTCTGTCTGAATAATCCTGTTTGTAAATAAATAGATTTATCAAAAAATAAAAGGAAAGTTTTAAGACATCTTTAATGGGAGCGTTTTCTGTGGCCCTTTTAAGTTTCTGGCTCAGTCTGCTGTTTCCTACCCTTTAATTTGCATTTCTTTTTTTTCTTCAAGAAAACAGTTTGACTTCCTATACTGTGCATTCCTGACTTCCTGCTGAGTCTTTGTGCCTTCATCTTGCAGTCAAGATACGGAGCTGTTGCTCACATCCTTACTAACTTCACCCTTAATGTCATCACATATAATTACCCAAACCTACTATATTACAGGCTTGCACTGCAGCACTAGGCCCCGGAGCAAGACTGACAAGTCAAAGGGGTAGATTTTGTAAACACAATCGGAAAGCAGGCTATTATATGTATTCAGCTTGCAGCAAAGACCAGCTTCACTAAAATGAGCAATCTCTGAAACAGCTGGGGGTGACACAGTGTCACGGCTCACTGCAGGGTTAAGGATTCGAGCCCAATATGCGGTTACTCAGATGATAAAGAGGCAAAAAGGGAAGGTTGTAATCCAAAACATAGGTTTATTAAATAAACAAAAGTAAACCAAGAAGGGGAATCTGAATAACTAATAACTATAGATAGGAGCTGGATGGGCAAGATAATATATACAGAGGACAGGGTACACTTAGCAGAAGGGGTAGACAGGACAGGACACTGAATAGCACAATAGGGCCAACAGAACAGGTACTGGACGCTGAATAAAGAATAAACACAAGAGGATCAAAAGACACAGAAGGCAAAAGACACAAGAAGATCAGGCGCAGTATCAGAAGGGTTATGATTGGAGAGTGGTTAAATCAAGCTTAGGTCGGTGGCAGGCAGCTAGCATAGAAGTAGTCAGTCCAGATTCCAGTGTCATACACGTGTAGGTCAATAAGAGGCAGGATAATATAGTCCTTAAGGAATGTAGTAATGGTGAGGGGTTCTCAGGCTACCAGATGGAAAGGTTCTCAGGATACCAAACGAAGGGGTACTCAGATGAACCTCTGGCAGGTGGATACCAGATGGAAGGGTCCTCAGGATACCAGATGGAAGGGTTCTCAGGATACCAAACGAAGGGGTACTCAGATGAACCTCTGGCAGGTGGATACCAGATGGAAGGGTCCTCAGGATACCAGATGGAGGGGTTCTCAGGATACCAAATGAAGGGTTCTCAGGATACCAAACGAAGGGGTACTCAGATGAACCTCAGGCAGGTGGATACCAGATGGAAGGGTCCTCAGGATACCAGATGGAAGGGTTCTCAGGATACCAGACGAAGGGGTACTCAGATGAACCTCAGGCAGGTCAGTGCATAGCACTCAGGTCAGGCTTGCAATGAGTCTTTCTATGGTTAGAATAAACGATGCAGAAGCTCTGATTCAGAGGTGAGGCTGGTTTAAATGGGCATTGCAGGCCCAGCCCACACCTGGAGAGGTGAAGGGATACGTGATAGGAAAGTCAGGGATGGAGTCTTGAGTGCCTGGACCTCAGTCCAGTTAGTGGGAAAAGCCGGACCGGATCCAGGTTCTTAAAGGAGACAGATCCTACTTCCCTTTCTTCCGGCGTCTGCGGCGTGAACCGTGACACACAGAACAGAAAGCTAGTCAAGGCCACGCTCCTTTATTTTAGAAAATGACATTCTCTGTTTCGAAATTCCCCCTTTTACAAATGTATAATCCCAATTTAGAAATATAAAAAAAAGATATATTTATCAAGACATCGGGAGCAACATGATTCTAAAATAAATTGGAAACCAAAATAAAAATAATTCATTCCTCAAAGGTTTTAGTAGTGCCAGTGGGATCCACGACTACTCCCTAACCCTACTGTATGTAGAGCAGCACTGAGTCTCTGAATCCCATTAGAACAATAAATAAGGCGCTATTACACCACATTGTCTATTATATATTCTGATTCTGAAATAAACCTGCTTAGCCCTTTCCAGCGAAGTGCCGCATGGCCACTTCGCTGCGGAGGACGCGCTGAGCGCGTCCTCCCTTTGCAGCAGCGATCGGCCAGACCTCTTGGACCTCTCCCCCTCCCTATCCGTGCGGGCCATTGGGTAAAGACAGGTACCGCTTGGAAGGGCACAGCCTGCCCTTCCAAGCGGCGGCTGTCTTTAACCCCTAGGGGGCTGGATCGCGATATGACGCTTACATGCGCCGTATCGCGGTCCCCTCCCGGAGCTGGCCATCTTGGATGTCGGCCAAGCTTCCGGGATATCCCCCTAACGACTGGCGTCATCGCGCATAGCGCGATGGCGCCAGTTTCGCAATTAACACCTTGCACCTATGGTGGAGATAGGGGGTTCCAATGAACCCGACAGCTAGGGGTTAGTGTTTGATATCATTGGAACGGCCAGAGCGTGGCCTTTCCAATGATACCAAACATGACCATGTACAATGTAAAAACAAAATAATTGAAAATAAAATTAAAAAAACTAAAAAATTTAAAAACTTTTTTGTTTTTTGTTTTATTAGTGCAGCAATATTGTTCCAATTTCAATTATAATGTGAACAATGATGCTGCACTAACGATTTTTTCTATGGGGGGGCGTTTGCTAAAAAACCCATAATTTTCCCCAAAAAAAGTAACGATTCCCCGTTTCTAATTTTTTTAACAAGCGCAACCCAAATATAACCGCAAATGCTCGCATGTTAAAATGTGAAAAAAAACACTTTACACATTGCAAATTATTGAAAATTCTAATTTTATTGCATTTTTTGTTATAACATACAGACAGAACATAACATATACATATAATAATGATATATTATGAATCTGCCGAGTCTCCCGGAAAGAACGATATATAATATGTCTGGGTCATATAATAAAATGTGACTTCAAATCACAGGCCAGATTTTGGAGATCACCTTGGGGAAAAGCAGACTGAATCCTGCAATCACTGAGCAGCAAATCATATCACCCTTGCTGAGCTTCAGATATCCTGCAAACCTGGCGAGGCGGAGGGTCCTGAGGACAGGTTTGGGAAACACTGCTCTAGGTGAATGAAAATAGCAGAGTCTGCGTGGTAATGGGGAGCGTGTGGGCTGAATGGGAAACTGCCTCCTGCTACTGCCAAATATTTCAAATTTTGACTCCTCAGTCCATGAAGACCACTTCGGACCAGACTTCTACGGACAGTAGATGCTGTACCTCGGTATTACTGGTTTCTGCCAGTTCTTTGCTGAGGACACTGGTGGACATCTTCCGATGTCGAAGGAAAGTAAGCACGATGCTTTCGTCTTCTGCATTAAGTTTCCTTCGCCGACCAATGCATCTACGGTTCTCAACATTGTCCATTTCTTTGTGCTTCTTGAAAATAGCTTGAACAGCACATCTTGAAACCCCAGTCTGATTTGAAATCTTTGCCTGGGAGAGATCTTACTGACGCAGTATAACAAACTTGTGTCTTGGTGCTGTGCTCAGTCTTGCCCAGGGCCAGATTTATAATTAGGCAGAATAGGCATGTGCCTACAGGCGCCTACCACAAGGGGAAGCCATGCTCTGGAAAAAAATGATAAAAAATGCACAAAATTCCAATAATTTAGACCACTGTAAGTCTGGAGCCCTACAGGTTAGAAGGACATATAAGGTATCATTGGAAAGCCCAGGTATGACCCTTTCGGTAGCACCAAACAAAGCCAGGTTTTTGTAAAAAAATAAAATAACAAATAAATAAAATAAAAAGATTTTTCTAAAACAATTCACTTTACAATTATAAAACGGGCAATGATGCTGCACTAACTCACATCTCATTTTCATTTTTGCTTCATTTTAAGGCAGCAGACTCTGCACCTTCTTTTGATGGGAGCAGCTTTTCAGTTTTTTAAAAAGAAACTTACTTTTTGTTTTCCCCAAAATATCTTTTTCATAAAAATATATATTTTTGCCAAGGGAAGGGGGGGACTTGAAATTGTTGCGCATACAGGCTCCTTAGATGTAAATCCAGCCCTGGTCTTGCCATGGTGTATGACCTGTGACATGTAACCGTCTTACACATTATCACATTAGTAGCAGAGCTTGGCTGTTCCTCAGCCAATTTTAAGCCTCCTACACAGCTGTTTCTGTTTCAGTTAATTACTGTGTTTCAACCTACATATGAAATTGATGATCATTAGCACCTTCTTGGAATAAACAGTTAATCATACAACTGATTCTGATCCTAAAAAATCCTGATCCTGATTCTGATCCTAAAAAGTGTACAATCTATGCAAGTGTAAGAATTGCTGCTGGTTTGAAGCTAAAGGGTAGTCACACCAAATATTGATTTGATTAAAATTTTTCGCTCACTTTGCATTTTGTAACTCAATAAAAATAAACAATTAAAATATATATTTTTGAAAGCATTCTTACTTTACAACATTTCTTCACACCTGCCTAAAACTTTTGCACACAAATGTAACGCTCCGGAGACATACATATTTCTGAGAAGAGGTCATCAGTTGCGAGCCTCGAAACCATAGCATTTGCAGCCCTTGTATATCCCTTTCAAAGTTTAAAAATAAGCTGTAATTTCTGCACATGTAACATAGAGTAATTTATTGCCTTGATTATATTGTATAAGCCTGAACCACAGAGGACTCGGGGATCTCTCATGGTTC
Source organism: Leptobrachium leishanense (assembly GCA_009667805.1). Classification (NCBI taxonomy): domain Eukaryota; kingdom Metazoa; phylum Chordata; class Amphibia; order Anura; family Megophryidae; genus Leptobrachium; species Leptobrachium leishanense. The sequence goes on from CM019073.1 coordinate 121,438,700, forward strand.
CAACTACATCCCTTGTGCTTTTTCAATGTTTTCGCTCGTACAATATATTAATTAATAATTATGTTTTCTCAATTTCTTCAATTGAATTTGTTTAATACCTCTTTGACAGACAAGACACATGACTTCTATAATGCAACATATGTAGCCCTACGCGTTTATAATGTTTGACAGGGTAATTGAGTGTGTGATTGACAGTATGTGAGAGTCTCTAAGCCTTAATGTGTGATAATTTGAGTGTTTGTGAGCGAGCATGATTACAGGAGTATTTGTGAGGGTGTTGAAGAGGTAGAAGAAAGTTACTGAAGAACTTTTGAAAGAAGCGAAGTATAGAAGAAGGGCAGAAGAAAAAGGGGAGAACGGGAAAAAGGAGTTGACAGCACCAACTGCTCCTCTTGATTATTTCTTCTTACACTTTAGTTTTAATTTTGTTAGTTTTATTGACCATTTTATATTACGGTATATTGTTTATAAAGTGATGCAGAGAAGTAAGTGACTAATCAAGATGCGCTTAACAAACAAAGGGCCCTATTCCAATGTTGGTGTTAAATGTCCGCTGCTAATGGAAAACCTGAATATCAGCCGTTTTCCATTAGTGACTGTCAGTTAACACCCACATTCTGACCATGCCACTTTCTCAACAGCTTGAGTCCTAATACTTCCAAGTGTTAAATAATAACACCAATGGTGCTTAGCAAGATGCTGTTATCAGCTCCAGGAGTCAGTAGGACTCCATGGGGACAAACCTGCAAGTGAGGTCCACCGGGGATGGCTAAAGACTCACAGAGGACTATTTGTTCCCAATGTTCAACTGGCCTTTGTGGATCGAGACACATGCTCTATCAAGAGATCTAAGGTGAGTAAGGGATTTTATGGTGAGGTTAGCTTACCATGTTAAGTGATGGTACTGAAGCACAATCTCTTAAACCAGCCTTTGAAAGATGTTATTGTTTGCAGAATATCATCAGACACAGATGGAGAACAAGCTCGTTGGAATAGTTCTTTCTTCATCTTGTAGCTCCCCATTAATGTTCCTATATAAAGTATAGGACACTTTATTGTACAGTAAGCTGGCGCTAACTCTGAGGAGCAAACTGAATTTTGGAACTACTTTTGGAAAAGGCAGTGGTATGTTTCTAACCTGTGTCCAACAATAGCAATGTCTTTTTTTCCCCCTGTGTTTAACCACCGCCTCTGGATCTCATCAATCCTTCCAATACTTATAATTGTGTGTTTGAACATTAATTTAAATGACCAGCATATAGTATAAATATTGTAGAGAAAACACAGAGGCTTCAGTATCTTTGGGTACACCAATATATAGGAGGAACCAATCGTTGCGGAGCTCTGATGTTTTCTCCACATTCAGGAATGAGTAAAATAAAATCTATTCAATAATAAAAGATTTCTATTAAATAAAATCAATTATAGATAAATATTGTTACAGAATATTTTCAACACCGTTGCACATTTAAATGACGCGAATGTATCATCTATATATTTCCTTTATAATCAGTTATAATCATCATCTTATTCCCATTTGGCCTTCTCAGCACCCAAATGAAAGCAATTTTAAATTGGGCATCCGTAATTGTAACCGATGTTGAGGAATAGATATATAAATGTTCAGAACAGACTGGAAACATTTTCATGTTCTCAAACATAGAAGTGGATGTAGTACTAGAGTTCGTTCACCATGTTATCCAGATAGTCAGGTTAGACCTTCCAGTTCATAATAAGTCAATCACACTCCCGGTAAGTAGCGTTATGTTATTAAAGACTAAAGAAGAATAGGAAAAGAGGATGGTTGACACATCCATCTACAGTTCGGTGCTCTCGCTACCCTTGTCACCCAAACACCATTACATCTAAGCCAACAACCTCCCCACTGCACCATCAAATACATCCAAGTATAAACTGTAAAATGGCAAATGGTACCTTGTGAGAATATGTAAAAATATGTGCATGAATTACTGTTCCACAAGGAAAACTAAAGGAAAGTTCTAAACGGCCTATTGAGTCTAGTGGACTGCTCTGTTATTCTTACCAATATGCATTGACTTGAGTGACATGACCCAGTTTTTTTTTTTGTGGAAAGTATTTTACCAGGAAGAATACATTGAGATTTCTCTTGCTTTCAAGCATGTCCTGGGTGGCGAGTGTGTACCGTTAGGTGTCTTGCCCAAAGACACTTACTGGAGAGGAACTCTTGCTGGGATTTGAACCTGTGTCTCCACAGTTGAGAGCGGTGATGTTACCTCTACTCCACCCAGCCACACCCAGTTGATTTCAATTCATAATACAAAGAAAATCAAGTGTGGCGCCCAGTGTTCCCAATATTAGATAGAAGACAAAGAATGGTACACTACCCTGTCCTAGTCTCTCAAGTCTTAGCTTTCAATTGTCCCACATATGAAAGACATAAATCACATACATATCATAGTATATTCCGTATACAATATGAATATATAGACCACTCGAGTCGTATCTCACCTCACATTTAGAGGAGCCCTAACCGGCTCGGGTGTCTTCACTTGTGGGTTATTAATATGGCTACCCAGCAGCCCTTATGCAATAGAGTCTTCAAATCTTCAAATCCTAGTAATATAAAAAGGACAGCATGGTCCAGACCCGCATGAAGAATGGATAAATTTCCAAGGTTGGGGGTACTCACATGCTTTTGGACCTAAACTCAGGTCCTAAGGATCAATCGCTCAGAGGTTGTTTTGTTGTAGGTACAACCTTCCAGGAAAACCCCTTCAACTCTCAGGACGACTGCGTATAAAAAAGATATTTATTAAAATTCATAAAACAAACAGAAATAAAAACAATAACGCCAAACGCGTTTCACCTAGGGGTCCTTGTTACCCGTGGCTTCATCAGTGGCTGATGATGAAGTCACTGATTAAGCCACGGGTAACAAGGACCCCTAGGTGAAACGCATTTGGCGTTATTGTTTTTATTTCTGTTTGTTTTATGAATTTTAATAAATATATTTTTTAGACGCTGTTCGAATCGAACTTTGAACCGATTCAAACCGGCAGCCCACCCCTAATCTCTGAATTATTTAGTCGAGTTTAAGTTTTAAGCGCCATCTTTTTCTCAATTTAGTGGTAATAAATTTAAATACAAATTGATGTTTTCTGCTTTGTAATTTTCATTGATCAAAATCGCTCATGAATTTAAAGAATTTAGATTATAAAATAGTCATGGTGGATGGCAAAAGCTATACAGAGAAAAGCAGGATGAAAATAATATACCATAATAAACCCAAAAGTCAAAAGAATAATTAATAACTAGAAAATGTATATAGAAAATATATTAGTATCTAAAAGAAAGTTAGTGTTAAAGAAAAAGAAACATCAATGATCCACGTATCCTAACCTTTACAACATAACACTTTACTTGTTGGTCAAACAAGTCTTATTAGTGATATTGCAGAAGGTATTAATGGAAAAGTATGTCTTTTTGCTGATGACACAAAGATTTGCAACAGGGTTGACGTTCCTGGAGGGATCAGCCAAATGACAAATGATTTAGGTAAACTAAAAAAATGGTCGGAGTTGTGGCAATTGAGTTTTAATGTGGATAAGTGCAAGATAATGCATCTGGGACGTAAAAACCCAAGGGCTGAATATAGAATATTTGATACAGTCCTAACCTCAACATCTGAGGAAAGGGATTTAGGGGTCATTATTTCAGAGGATCTAAGGGTAAGTAGTCAATGTAATAGAGCAGCAGGAAATGCTAGCAGAATGCTTGGTTGTGTAGGGAGAGGTATTAGCAGTAGGAAAAGGGAAGTGCTCATGCCACTGTACAGAGCACTGGTGAGACCTCACTTGGAGTACTGTGTGCAGTACTGGAGACCGTATCTCCAGAAGGATATAGACATCTTAGAGAGAGTTCAGAGAAGGGCTACTAAAATGGTGTACGGCTTGAAGGAGAAAAGTTACCAGGAAAGGCTTAATGATCTTAACATGTACATCTTGGAAAAAAGACGAGACAGGAGATATGATAGAAACATTTAAATACGTAAAGGGAATCCACAAGGTACAGGAAGGGAGTATATTTAAAAGGAAACAAAGTAGCAAAACAAGAGGACATAGTCTTAGATTAGAGGGGCAAAGGTTTAAAAGTAACATCAGGAAGCATTATTTTACTGAGCGGGTGGTGGATACATGGAACAGTCTTCCAGTTGAAGTGGTAGAGGCCAAAACAGTGATTGAATTTAAGCAAGCATGGGATAGGCATAAGGCTATCCTAAACAAAAGATAAATCCAGGTAAAGTATCCATGTAATTGGGCAGACTAGATGGGCCGAAAGGTTCTTATCTGCCGACATTTTTCTATGTTTCTTGTTTCTATGTTATTTGCACATATACTCTTAGGCTCATTTTTTGTTAGATAGACAGAAAACAGTGCACATGAAAAATAACTACCTGACATGTAATATTTGAACATGAAAGGAGCAAAAATCTGGATCCATTGGCCATAAGGTTTATAATGATATCACAGGTGGTTTTGTCACCAGACAGTTTTTATGTGGATATGGAGCCTCTGTCCTGTTGATTGAGTAATTTATAGCTGTAAAACTTCTGTGTTTCATTTTTAAAGAAAAAAAAGTGTCATGTTGATTGAAGTTCAGGAATGTAAACCTTGGAATAGCTTGCGCTTCCATTCAGAGGTGCAAATTACCTTCTCCTATACAAAGTAATTTACAGGAAGTTACAGTTGCAAGTTTTTATAAAGCGCTAACAAGTTCCATAGCGCTGTACAATAGGAGGCAGAATAACAAACATACTTACGGGTTCAACACACTGAACAGTAGGAGAAAGGACCCTGCTCAAGACCTTACAATCTAAGAGGAGAGGGGTTACACACTAGGTGAGGGAGAACACGATAATTTACAGTAAGGACATGCAGGAGATCAAAACACTCGAGCCAAAAGCCCAGCTTGCGGCAAGAGTGGAATAGCGATTCCAGTCGTTAAGATAATACAGGAGATGTTATGTACAGTAATACCGTGGATTGTGAGCATAATTCACCCCATTGTACAGCGCTACAGAACTTGTTAGCGCTTTTTAAAAACTTGTAACTGCAACTGTTCCGGAAACGTGCTAGTAATCCAAATCACTCTGTTTCGTTCCATAACCGTTTATTCATATACAAATGATTACAGTAATCCGAAATACTGTACAGTATAAAGTAAAAATTATACAAATTAACCTGCACTTTACCTTTCAAAGGAATCGTGGCTGGTGTGAGGGAGACGAGAGAGAGAGAGAGAGAGAGATGAGAGAGAGAGAGAGATGGGGAGGAGGAGAGAGAGAGAGAGGAGATGGGGAGGAGGAGAGAGAGAGAGAGGAGATGGGGAGGAGGAGGAGAGAGAGAGAGGAGATGGGGAGGAGGAGAGAGAGAGAGGAGGAGATGGGGAGGAGGAGAGAGAGAGAGGAGATGGGGAGGAGAGAGAGAGAGGAGATGGGGAGGAGGAGAGAGAGAGAGAGGAGATGGGGAGGAGGAGAGAGAGAGAGGAGATGGGGAGGAGGAGAGAGAGAGAGAGAGGAGATGGGGAGGAGGAGGGTTATTGTCTAAGATGTCTATCACTAACAGGATTACTGCTATCTGTTGGCTCACTGGAATCTTTTGGGGGCCTTTATCAAGAAACCTATGCAATGACACTTGCTTTTGCCTCCTTTTGAGGATTTGGCAGAAATGTGACATTGTATTTGAGCGTATCACAGTTACACAACAATAAAACTCACAGCAATGTGCGGTGTGTATGAGCATATCACTGAGCTCCACAGTAATAAAACTCACAGCAATGTGTGGTGTGTATGAGCGTATCGCTGAGCTCCACAGCAATAAAACTCACAGCAATGTGCGGTGTGTATGAGCGTATCACTGAGCTCCACAGCAATAAAACTCACAGCAATGTGCGGTGTGTATGAGCGTATCACTGAGCTCCACAGTAATAAAACTCACAGCAATGTGTGGTGTGTATGAGCATATCACTGAGCTCCACAGTAATAAAACTCACAGCAATGTGTGGTGTGTATGAGCGTATCGCTGAGCTCCACAGTATTAAAACTGACAGCAATGTGTGGTGTGTATGAGCGTATCACTGAGCTCCACAGCAATAAAACTCACAGCAATGTGTGGTGTGTATGAGCGTATCACTGAGCTCCACAGTAATAAAACTCACAGCAATGTGCGGTGTGTATGAGCGTATCAATGAGCTCCACAGTAATAAAACTCACAGCAATGTGTGGTGTGTATGAGCGTATCACTGAGCTCCACAGCAATAAAACTCACAGCAATGTGCGGTGTGTATGAGCATATCACAAAGCTCCACAGCAATAAAACTCACAGTATTGTGTGGTGTGTATGAGCGTATCACAGAGCTCCACAGCAATAAAACCCACAGAAATGTGCGGTGTGTATGAACGTATCGCAGAGCTCCACAGCAATAAAACCCACAGAAATGTGCGGTGTGTATGAACGTATCGCAGAGCTCCACAGTAATAAAACGCACAGCAATGTGTGGTGTGTATGGGCGTATCACTGAGCTCCACAGCAATAAAACTCCAGCAATGTGTGGTGTGTATGAGTGTATCACAGAGCTCCACAGCAATAAAACCCACAGAAATGTGCGGTGTGTATGAACGTATCGCAGAGCTCCACAGTAATAAAACGCACAGCAATGTGTGGTGTGTATGAGCGTATCACAGAGTGCCACAGCAATAAACCTCACAGTTTTGTAATGTGTGGCGTGTTACACACAGGAGGGACAGGACAGAGGACAGGGCCAGACTGCCAGTGTCACCTCCTCATCTGATTACCTAGCGGGGGGGAACTGAAAGGGTAGCCAGAAATCGAGCAGAGTGTAGCACTTCTAGTAGCACTGCTAATCCCCCTAGCACATACAAATTTACTTACCCCTAGTCCTTGCTCCAGTGGTAGTGGCAGTGCAGCACACACAAGTCCTGTACCTGGTGGTGGGTGTCAGCGTTCTGGATGAGAGATGAGCTGCTGGCTGGCGATTAGATCTGCCCAATCTGTCCCGCTCTTCTCCACCTCTGAATCTGACCGCATGTCTATGAGCGTGACGCAGTCACGCGGCCACTGCTCCAGCCTCGGATAGAATGATGCATGTGCTGATGCGCCGAAGCGGACGTGCTGCTCGTAGGGCAAAGCCACGCTTGTGTAGCAAGTTGAAAAAAATTAAAAAGTGTTGCTTGTTGTGCAAAGCACTCGCAGACCAAGGTACTCATAATCCAAGGTATTACTGTATAGTTATCTTAACAAGTGTGGAATAGGTCCCTAGTCTATCAGAGTTATTCAGAGAAAGGTGAAAATCAGGAGAATTGGCAGAAGAGAACAATCTAGATCAAACAGCCGATTTGGAAAGTGAGATAAATGGGAGAATTTTTCTAGTTTAGCTATTTTGACCTAGAATTTTCACTTCTCCAGTCAATTCTCCCAAGTTTCACCTTTCTTTGAATAGATCCATATGGAGTTGCTAAATTTACAACAGGTGTGATTAGGGTTATACCAGGGTTGGAATACAGGTCAATATTTTCCATTCCTGCCACTTCATTGGGGCCTCATGCGTAAAGGGAATGTCAGCCCGGGACAAGGACATCATGTTTACAGAGAGTTCTGTTTCCAGTATTATGTTAATAAATTCTGGATTAATTCTACCCGCTGGCTGTGGAAGATGAATTTCAGGAAAGTGGTTTCCAGGGTATATCCACTGGTGTATTTTGGCCTAGGCCGACTAGGCCCAGGCCTAGGGCGGCACTTTCCAGGGGGCGGCGGCCCGCACTGGGTGGCCCCACCCCTAAAAAAAAAAAAAAAAAAATTTTTTTTTTTTTTTTTTTTTTTTTTACTTTTGCAAAGTATTTTACCAGGGAGGATACATTGAGATTTCACTAATTTACACTTTCAATTTCACTTTCCAGGGGGCAGCAAAAAACCTCACCACTAAATGGGTTACTCACTGAGCACCGAAATGACGCCAATGTTTTGGTGTTCTGTAGTTCCCTGCACTTAGGAGAATAAAATTTCCCCACCCTGCAGTGAATTCACCATTCACCACAGGTCCCCAAAGTGCATGGAGTCAGCCGCTTAATGCTGCCACCGCAAACCCGTGGCCTGCTGTTTTCAAAAGAACTACTGAACGAAAATGTTTGGAATTTACATATAAGATCCTATGATTGATAATAAAAAGTTCTGTTACAGAAAAAAGAAAAACTGCTATTAAAAAAGGGGGGGGGAATTTTGCCAAAAAATCTGAAAAATGACTAAAAGGTACTAAAAAAATTCAATAAGTAAAGACTTTTTACTGCAGATTAAAATAATAAATGATTTATTAGATATTGCATAAAAACGGGAATATTTTTAACATTGAAACCTATGGGGTTCACCTGAATAAACCTGCTGATTGAAACCACCGAACATCAGGGCATTTCACTGCCATTTCTCTGAGTCTCAGTACCACATGACTGGCTGAACCACGTGAAACGCACGCGCGCAGCTGCCCGCCCTTTCGTTAACACAGACTCTATTCTGGACTGAACACCCACCGGGAAGGGAATCAAAGCTATAGTGCACCCTCTGGCAGTGTCACCCCACTGCTGACAAGATGGCTCCACAGCATAATTGCTGTGTGCTCATATACACTCGGTTTGCTGGGAGTTTTACTGCAGTGGATTCTGATGCACTCATACACACCGCACATTGTATTGCTGGGAGTTTTATTGCTGTGGATTCTGATACGCTGACACATACCACACATTGCATTGCTGGGAGTTTTATTGCTGTGAATTCTGATGCACTCATACACACCGCACATTGCATTGCTGGGAGTTTTATTGCTGTGGATTCTGTGATACACACTGCACATTACTGTGAGTTTTATTGCCCTGGAGCTCTGGGATACGCTCAAACAAACTGCACATTACTGTGAGTTTTATTGCTGTGCAGTTCTGTGATATGCTCATACACACTGCACATTTCTGTGGGTTTTATTGCTGTGCAGCTCTGATATGCTCATACACAGTGCCCATTTCTGTGGGTTTTATTGCTGTGCAGCTCTGTGATATGCTCATACTGTATGCAGTGCACGTTTCTGTGGATTTTATTGTTCAACCAATTAGAGCGGCTGTGATCCAGTATACTTGACATGCGTGGCTGTTCTTTGTAAAAATGCTTGAATTTAAACATTTCTTAATTTTCTTTATCTCAATAGATACATTTGAAATGGTATACAAAATATACAAGTAGGCACTTGGTATCCACTTTTAATATAAAGAGAGGAAAAGGCGGAGCTCTAAGAGGAAAAGGTGGAGCTTAAAGAGGAAGGGTGGGGATTAACCAGGAAGAGGTGTGCCTTTGACAGGAAGGGGTGTGTCAAATTTAAATTAGGGGGTGCACGAGTTTAGTCAGGCCTAGGGCAGCACAAAACCTAAATACACTACTGGGTATATCCCATAATATCTTAAAGCAATTTTATATAGAACCAAAGCAGGCTCTTCTGCATGAGTATAGCATAAAATACAGAAAAGGTTAATGGCGCATGTGAATGAACAAAGAATGCTGCAAGGTCCTGTATATCTACACCACCAAGATATACAAACAAAGTCCCATTAGGTGAAAAAATATAGATGGGGCCTCGCGCAAAAATAGCTCAGATGAAGCGTATGGAAATCCTCCTATGGAGTGGAGCCTAAAAGAAAGCAAATGGGACATACATTGCGCAGTATATCACCACAATTTGCATTAGGCTGATCAACTCACATGGTGGAGAGCCATTTTACAGTTGGCTCATACATTGGCAGCTCGTACATATTGCAGGAACTCTTCGCCTCATACAGATGGAAATAGAGACGGTACTCCACCAGAATATGCAATGCAATGGAGACAGCACTCCACCAGGAAATGCAATGCAATACGATATACCATCTCCCCAGGCCTCAAGCGAAGTAAGGATGTATACCGATAGAAAGTAAAACAGGTCACAATCGACCTATGGCACTTGTCAGCTATGGAAGCTGATTCACAGGAACGTAGGTTATAGAGTTTTCCCAGGAAACTCTTGACCACTGAAAGTTAGAGCCACTGAAGGCTCTGTTACATATCAGTGACCATTTTTTATAATATATATAAATGTTATCCACAGACTCATGCCGGGTAATGCCGTGTCTGCCCTGAATATTTTTTCTTTTAAAATTGTTAAGAATATGAAGGCATTATTTACTAGAGATATGTCTGGAGCTCTGTGTGTCACAGACAAGGGTCTTTTGGGTACCCCTGAAATAAGAAAACCCTAATGTGATCGAAAGAGAGACCATTTAGGGCACTATTACAAGCTATCGCTAAAACGGGAACTCTAAGGCTAGGGTCAGACGAACGCATTTTTTGCATCGTCCGTAAAAAAGTGCGTCCGAACGCATGGACGTACTTTTTCACAGAATACGCAATAGCGGTCATACGATGCGCAATTTCGGCCGTGATTTCATACAGATCCAAACCAGGAAACTTCGGGTGTCTGGACGTTATGTTGGCCGGACATGAGCAGCGTCTGACGTCTCCTAATCACGCACACACGCCGCTATGCGGACGCAGCGCACTCTGTACGTAAGTACTAGCGGTTCAACGTTCTTGCGAAAATGCATTCCTTTGCCGCTTGCGTTGCATGGCCGAACTTTCATGCGGCCCTACTTTGTGTGTGTGCCTGCGTTGGACGTCATTTGCTGCTACCACGGCCGTCATAAAGTGCGGGTAAATGCACGTTCACACTGCGTTCGTCTGACCCCAGCCTAAGGTGGAAAACTTGCGCCTGCAGGTTATCCCTAGGCATCCCCATTTTTTTTTTTGGAGAAAGGATTTTATCAAGAAGGATACATTGAGATTTCTCTTGTTTTCAAGTATGTCCTGGGTGGCGAGTATGTACCATTAGGTGTCTTGCCCAAAGACACTTACTGGAGAGGTTTTAGCACCCTATTACGGGGCAGGTGCTGATTCAACAGCCTACCCCGTAATACAGCACTAACTACCTATTTACTTGCGGCGGCGCTAACAATGCTAAAGATGAATGTCAGCAAAACTAACACTTGTGACGCAAACAGTTACAGTTACAGCTATTTATAAAGCGCCAATAAGTTCTGTAGCACAGTACAATGGGAGAGACAAAATAACAAATATAGATACACGTTACACATGCACAGAACAGTAGGAGAGAGGACCCTGCTCAATAGCTTACAATCTAAGAGGAGAGGGTTGACACACTAGGAGAATGTAAATAGCAGAGTATGTGAGGTAACGGGGAGCGTGTGGGCTGAATGGGAAGTTGGTGCATGAAATGTATAGTGGGGGATTATGGAGTGAGCCGATGAGTTTATCTAAAGTAATGTGTTTTTAGAGACTTCTTGAAGGACTGGAGAGACAGGGAGAGTCTGATGTTGTGGAGGTGGAGGTTACATAGAAAGGAGACAGCTTGAGAGAAGTCCTTAAGGCGAGAGTTGGGGGTGCCGGTACGAGAAACTGATAGCATCAGATCATTGGCCAAGCAAAGTGGATAGGGCGGGATATACCTGCTAATAATAGAGGAGATGTAGGCAGGTTCGCGGTAATAGAGAGCCAGTGCAGAGATTGACAAAGGGTTGACGTATGAGAGGTGCGGGATGTGAGGTGAACGAGTCTGTCACAGGTGTTCATTACAGACTGCAGAGGGAGAATCTGGGATCTCTTAAGGCCAGAGAGAAGGAGGTTACAGTAGTCAAGACGGGAGATATTAAGAGCCTGGATGAGCAGTTTAGCAGAGTCCTGATTAAGAAAGGGACGGATGCGTGCAATGTTTTTTACGTGGAAGTAGCAAGATTTGGTTAGTGACTGAATGTGAGGAGGAAAGGATAGCTCAGAGTCCAAAAGGAACCCTAGGCAACGAGCCTTAGGAAGAAGTAATTGTGGCACCATTTACCTGAAGGGAAATGGGTGCAAGAATGGGGGTTTTAGAGCTGCACAAGTTACTTTTCAACACACCAAAGTCACCAAAGTCACAAAACAAGATGTCTGTGAAAACACAAGTAAATATACCAGGATGCTTACATAAGTAACAATGGTTTGCCTTGAGATCACACATTCAACCTGATGTAGGATGAGTGTTAGTGAGTGTCGGGCTGTAAAGTTTAGAGTAGCCAATTCGGTTGGCTTTTCTCCTGCAAGTTATGCTCATTACTGATTCAATCATATTTCACCACACCAAGGACGAGTCCCATCGTGCCTGTGTAGATACGTAGAGGATCTTGACAATGTTTTTTTTAAAAATTCTTTATTTTAGAATTTTTGCTGAGTCACACAATAAATCAATTGTGAAAAAAATGGCCTCACAGGGCCATAACAGGTCACCCAGTTAAGTATAAAATAATAATAATTTAAATTAAAAAAAAACAGGAGAAGGCAAAAGTCCCAAAAAGCATGACGGGCATGGAATGAACCATAAAACAAGTCAGCTGGAAAAGGAAAATGCTCTGCTAGAGGTCAACTAAAAGAAAAATCAAAAGGAAAAATCACAAAAATGTCATCAGGGCCACTTCACATCGACAAAGGGGGACAAAGATAGGGAAACACAATGACTGTGTACTTGCGGTGGGTAAAGGAGAAGGGTCCGGAGCCGCAAGCATAGCGGGACAGGGTGATTTATCCCGTGTCCATCCACAAGGGGCAGCGGGTGGCGCACTCGCTCCCCAACCTTTCTGGAAGGACCCGGGAACCCAGCAGAGCCCAAGACCGCCTGACAGCGGCCAAGGCCACACCACATTGCTGGGAAAGGAGCTCATCAGGGGGACATCTGGCATCTCCACCTCTGTCGAGTGCTCCCGGGGACCAACAGCAGGTAACTCCGGGGTCCCCACTGCATCCTCCAGCGCAGCAGACCTCGGTTCATCCCCAGCACTCCGAAGATAATCAGCTCCCTCTTTGTGGTCAGCAGTTAAAACAGCCTCCGTGGCTTCTTCCATCAGGTCCGCTGTTGCCCGGCCAGTCCTCCACACGGCCATCAGTCGCCTGCATGAGCCTTGAGAGATTAGGCTCTCATCCTCCCCCAGCAGCTGCACCAAGCAGGCCTCAAGGGCCACAATTGCAGCCTCCATTGCACTGGTGGGGGGTCCATCCCAGAATGCGCCCCTCTGCCTGCTCCCCCAACATCTTCTCCAAGGGGACAGCAGATGCGGCCAGAAAATGGGGGCCTTCCATCCCCACAGCCTGTAGCCGCCAAACATCCGAATTGGGCTCTCCGCAGGGGGGATCGAGGGGAGGAACGAACATCCAGGAGTAGATGGGTAGGCCCCAAGATGGTCGACAGTCACACAGATCTGCCAGGCAAAAACTCAGCTGTGCTCACAGGGGGGGGGCAGAAACGGGCCCCGGAGCAATCCCTGTTCTGGCCAGCCGTGCACGGACCCCAATAATGGTTAACTCAGTGAGAAACTCCAGCCAAAAACCCCAGATTACAGTCAAATCCAGCAGAGCTCTCCCTAGACGCGTCTGCTCCCTTGCAGAGCCAGTCACGACCCCTTAACAATGTTTTAATAGTGAATAATTAGTATTTATTATCCAATAAATACAACATGACTATAACAAATTCCGAGAGCATTCCGAGAGCACCGAAATGTCACTGACAATTCAGTGCTCTCACTGTTCGCCTCACTTTGTTGAGTTAAGTTTGCTGACCCTGTGGTGAATTCAGCATTCACGCAGGATCCTCGAAGTGCAGCGAATCGACCCACTGAATTGAATACATCCGAAAGGCTGTAAAAAAAGACGTCATTAAAAAAAAAATCGGAATTAAAAATTTCACTGAAAAAATTCTGAAAAACGTAGAAAAAAATCCTAAAAAATAAATAAAGAGACTTTTACTGCAAATGAAATGAATACATGGTTAAATAAATATGTAAGAAAAACTGGGAATATTTTTAACATTGAAACCTATGGGATTCGCCTGAGGAAACCTGTCGAATTAACCACTGAAAATCAGGGGATTTCACTGACATTGCTGTTCCGTGTTCTCTGAATAGATTAACCATTGCTTGTCTATGGGGAATTTCATTGACACCGAAGGTCACTGTATTTTGCTAGTAATTCGCCAATATTTGGTGAATTGCCAGCTTTTTGAATAGCCGAATGGCCACGAAATTACACTGTACGGGGAAATTCACCGTTTGGTGCAATTTAGTGGCTAATTCGGTGCTCTTTGTTTTGTTTTAAGGGTTTATTCAAACAAACAAGTGACAGTGAACCAGCCATAGGTTTTATTATGCAGCTAGTCCGCAGATTTCATATTTTTAAAGAATTGGTATTATATATAGACAATAAATTGGTTTCAGTTTTTTGCGTTTGACAACCCTATTTTCTGAAATAAAAAAACACCTTTTTAAAACCTTGTTAAACAAGTAATACCAAAGGCTATTTTTTTCCTTTGTTACAGTTTATCTCCTTTCAAGGTTCTCTTCAAAGATAAATCAATACATAAATAATTAATTTGAGGAATAAAAACAAAGTGAGTAAGTAACCATGTTGAAGGGAGGGTGTTCAATTTTACGCATTGATGATGAAAGCAAAGCTCCTGCTGTCTCAACAACAAAAGATGGTATAAACACAAAGCAATGATCAAGCTGCCTAGCTTTTCCTTTGGCAAAGCATTATTTGATTTCAGAACAAAGCAAGATTTTTCATGAATTGAAAACTGCTTATAACCTACTTTAAAATTCCACTTTTAAAACAAAGCTGATTAATATTAAATAACGGGAGTGTATCGCAATATCTCTGCTTTATAATAAGTATGTTTATAATTGAGCTTTAATATGTAAAACGAATTATAAGGAAAAAACAATTACATTTTAAGAAAGCGCTCTTCACGGAGGTCGAGAGTGAGGAGATTTTGCATCGTTTTAATTTTTCTTTTCAAAGAAGCAAAATGTTATCAATGTGTAATGACATACCGACTTAAGAAGCCTTTTAAGTGAAATGCGCTTTGGACACAAAAAGGGTAATTCAAAGAGAATCGAAAAGCCACCGCACGTACGGTGACTTTTCGTTCTCCTCAATTCGGTTCGATTTGGCGATCCCATTTCGGCGACCCTGCGATGTATTCAGCAAGCACCACAGGGCACCGAAATGCAGGGAAAAGTTGCCGCAAACCCGCCAAAAACTCACCGCAAAACGAGGGCGAACGCACACCGAAACCCGCAAAAACATCTGGATTAACCCTGCCGAAAACGCCGGAAAAACCTGAGCAGGAACCGATCACATGCAGCGCAGCCGCCGGAAAAAAACGCCACCGCAGACGAATGGAGTGAATAAATTAAAAAAACAGTTTGCTTGAATGTTTGAAAAGTGAAACGCTGTTTGCAAAGAAACTACTGAGTGAAAATGTCTTTAATTTACATATGAGGTCCAGGGAATGATAATAAAAAGGGCTGTTAACAGAAAAAATAAGTAAAGTTAAAAAAAAAAAAATCCCAAAAAATGCTTAAAATATCCTAAAAAATCTGTAAATAAATAAACTTTTTACTGCAGAATATTATAATCAACGGTTTATTAGATATTGACTTAAACCGGGAATATTTTTAACATTGAACCCTATGGGATTCGCCTGAATAAACCTACAGAATGAAGCCACCGAATGGCAGGACAATTCGGCACCTTTTCACTGCTGGCTTTTGCTCTCTGAATAGATGAAGCATTGCTTCTCTATGGGGATTCACTGTCCTCGAACAGGCACCGAACAGGCACCGTATGTGCAGGCAATTCACCAGAATTTGGCGAATTGCCTGTTCTCTGGATAGCCAAATGGCAAAGAAAGGTAACCAATCGCTGATTTTCAGTGTTCGGTTCTCTTTCGGCAGCCATTCGGATCTCTTTTGAATAACCCTGAATATTATTATTATTATTCTTTATTTATAAAGCGCCAGCATATTCCGCAGCGCTGTACAATAGGCACAGTATAGACAGGGTTCAGGGTTACAATACATTGAACAACATTTGACAAACAGTACAGGAGGAGTTCCCGTAGGAACTCACAATCTAGAAGGGTTGGGGTTGGAAACAGGAATATCCAAAGTCTATACACCTACATGTATTTAAGGCATTTTTCACTCCAATTTCGTCTCAACATTCCTTAAGTATTTATTGTGATTATTTTTATCCATTTTATCCATTAAAGTGTTTTTTTCTAACCTCATCTACTTTCTCTAGTAATTTTTTTTATGTGACAGCTCTACTTTAACTCCACAACCGGAGGCTCCAAGAGATCGGTTGGATGCCATTGCTTAATGGCTTTACAAGCTACTTTTCCTGATCTTTTTCTGATCTTTGGCTCTGATGAGCAATTTTACTCTTGCTAGCACCTGCATTTATTCCAGATAAATGCTGCCCTATGAAGGTGGTTTTTTGTTCTTTCAATCTGCGGTTTGGAGAGCATCTATAACTATTCAAGCAAGACGTGGACAGTCAGCTCTATTTACTGAATTCCTGGTCATATCAGAGGTGAATCATTATGGCTCTAAACAACGTGAGTGTTTTCCAAGAGATCGAGTGTATACAGTGTCTACCACAATATTGCAATATTGTTTGCATTCTATGATACTTTTTTAGTGGAAAAAGGACTTCAGTTGCCAAGAATATGTCAAGTATTCTCAAAAATGTAAGTCAGGGCCGGCACGACCATGGAGCAGTTTGCTCCATGCAGCAAATTCTAGGGGCGGCATATTTTTGTAGCCAAGCCACTGCACTATTTTTTTTTCAGCGCGGTCATCTCTTGGAGGCCCACGCCCACACACATGCGGCCAGGAGTGGGAGAGCGGCGGGAGATAGAATAAGGGAAGTGTGGGTGGGTTGGATCTCGTTCTGCAGCAGAGCAGCTACCTAAGCTGATGTGAGTCGGCCGAGATAGAGCCATCCCCTGCAGCACCCAGGAGATCCTCCAAGCGAACCCTATCACTCACGTTGCCATGAGACAGAGTGTGACAGTTTCACACTGCCCAGGCCCCAACCTTCTTGACAGACAGAGAACGGTAAATATAAAGCAGATAAGAAAAGCTGTGGATCCTGTCTACATTCCTACTCTCGCCTTTACTGTTAGAGGTCTATTGCTGTGGATCCTGTGTGCATTCATACTCTCTGCCTTTACCGCGGACATTCTATTGCTGTGGTGCTCTGTGATATGCTCATCA
Source organism: Leptobrachium leishanense (assembly GCA_009667805.1). Classification (NCBI taxonomy): domain Eukaryota; kingdom Metazoa; phylum Chordata; class Amphibia; order Anura; family Megophryidae; genus Leptobrachium; species Leptobrachium leishanense. Next base: position 121,455,927 of record CM019073.1, read on the forward strand.
CAGTGCACATTACTGTGATTTTTAATGCAGTGGTGCTCTGTGATACGCTCATGCACACTGCACATTACTGTGAGTTTTATGGCTGTGGAGCTCTGTGATAAGCTCATACATGCCACAGATTACTGTGAGTTTTATTGCTGTGGAGCTCTGTGATACACTCATACAAACTGAACATTACTGTGAGTTTTATTGCTGTAGAGCTCTGTGATACATTCATACAAGCTTGCGTGTTTTTTTTTGTGGGGGCAGCATTTTATCCATGGCTCCAGGCAGCACAGCGGCTATGGCCAGCTCTGATATAAGTACCTGTTTCCTGGTCCTGCAAATATTCAGCATTGTACTCATACAAATTGTAAATCAGATGTTGTTGCACTTGCATTTGTTATATATTTTTGCTAATTGCGCCGTATGGGAATACACCGTAACCCTTAATAGAATGATATAAATATGCATTTAAAATGTTGAGATAAGTATTTATGTTTGCTCTCTGCCACTCTAGGTATAATATATTTGGAATGAGCATATTTAAATGTTCTAATTTGTATCTGGTATTTGATATCCGAGGTAGTATAGAGAAAGCTCAAATATCAACAGTAAGATCCCTACCACAAGCCGGACTGTCTTCTTTGTGCTCTGCCAATGGCATCCACAATCAACAGGTACAAAAACAAATACAGGTGGGCTATTAGAGTGGGTGCTCCGGTGCTGATAAAAATTTATTAAAAGCAAACCTCCAAAGGTGGATTAATGTGATGTTTCAGCCTTAATAGAATCTACCACATAAACTGTAATTAAATTATTTGTGCATTACAAACAAAACCACCTTATAAAACAAATACTGCTGTTTTTTTCTTCTTTGTCTTAAGTAATTGCATGTAAAAAGGAAAAATAAAATTAGTGTTTTATTTCCTATTTCCATGCATTTTTCCCTTCATGTACCATTTACCAAAATCTAATGGTGAGTTTTACTTTTTGACTGTGCGCTATCTCATACAGTATTTAACAGTTAATGAGGTGGAGGAGGGAATATTTAGATAAGGCAGCAGGGGGTGTATTGTATTCTGCATGCCACTCAAGATAAGAGATGGCAGTTGAAGGAGATAAGACAGGGAGTTTAAAAGACTTCTAATCTACCCACTGGTGATGTTCTTTGAATACATCCCACACAATACACTGATTTGAAACAGTGATCGTCCCATAGACTCCATTGTATGGCCATTGCCAAAGAGTGAGGAGCAAGTGATGGAAAGATACTGTGGGGGACAGTTTACAAAACAAAAGATCACACAATGGATGCACCCAGTGACACAGAGTAAAATATTTTCTAAACTAAACATACACGAGAAAAACAAAGCACATTTGAGATATCAGCAACATAAAATAAACACAATAAGGACATTTCAGTAGTAGTGGCCCTTTTTGGTGGTAGTGGCCCTTTATGCAATGATGCTAGTTTAACCACTTAGCTGCAGCGCTCCTCCTGTGCGATGGACGCGCTGAGCGCGTCCTAGCACAGGAGGCAGCAATCGGCCGGGGGCCTGAAAGGGAGGGGGGATGTCCTGCGGACCTCCCTCCCTCCCGATCGCCTGGGGCCAGCGATTAGAAGCAGGCATCGTTTGGAAGGGCACAACCTGCACTTCCAAACAGTGCCTGGCTTTAACCCCTTGGGGGCCAGATCGCAATTCGGTGCCAAAAAGCACCGGAATGCGATCCTCTCCCGGAGCTGGCCGACATCTTTGATGTCGGCAAAGCTTCCGTGAATTCCCCCTGATGACTGGCATCATCGTGCATGGTGCGATGACATCAGTTTTAGAGTTAACCCCTAGCTGCCACCAATGGTGGAGATAGGGGTTCCAATCGTTGGCAGCTAGGGGTTAATGTTTGGTACTGTTGGATCGGCCAGAGCATGGCCTTTCCAACGATACCAAACATGACCATGTAAAAGGTAAAAAAAAAAAATTAAAAAAAATTATAAAAAATAAATATTACAAAAAAAAATAAACAAGTTTTTTGTTTTATTAATGCAGCAATATTGTTCCCATTTCAATTATAATGTGAACAATGATGCTGCACTAACGATTTTTGTATGGGGTGCGTTTGTTAAAAATCGTTTTATTTTCCCCAAAAAAATGTATCGAGTCCCCATTTCTAATTTTTTTAATATACAGACAGGTCATGACGTACACATGTAATAATGATATATTATGAATCTGCCGAGAACGATATATAATATGTGTGGGTCATATAATAAAATATGGCTTCAAAACGCGTTTAAACATGATGAGCGAAACCGGTAAAAATGACCTCAGCACACAGGCGTGAAATGGCTCAGCAGCGAAAGGGTTAAGGCCAACTCATTGCAATAATCCACCCATGGAGGTTTGTTTTAAAAAATATATATATCTGCACACAGTCTAGTAACTTGCTTGTTTTTGTTTTCGACTCCTGATGTACAAACAACAACAGGGACGTGCGGTCAGGGGTGGCAGGTGAGGCAGAGCCTTGACTGCCATTAAGGACTGCACTGCAGTCAAACTCACCTGCTCTGCGTTTCCCCTGCCGTCTTCTCCGTCCGCCGCACATTTTTTTCTTCCCAGCAGCCTGAGCCTACATAATTTGCATAGCAGGACACTACGCAAATCGCATACAGTGGCAAGAAAAAGTATGTGAACCCTTTGGGATTACGTGGAGTTTTGCATGAATTGGTCATAAAATGTGCTCTGATCTTCATCTAAGTCACAACAATTTGAAAAACACAGTCTGCTTAAAATAATACAACACAAACATTATATGTTTTCATGTTTTTATTGAACAGAACATGTAAACATTCACAGTGCAGGGTGGAAAAAGTATGTGCACCTTTGGACTTAATAACTGGTTGACCCTCCTTTGGCAGCAATAACCTCAACCAAACGTTTCCTGTAGTTGCAGATCAGACCTGCACAACGATCTGGAGTAATTTTGGACCACTCCTCTTCACAAAACTGATTCAATGTAGCAATATTCTTGGGATGTCTGGTGTGAATCGCTCTCTTAAGGTCATGCCACAGCATTTCAATAGGGTTGAGGTCAGGACTCTGACTGGGCCACTCCAGAAGGCGTATTTTGTTTTGTTGAAGCCATTCTTTTGTTGAATTACTTGTGTGCGTTGGGTCATTATCCTGTTGCATCACCCATCCTCTGCGGAGCTTCAGTTGGCGGGCAGATGGTCTTATGTTTTCCTGCAAAATGTCTTGTTAAACTCTGGAATTCATTTTTCCATCAATAACAACAATCCATCCAGGCCCTGAGGCAGCAAAGCAGCCCCAAACCATGATGCTCCCTCCGCCATGTTTTACAGTGGGGATGAGGTTTTGATGTTGGTGTGCTGTGCCTTTTTTTCTCCACACATAGTATTGTGTGTTTTTTCTAAACAACTCAATTTTGGTTTCATCTGTCCACAGAATATTTTGCCAGTAGTGCTGTGGAACATCCAGGTGCTCTTTTGCAAACTTCAAATGTGCTGCAATATTCTTTTTGGACAGCAATGGCTTCCTCCGTGGTGTCCTCCCATATACTCCATTCTTGTTTAATGTTTTCCTTATTGTAGATGTGTCAACAAAAATGTTAGCATGTGCCAGAGATTTCTGTAAGTCTTTAGCTGACACTCTAGGATTCTTCTTTACCTCATTAAGCATTCTGCGCTGTGCTCTTGCAGTCATCTTTACAGGACAACCACGCCTAGGGAGAGTAGCAACAGTGCTGAACTTTCTCCATTTGTAGACCGTCTGTGGACACATGAACATCAAGGCTTTTAGAGATACTTTTGTAACCCTTTCCAGCTTCATGCAAGTCAACAATTCTTGATCGTAGGTCTTCTGAGAGCTCTTTTCTGCGAGGCATGGTTCACATCAGGCAGCGCTTCTTGAAACCAGTAAACCAAAAACTGGTGTGTGTTTTTAAAGGGCAGGACAGCTTTCAGCAACACATCCAATAATATCACCCTGATTGGACTCAAGGTTGGCTCACTCCTGGCTCCAATTAGCTCTTGGAGAAGTCATTAGGCTAGGGGTTCACATACTTTTTCCACCCTGCACTGTGAATGTTTACATGTTATGTTCAATAAAAACATGAAAACATATAATGTTTGTGTTGTATTATTTTAAGCAGACTGTGTTTTTCAAATTGTTGTGACTTAGATGAAGATCAGAGCACATTTTATGACCAATTCATGCAAAACTCCACGTAATCCCAAAGGGTTCACATACTTTTTCTTGCCACTGTAGGCTGCCAAGAAGTGGGCAGTGTGGCGCGTCTGTTCAATGAACAGACGTCTGAGCACTGCCCACTTCCTGAATATTGCTCTCAGTGCCTCAGAGGCCCTGGGAGAGCAATGGAATAGCTTGGACCAATAGGAAAGCGCTATTGTTCCAAGCCATTCAAAAAATGTCTGCATAGGAGTTATGCCTCCCATGCATTGATTGGCGCAGGACAGTCTTGTGACAGAGGCACCTTTCCAAAGCATCCTAATACAGAACCACCAGTCTAAAGCATCCTTATACAGAACCACCAGCCAAAGCATCCTAATACAGAACCACTTGCCCAAAGCATCCTAATATAGGAGCAGCGCCCTGACTTCTGTTACAATGCTCCTGGGAAGTACTAAGAGCAGCCAGTTCCTGGGGAGCACTGAGAGAAGCCAGTTCCCGGGGAGCACTGAGAGCAGCCAGATCCTGGGGAGCACTGAACGGCCAGTTCCTGGGGAGCACTGAACGGCCAGTTCCTGGGGAGAACTGAGAGAGCAGCCAGACTCTGGGGTGCACTGACAGCAGCCAGATCCTGGGGAGCACTGAACCTGCACCTACGTAACCTGTGTATGTCTGGCTCTGATACTAGCCAGTGCCTCACCAGCCACTGATCACCACACGTCACTGAACAACAAACACTATAAAGTATGACCCCCTCATCTTAAAAAATGAAGGGGAAACACTAATATATGAGCTTTGGTAGACAGATTCTAAATGAATTCGTTTGTAGTTGACAGAGTGTGCACATACAATGTATCTCAGCCATTCACTTGGTGACATTACATATTAACTCCACTCTAATTCCCTAATTTCAACCCGAACCATGACCTCTCCTTTAATGGGAAACTCAACAAATAGTGCCCTTTATCATAAATAATGATGGGAAATAGCAACATGACCAAATTGTTTAAATCCATGTCATATTTGAATCGTATTGTTTTTAAGACTACTGTAGATACTCGAGTATACTGATAGATTTTGGTGACAAAAATGTACCTTAAAATTGGAGGGGTCGCGTTATATTTGAGACATCTGCATTGCGTGTAAAAAAAAAAAACTTGCCTTGCTCTGGATCCCAAGTCTCCCGGAAGTTCCGGTAGTCTCGCTGAAGTGAATGCAGGCTCCCTGATGCTTGCAAACACTTCTGGAACTCCCGGATTCGGGAGAGATGGGATCCATCATGGCCAGAGAGCAAGCTCGGTTTAAGACAATCATTCACCTCACTCGCCTCCGCCGGCAATCTAATCAATAGTAAAGAAGACGGATGGCCAGCGGCTTCATACTTTGTAACAACTGCAATCATTCTAGAGCAGAGCACCCTGGCCTGAGGGGGAGCCTGACTGTGTTAAGAGAACCTGGAATGATTTTAATTGTTTACGGGAACAGTATAATTTGGCTCCTCGCGTTATATTCGAGTCTTGAGTATTCTCTCATTTCCATAATAAATCTCTATCCATCGTGTTATATTCGGGTCGCGCTATACTCGAGTATCTACCGTACTTTAAAGCATATGGGTTAGATTGCATACTGAACGGTAACTGTAACGTTCGGATATGTAAATGTTAACGTCAGAATAAGCGTCTGTAACACATGACCCCTGATTAGCTTCCTAACGTTAAACACTGGAAAAATCGGTTTGCGTATCAGTGATTGCGCTAGCTCGCGCAAGCTTTCTGTACTTTGTACACCCTATACTTAACATGGGGAGCGCAATCAGTAATTAGTATTAGGATAAGTAAGGTATTACAAAGTCCTAGCGCTAATTGCCCCACAAATTTTTACCAAGTACTAAAAGCTGGTGCTGACTGACTCTGCTTTTGCAGAATCATTTGGCACCAGCTAATTTCCCCTCTAATAAATCCGATACTCACCTCTCATCCCGGCAGCGTGAATGGTGGCCCGATCTGCTGCTTCTTGCCACTGGGAGCAGGGAACTGGGGACAAAATGTCCCAAGTCTCCCTCAGCAATCACTCAGCGGTGCAAGATCGCGCAGGGCTTGGCTGCACAATCCGCTATGGAATTCTACAGACTCCAGGAGGTGATACTTGCGGCGGCGCGGAAGCACTACTATGAGTATCCCCGAGGGTAGAGCACGGTTGCGGCCTCCGGGGCAAGGTGCTGAAGTAGCGCCTGACAATAAAGAATGTATTACACACCTTGATAACGGATTCCATCTTTAGCTGATAGAGAACCAAGTAAAATTACCTACTTTCTATGTATTCCCAAATTAATTTACACTTAAATGTATTTTAGTGAATCTACTACAATATTTTGAAATAACAAGAGATTATTGGATATGTAAAAAGCTAAATATATTATAATATTAAAGCATGACCTTCCTCTACAATGCATGTTTTAATGATATTGTTTTTTAACGAGCCATTAAAGTAAAGGGAAGCTGTTTGTTTATAGTATGTTCAAAGGCTTTTTGATCTTTCCTGGCGCATTATTTGTCAGTTACCACTTTTTTTCTGTTTCTGCTTTTAAATACTATAGCCTTTTGTTATTATAAAAAGAAGACAATTCCTTCTAGTCAGGTGTACCGCCAGCACCATACATTATATTGGGGAAGTGCAATTTGTTGCATGATATCTTTACTATCTTTAGTATTTACGTATTGGATGGCGCGTCTTATTGTATCATATTTTTTAACGTTGTCGACCACTTTGAATCGTAGTCTCCTTCTTCCTTTAATCCACCACAGACCTGAAATAATGAGGGGCGGTATATGGTGTAGTATTTTTAAAACACAAATAAATTTATTTAAAATCAAAGAACAAACTCACATTCTGTAGGGCACATACAAAATGTGCATATAAACCTTGGTCTCAAAGACCCAGACCTCCCGATGTTAATCCTCCAATTGGTCCACGAACTGTCCACCGGTTTTACTGGCCGCCTAGATGGATCTTGGGTAACAGTCTGATAATCCTTCTGACCCAATGCAATTGCTCAACGCGTTTCGTGATATCTCACTTCATCAGGATAATGAAGTGAGATATCACGAAAACGCGTTGAGCAATTGGGTCAGAAGGATTATCATTATAATTCATTTTATCCTGCTGACTTTTCGTCTGTGACATATCCCGGGGATCCAATATTTCATCTATGGACCAGGTTATCACCACGGATGGTTGCTGGTAGGACGGGCTGGTGAGATCATATCCACAGATTTATGCCTATATAGTCCAGAGCCGACTTTATGGGGCCCAGAAAAAAGTGAGTTGAATACTTTCTCTCTGGAAACCAGGTGTCATAAGGATGTACTGCGCAATGTATGTCTCCTATTATGTTTTCTAGATTATCTTGAAGTATTACTCACTGGACACTTGGCGTAAGCGCGAGGACTCTACCCATTATTTGATCTCTGTGGATTGTCAGTAGCGAAGGAGGAACTTTACTAACTTTTTGATTTCTATATCTTTAGTATTTATTTGATCAAAAAGTACCATAGAATCTGGCTAATAAATCTTGGATGTCTTTTGTAGATAACTGAACTTAATACTGTTCGTAACTAAAATGTAAATTGCTCTCTGTGTGCATTTTTAGCATATTCGTCCCTGATGAGGAAGCATTTACACTCATGGACATCTACAGTAACGGTTGTAGGACTTCATTGTCCATTATCTTCATCTAAGTCAAGTCACACAAGTGCTTCACCGTGTTTTTTGTTTTTGAACATTAGAACCTTCATATTTCTTAAGAAAACAACATCTACAAAGTCAACCACAAATCTATTACCTAAGCACTTTAGAGATATTATTATATATTATCTATTATTAAAAGTATATGCATTTCTAGAAGAAAAAAATTGACATTTAAACACTTTTATACCTATAGACAAACTAGAATAAATCAACTAAATGTGTAAAATTTTTTTACATAGTTACATAGGCTTAAAAAAGACATGAGTCCATCGGGTTCAGCCTTTTACACATCACCTACTGCTGTTAGTGATGAGCCGAACACCCCCGTGTTCGGTTCGCATTCGAACTCGAACAATTTCAAAAGTTCGAGTTCGAACTCGAACTCGAACCGAACTCAATGCAAGTTAATGGGACTCGAAAGTTCGATTTTTAGAGTGCCCTCCAAGAGGGCATAAATGCAAGATATTTGCCATAAAAGGCATATGGGGGTCCAGGTAGTGCCCTGGGGGACAGGAAACAAGGACAAAAAGTTTTAAAAATAACGTTTTTAAAGGAAAAAACAAAAAATTTAAAAACAAAAAAATGACATTTCAAATGACGGTAAATGGTTTTTCTTTAATCTATTCATAAACAACTGCTTGGGGTGGCAGTCTGTATGAAAAGAAGGGAGACATTTTAGGACACACAGAACAAGTTTAGTGTTTTTTTGGCTAAATTATGGTGAAACTTATGCAGGCTTTGGATGAAAGTAACAATAGGTGCTTTAAAATTGGGCCTTTAGTGTCAGCAACAGTGTCGTCACACCGTAACCCCTCTGTGGTATTGTGGAAGAGTGCAGTGGTGGACCTTGCGGTCCAATATTAAAATTATATGAATCTGGTATAGGCGTCAGTGGCAGTGCACCCAAATATTTTGCCTTTGGTGGCAGCAAGTGCCTTCACACTGTAACCCCTCTGATGTATTGTGGAAGAGTGCAGTGGTGGAGGTTTTGGTAAAACTAGGGTCAGATGAGCGCATCTTTCGCGTCGTCAGTGAAAAAGTGCGTTCGAACGAATGGACGTATTTTTTCCGGAATACGCGATAGCGGTCATACGATGCGCATTTTTGTCCGTGATTTTGTACGGATCATCAATAAAACCCTTTTTGCGTCTGGACGTTATGTTGGCCGGACATTAGCAGCATCTGACGTCTCCTAATCACACACACACGCCGCTAGCGGACGCAGCGCACTCTGTACGTCCGTACTAGCGGTTTGACAGTCTCCAAAAATGCGTTTGTTTGTCGCTTGCATTGCGTGGCCGCACTTTCGTGCGGCCGTACTTTGTATATTGCCTGTCATTGCCCGTCATTTGCTGCTACTACAGCCGTAATAAAGTGCGGCTGCACGCGCGTTCGCACTGCGTTTGTCTGACCCTAGCCTAATGCAGAAGAGATCCCCGATTTATTCAGTTACATCATCAGCTATAACAAAACCGGGTCAGCAATGTTTAGGCACTTGTACTGCGCTACTGTATATGGTGAGAATCGGCGCACACCAGTAGCAACAGGAAGCAAACAGAACAGGCAGGGAATACACAGAGAGAATAATCAAATGGCAGGCAAAGTCGGCAACAGATCGGGTCCTCAGAACAAGCAGGGTCAGTAACAAGTATACAAACTGATTCGGTAAGCTAGCGATGCTGGAATAAAGGCTGAGACACACTGAGCGTGTAGCGACGCACAGCGTAGCGAAGCAAAGAGAAGCAAACATTTTGCAGGCTTGACTTCACTCCGCTCCGCCTCGTAGCATGTCTACACTGCATTACGTTTGCTTCTCACAGCGATGGACAGGAATCCACTAACTAAATTAAAATGTACACACAAAACCGTTTTATTTTCACAAAGCACATGTTATATAGGCAAAAAAATGTTTCTACTGAATAAAATACATAAAAAATTACTGTTAGTTTAATAGGAATAGTATAAAAATATAAAAAAAGGTAACCCCCTGATCATATATATTATACGGACGCGGAGCGCTGTGTATAGAGTAGGGATGCATTGATACCACACACAGACATATACGTATATATCAACACGCAGCCCTATATATACGTATATATATCAACACACAGATATATATAATATACACCCACAGACCTCAGACCATATATTCAATATATTCAATATCTAATAAACTGTTGCTTATAATATTCTGCAGTAAAGAGTCTTTTTATTTCTAGATTTTTTAATAATTTTTTAAGCATTTTTTATACTTTTTTTAAAAAAAATCGAACTTTTGGCAAACGTCCCAAAAAGTTTGAAGTTCGCGAACTGTCGAACACCCGATGTTTGATGCGAACTCCGAACAGATCGAACCGAACAGCTCATCCCTACTGTTGATCCAAAAGAAGGCAAAAAACCCAGTCTGAAATGCTCGCCAATATGCAACGTACTGGGAAAAAATTCCTTCTTGACCCCAGAATGGCGACAGATTTCACCTTGGATCAAGAAGCTTTTACCCACATAGTACATATTATAAACCTTAATATTCTGTGTCTGCAGGAATGCATCCAGTCGTTTTTTAAAAGTCTGTACAGTCTCTGACCCAACCACCTCAACAGGCAGAGAATTCCGCACACTTATTGTTCTCACCGTAAAATAACCCTTCCTATGCTTTAGGCTGAATTTCCTTTCATCCAGTCTAAATGGATGACCTCGTGTCCTGTGAATAGTCCTGTTAATGAATAGGTTTCCAGACAATGGTTCATAATGGCGCCGTTTCTCTAAACTAAACAGGTTCAAGCTCGTTAGCCTTTCCTCATAACTTAAACCTTCCATTCCCCTTATTAATTTAGTCGTCCGTCACTGCACTTTTTCTAGCGCTATAATATCCTTTCTTAAGACATGTGCCCAAAATTGCACAGCATGTTCAAGGTGCGTCTTACCATTGATTTATACAAAGCAAAATTATGTTTTCATCCCGAGAGTGAATTCCCCTTTTAATGCATGCCAATACCTTGCTGGCCTTGACGGCTGCTGTTTGACATTGCACATTGTTACTTATGTTACACCATGCTGGTGTTTTAAACTCCATCCACAATTGTTGGACCTACCTAGGTGGGCCCAATAATCTTCCACTATACACATTGTTACTTAGTTTGAAGTCTATGATTATTCCCAAATCCTTCTCCATGTTTATTTTCTTGCTTTAAACCTCTGCCATTTCATTTTCTCTGGTCACGCCCCTCAGCTAGGGTTGTTTCTTCAGCTGCCACTTCCTGTATATTTCCTGCCTCCTCCCCGCCCACTACTCCACCCACTATTCCACACATAAAAGCTTCACATGAACTGACACAAGCTGTGTGCGTGAAACTCTGTGCACACTCAGGACCTCAGACTGGGGGAACTGAGGAACTGAATATTGTCTATCTCTCTGCAACTGTGTAAGCAAGACACACTCATGCTCGCTCACACGCATATTCCCTCACCCCCTGACTCGGTCACTTGCGCTCTTTCATGGTTTACCTACTGTCTCACTCAAAAACCGTCACACAGTCTCTCCCTCTCTCACTCTTTCTTGTGCTGTCTGTCTCTCTCTTGTGTGCGCTCTCTCTCTCTGTAACTTTTCTTACGCTTTCTCTGCTTTATCTTGCTGTCTCGCTCTCTTTACCTTTTCTTGCTGTGTCTCTCTGTGCATTTTTTGCTGTCTCCCCATGCTGTCTCTTTTTCTCCCTATGTATATTGATTTCTGTCCTTCCCTGTCTTTGCAGTAGCTGGGGGTGAAAGAGTTACAGGTTGGATGACAGTCAGCCACCGCCCTCCAATCAGCTCACAGTGCAGGAAGGTGGTGCAGCAACTCAGTCGCACATCCTCAGTGCATTTTTAAATATACCTAGGTAGTATACACACTGATTGGTTAGCACAAAGTGGCTCCTCTGGTGGGCATGGAAAAAGCCAAGAAGAAAAGCAGGTAAATATGAAAAAATATCATGTTTGCTTGCTTTTTATCCTCTGTAAATGAGAATACGGACTCATTCAAAAGGAATTGCACATTTTAAAAAGCACACTAGCAAAGCATATTAGGGATGTGCATGACTTTTTTTTAATTTCGTTTTTTTCAGGTCTTTTATTTCGTTTTGGGTCATTTCGGACTGTTTTTTGTTTAGTTTCGGATTGGTGATTCGGTGATTCGGATCACTACCCCGATTCGGAACATTTTGGGTGATTCGGCTTTTCATTTTTTATCAGTTATTTCATTTTTTATTGCTTATTTAAGAATGGGAAGTAAATTACTAGTACCAATAGAATGAAAGTTTCTTTACTTATTTATTTTTTTAGGATATTTTAGGCATTTTTTGGGTGAAATTTTAGATTTCCTAACTTTTTTTAAGGAAACAAGGCTTTTTAACCAATAGATTTCTATGCAGCATAGGGAATCTGCACACTGCAGGGCAGCACCTCTCTGCAGTATAATTAATGCAGTATATGAATCCGCACACTGCCGGGCAGCACCTATCTGCAGTATAATTAGTACAGCGTATGAATCCGCACACTGCGGGGCAGCGCCTCTCTGCAATATAATTAATGCAGCATATGAATTCGCACACTGTAGGGCAGCACCTCTCTGCAATATAGTTAATGCAGCATATGAATCCGCACACTGCTAGGAAGCGCCTCTCTGCAGTGTAATTAGTGCAGCATATGAATCCACCTGCAGTATAATTAATGCAGCATATGAATCCGCACACTGCAGGGCAGCACCTCTCTGCAGTATAATTAATGAAGCATATGAGTCCGCACACTGCCGGGCAGCATCTCTCTGCAGTGTAATTAGTACAGCATATGAATCCGCACACTGCCGGGCAGCACCTCTCTGCAGTGTAATTAGTACAGCATATGAATCTGCACACTGCAGGGCAGCACCTCTCTGCAATATAGTTAATGCAGCATATGAATCCGCACACTGCTAGGAAGCGCCCCTCTGCAGTGTAATTAGTGCAGCATATGAAACCGCACACTGCGGGGCAGCGCCTCTCTGCAATATAATTAATGCAGCATATAAATCCGTGTGTGGATTCATATGCTGCATCAATTATAACCCATAAAAAATCAATAACTAACCAATCCAAACAATGAATCGATCCGAATCACTGAATCGATCTTTAGAGAGGCGTTTGTCAGCAGTGTGTGGATTCATGTGCTGCATTGAAACCTATGGCTAAAAAGTCTTGTTTCTTTAAAGAAAAGTTAGCAGGGTTATTCAGAGAGCGGTGAAAAGCAGGAGAATGACTGGAGAACGGAAGATGTTACCTCTACTCCACCCAGCTGGTACAACCAATGAGAATGAGACAAAATTAAGACAAGCATAGGAAAATAAATAAGAGGTGTAGGGGGCCCTGCTCAGATGAGTTTATAGTCTAGATGAGATTAAAGCTATTACTTTATTCTAGTACCATCTGTCACTGGGTAACATGGCTTGCTGGTAAGAAAATTCAGAAGATGATCAGTCACATGAGCACCTATTTAAGCTTTAAAGATTATTCTTTAAAAATGAGGACCATAAATCCACCATTATGGAATGAATCACAGTCATTGCAATGGATATTAGATGTTCTCTGAATATGTGTACATTTCATACTTTTACCTTACATTTTCCTAGGTTTATCAGTGATTCCTGGCCCAGTCGATTGGCAAGAGATGAGATGCGAATTTTAAGGTGAACAAAACTCTGATTATGCACTCGGGCAGCCAACAACTGACCAGACCACCAGGAAACAAGGTCCCCCTTTGAGGTGGACTGAGGTTCCCAAGGCATATTATTGCTTGGAGATCCGTAAAGGCCAAAGGTGGCTCTAAGTTCGCTCTTTGAATGTTCTTCTGCTTAGCCAAACTGTATTGTGCAACAAATTAATAGTTGTGTTTTCAGGGTCAGACTAATCAAATAAAACACTGGAAGAATATCGATCTCGGAAATCTACAAATTACTATTTTGTTTCTAAGAATTTTCTTCTCTTGAAGAAGAATCTAAAGAAGCCTCAATAGGTTTATTTTCCCTGCTTCTGGATCAACAGCAGCATAATAGGGATTTGCCAAAGGTTAAGCTTGATGGACTTGTGTCTTTTTTTTCAACATCTGTTACTGTGTTTGTCTTTGCGTGACCTTTATAATAAGGTCATATCTGTGTACAATGGAGGACTGGGATATAATTGTATTGTTCCTTTAAATTGTCAAGAATGTAGGATTTCTTGCATTTTCCCTATATCAGGGGACCACAAAATAGCAAAGACAAATATCTTAACATTAATGCTATTCATCATCATTATTTTTAGTTTATTATCAATAAACTCTAAACTACTATCCATAGACTATCAATTGTTTACTAATTCCTATGTTGAAATTCTATTTTCTAGTTTTCTTTAACACCATCATCACGCCATATTGAACTGCCTGGCAGTAATGTAATGAAATATTATGACCGTGAAATAAATGTAAAATCAAACCAAATAATAAAAGGAAGCAGCTTTTCAACATGAGATCATTTAATGGTTTCTCAGTCTTTGTTATGATCATAAGTAACCAGGAAGATTGTGTTCGGGCGTATTTCAGTGTTTGAGGTTAGACAGGTAGTAGGCTTTCATGTTCTCTTTCTATGAACCAGTAGATTTCTTTTTTTGTGTTTTTTTTATGTTATTAATCAAAAGGGAATTCTAAAGTAAACCAGGCAAAGATAAAACATTTATTCAATGGTTTTTGAACAATAACATTACAGTGTTATTTTTATCTTACAGAACATTCTGAATTGTAGCAATAATGAACATAGAAGTAGATATTAGAAGTAAGTTCAAAAAGGACAGTGGAAGAACAAAGCTGTAAAACTGAAGCAATCACCCTGGAAACAACTGATATGATCCTGCCATTGTTCCCCATTTACAACTGCTCACTATGATAACTCTTTCCATGGTGTCTCAAGCCCAAAATACTAAAACTAAGGGCTCTATTCCAATGTTAACCTTAAATGTAGACACCAATGCCTGATTACTGAATGCATTTAATTCTATAGTCCCTTCCATGTAATTATTCACTCTGCTACAATTTCTCTATTATTGTTGATAGCATGAAACACGCAAAAGATAAAGAATTTGCAAAAAAAAGTGATGCTAAAAATGAGACACTAAGGGCACTATTACATTCTCCGTGCAAATTTGTACATGCAGCACAATTTTTTTGCACGCAACGTTAAACGTTAACCCGCGGAAATTAAGGCAGGTACTACGATCCGAGCGCATTTTTTTCATCCGTCAAATAATATCGCGTTTAAAAAGATGCGCAAAAACGAGCGCAAATTAACGCTGCGCAGAAGTCGGTGGGCAGACTGCTTTTTCACGCGATTCAGTCAAGCAGAATTAAGAACCACAATTGTCTCCTGTTCAGTTTTTGCGCCTGCCAAAATCAATCTGAGTATATATGTTGCAGCAATAATAAAAACACGCACAACCTCTCAATTTTATTGTTTGGGTATGTGTAGAATGTGTAACTATACTGTGCTGTATTTTTTTTCGTGCTGGTGTATTTGGTTTCGGCCACGACGTTCAGATTTGCAGTTACCAACAGCTTTTCAAAGACGTTAAAATTCTGCGCGCAAACATCGTTCGTAAAAAGTTGCGCATAAATTGTAATACCAACCGCGTACCAGCGCACGAACGCATTTGCGCTCACAATGTTAAGTATGGGATGCGCGCACAAACTTTCACTCGCGCAGGGTAACTCGCGTTAGACGTTAACGCGCATCATATGCGCCAACGTTGTAATTTGACGGTCAGCGCACAGGGCTTTTCCCCTCGCATTAATGCTTTTTTGCGCACGCGCACATTTTTGCGTGGAGAATGCAATAGAGCCCTCAAAGTTGTGTGCAAAGCATTTTCCATATGCATCTTATTTTTAACACCAGCATTCTTACCGAGCAGCCTTGTTTGTAGCTTGAGTCGCAATACTTTATAGGGGTTTTTACGGTAATGATAGTACGGTAATGATAGTGGAGATCATAGGACTCCATGGAGTCAGGAGCGATAATGCTCGAGCTCTGCAGGAGCTCACGCAATGAGGTTCCGAATGAGATGATGGAACGATTCATGGAGGAACACTGGGATCTATTTGTTCCTGGTGTTTAGTTGCCTTCAGAGAGAGGAAACACAGGAACTTGCCGCTCTCTTCCCCAAGGGATCTGAGGTTTTAAATTACTGAGGGATTTTTTTGGTGGTTTTAAATTACTGAGTTAAGTGATTTTGGAGAAGCTCTATCACTTAACACTAGTCTTCACATGACATTATTCATTGCTGAGTAACACCAGGCACAGAAGTAGGATGAGCTAAGTTGGAATAGTTTGTTCTTCGTCTGCAGGCTTCACATTAATGTCTACCATCTGACCTATAGGAGACAATGGACAGTAAATGTACAGCTTCGTGTCTGAGACACAAGCAGGTTGCGTCTCCTATGGAATTGGATGTGGTTATTTTAAGCTGAGTGCTCAAGCTGCTATATTGTTCGGCTCAAGCCCTTAGCTTAACTTCAACATTGGTAAAGAGCCCTCAAACAATGGTCCCCAACTATGGTTCTCAGGATCCGCTGACAGGCCAGGTTTGCCAGACATCTGAAGCACAGCACAGGCGATATGATTTGC
Source organism: Leptobrachium leishanense (assembly GCA_009667805.1). Taxonomy (NCBI): domain Eukaryota; kingdom Metazoa; phylum Chordata; class Amphibia; order Anura; family Megophryidae; genus Leptobrachium; species Leptobrachium leishanense. The sequence continues at coordinate 121,472,520 of CM019073.1, forward strand.
TGCTCAGTGATTGCAGGAATCAGTCTGCATTTCCCCAAGGTAATCGTTAAAATTTGGCCTGTTAGTGGGCCCTGAGGACCAGGGTTGGGGACCACTGCCCTAAAAGTCTTATTATAATAGTTTTCCGAATCTATAGAAGATTATGTTACTATGACATAATAATTTATTGCATATTCGAAATTCAATCAAATAGGTGAGTTAATTATGTTATCTATTTGACTTTTAACCAGGACCAACAATCGATTGTAAACTCCATGGGCACTATTCCCGATTTGGAGCTAACGTTAGCGCCTTGATAAGTAAGCATTAGCGTTAAAGTGTGTTTAACACATGCCACACATATTACATTCCTTACGCTACCTCCTAGTAACCTGTACGCGCATTGGAGTTTGCTGTAGCTTACGTGAGCTTACTGTACTTTACTCATCCTATACCTAAGATAGTATTAGCGCTAATTACCACAGGGATGCAGAAAGCCATATTTTAGCACCACCTAAAGGCTGGCGCTACATGATTGTGCATTTGTAGAATCATATAGCATCACCCCGCATCACCTCTTCCCATGATAGACTGCAGGATTTCTTATGCACAGCCCCCATCCTCTGGAATGCTCTCCCTCGTACGGCCAGACTTTCCCCTAGTTTCTCTTCCTTCAATGCTCCCTTAAGACATTCCTATTTAGGGAAGCCTACCACCCAACTCACTGACGCAACTAGTCCATCACTCTCACCTTGCAGTCCATCACTCTCACTTGGCAGTCCTTCACTCTCACCTTGCAGTCCTTCACACTCACCTTGTAGTCCTCTCCTCCTGTTTCCACCCGCAACCCTTCTAGCTTGTGAGTTCCCACGGGGATAAACCCCTAGTTTCCTCCTGTACTGTCAAAATGTTGTTCAATGTATTGCAACCCTGTCTATACTGTGCCCACTGTACAGCGCTGCAGAATATGATGGCGCTTTAAAAATAAGGATCAATAATAATAATTCCTAAGCCCCTCCAAATAAAACTGATACTCACCTCTCATCCAGCGGGGAGAACTGTGGTCAGATCCACCACTTCTTGTTTCCAGGAGCAGAGGGAGACTGGGAACAAATGGAAATCAGTCTCCCTCTGCGTTCACTCCACGGTGCTGCCATTCGTGGCCTGGAAGTGCAACTCTCCATTGAGTCCTAGGACTCCAGAAGGTGATACTAGCGGCGGCGCAGAATCACTACCACCAATATCCCAGCGGTTAGTGCTGCGTTCCGAGCAAGGTGCTGATTTTCCCCGTTATCATCCCCATATTAGCACAAACTAGGGAACATAGCCCCTGTGAAACTGTCACCCACAGCAGAACGAATGTAAAATATAATATTTCATATTCAATAGAGGACTTTGTATCCCCTCCAATAAAAAATATTGCACATACTCGATGTTAAGAGCACCTGCTGGTGCACGGATATTGACTATGCTCGATTTGGTGTAATTCTGGAGCAATGCAAAGGAATTTAATTTATTTTTAAAAAAAATTGCAGTTGGGCTCCAGTATGTGCTCCGACAACTGCCTGTCAAGTGGTAATACTACACTAAGAAATACAGTGGGAAAATTCCCCTATATTTCTGACAGTATAATGCATAAACAGGGATTTTCCAAAATAAACCCTGGTTCCTGACAGTGGTTTTATGGAAAGTCCCCTGATAGTAAAGGACTTAAGAAGGAATATTTTACCACCAGGTTGATTTAAGAGAATGATGATTATGGCAATTCACCTTTGACCCAATGGCCAGTAAGATTTTATATACTTCATAAATGTCATAAAACAGTTGCAAATACCTGTGACAGTTCCAAATGGTTCAACTCATGCAGCAAAGCTTTGAAGTATCTCCAACTGTGCAGTAAAGAGATTAAAAGGACAATCAAAGATCAAATAAAAGAGTCAAAGTTGTCACAGGTGTCTGGGGAAGGTTATCTGTGACACAGAGACCATTGTTTTTGTCATTCTATTTTAAGGGAGAGTTTTGCTGTCTTTAAAAGCCTTTCACACCCACTTGTAAAAAGGTTTGAGGACTTTGAAAGTGATATTTCCTTTTTCACATACTCAGAAATAAAGCCTGACTTAACATTAATATGAATAAACAGGTACAGCTTTTGAATTAAAAAAAATTAAACAAATTAGACCAAAGGAATTAAAGCAAAAATCAATAAAATTGAATTGAAACAAAGACAATTATTATTTGTTTTTTTGAGCCTCTGCTGGGAAGTCTTGGGAGAGATTTGAAGGCATGGGTTTACCCCCATATATCTTGGTTTGGTAGGGTACAAGTCATGAACTTACTCCCGCACCTGCTATATTTATTCCAGACCATACACGTGGCCGTTCCCTGTCCCTATTTCCGCTCCCTGCACGCACATGTCACTACATATATTTGGGGAGGTAGGCACCCCAGACAAAAATTCCTCAATCTGACATTACCTAAATCGCAGGGGGGTTTGGCATTTCCTGATTTCGCCCTCTACCACACGGCCAGCAAAGCCCGGAGAGATTAAGGCATGGACGGAAGCAACTCTCCATTAAGTGTCCTTGGGCAAGACAACTAACGGTACATACTCGCCACCCAGGACATACTTGAAAACGAGAGAAATCTCAATGTATCCTTCCTGGTAAAATAATTTCTCAAAAAAAAAAAAAGGAATAATACAAGACAAGGTTGATATACGTCAGGTCCAGAAATATTGGGACATCGACACAATTCTAACATCTTTGGCTCTATACACCACCACAATGGAGTTGGAATGAAACAAACACAATGTGCTTTAACTGCAGACTGTCAGCTTTAATTTGAGGTTATGTACATCCAACTCAGGTGAACAGTGTAGGATTTACAGCAGTTTGCAGATGTGCAAAATATTGTGTTTAATACACTCCGTGTAATATTCAGCCCAGTTTTATTGATTACGTAGTTACATAGACTGAAAAAAGACATGCGTCCATCGGGTTCAGCCTCTCACACAACACCTACTGCTGTTGATCCAAAAGAAGGTAAAAAAACCCAGTCTGAAATGCTCGCCAATATGCAACAAACTGGGGAAAAATTCCTTCTTGACCCCAGAATGGCAGTCAGATTTCTCCTTGGATCAAGAAGCTTACCCACATTTTTAAATATTATAACCCTTAATATTCTGTGTCTGGAGGAAGTCATCCAGTCGTTTTTTAAAAGTCTGTACAGTCTCTGACCCAACCACCTCAACAGGCAGAGAATTCCACAGCTTTATAGTACTCACCGTAAAATAACCCTTCCTATGCTTTAGGCTGAATTTCCTTTCGTCCAGTCTAAATGGGTGACCTTGTGTCCTGTGTATAGTCCAGTTAATGAATAGGTTTCCAGACAATGGTTTATAATGGCCCGTATATATTTATATAAAGTTATCAGATCCCCTCTAAGGTGCCGTTTCTCTAAACTAAACAGGTTTAAGGCTTAATCTCCTGGTAGTCTTTCCTCATAACTTAAACCTTCCATTCCCCTTATTAATTTAGTTGCCCGTCTCTGCACTTTTTCTAGCACTATAATATCCTTTCTTAAGACAGGTGCCAAAATTGCACAGCATATTCAAGGAGCAGTCTTACCATTGATTTATACAGAGGCAAAATTATGTTTTCATCCCGAGAGTGAACTCCCCTTTTAATGCATGCCAATACCTTGCTGGCCTTGGCGGCTGCTGTTTGACATTGCACATTGTTACTTAGTTTGAAGTCTATGATTATTCCCAAATCCTTCTCCTGCTTGGATTTCCCTATGTACTTAGGCCTGCATGCTGGATTTATTGTTCTTGCATCTCGTTGAACTCAATAAAATATATATTTAAAAAAAATATATATTATTTATTTATTGTTCATATACAGGTGAAACTCGAAAAATTTGAATATCCGGCAAAAGTTCATTTATTTCAGTAATGCAACTTAAAAGGTGAAACAAATATATGAGATAGTTCAAGCCATGATTTGTCATAATTGTGATGATTATGGCTTACAGCTCAAGAAAACCCCAAATCCACAATCTCCGAAAATTAGAATATTACATGCAATCAATAAAAGAAGGATTGTACATAGAACAATATCGGACCTCTGAAAAGTATAAGCATGCATATGTACTCAGTACGTGGTTTGGGCCCCTTTTGCAGCAATTACTGCCTCAAAGCGGTGTGGCATGGAAGCTATCAGCCTGTGGCACTGCTGAGGTGTTATGGAATACCAGGATGCTTCGATAGCAGCCTTCAGCTCTTCTGCATTGTTCGGTCTCATATCTCTCATCTTTCTCTTGGCAATGCCCCATAGATTCTCTATGGGGTTCAGGTCAGGCGAGTTTGCTGGCCAATCAAGCACAGTAATGTGTAAGGAAGGATGAAGTGCTCCAAAATCTCCTGGTAGATGGCTGCGTTGACCCTGGACTTAATGAAGCACAGTGGACCAACACCAGCAGATGACATGGCTCCCCAAATCAACACCGACTGTGGAAACTTCACACTGGACTTCAAGCATCTTGCAGTGTGTGCCTCTCCATTCTTCCTCCATACTCTGGGTCCTTGGTTTCCAAATAAGATGCAAAAGTTGCTCTCACCAGAAAAGAGGACTTTGGACCACTGAGCAACAGACCAGGTCTGTTTTTTTTAGCGTTGTATGTTGTTCAGGAGCGGCTTGACAAGAGGAATACGACATGTGAACCCCATGTCCAGGATCCGTCTGTGTGTGGTGGTTCTTGATGCACTGACTCCAGCCTCAGTCCACTCCTTGTGAAAGTCCCCAACACTTTTGAATGTCCTTTTCCTGACAATCCTCTCCAGGCTGCAGTCATCCCAGCTGCTTGTGCACCTTTTTCTTCCACACTTTTCCCTTCCACATAACTTTCTATTAATGTGCTTTGATACAGCACTTTGGGAACATCCAACTACTTTTGCAATTACCTTTTGAGGTTTTCCCTCCTTATGGAGGGTGTCAATGATGGTGTAGCGATGTGTTTAAAAAGACTGTTCTGCTGCATTTACTTGCAATGGCCACCAGAGGGAGACAGAGACCATGGAAAGTTATGCTGGACAAACATAAGGCACTAAACTACCTTTTCCATGATGCTTTGCGTAAGGACAGGAAGTGGGTGTGTAGGAAAGGAAAGGCATCACCAGCCTCGTGGAAAGCATGCTCAGAGTGAGCTGGGAGCGAAAGGAGAAGGAAGCAGGCCGAGCTGTGGAGGATCGTGACCAGGCCAGAGCGCAGGGGCTACCTCGCTGGTGCTGGGGGATCGGGACAGTGACCCTGCAGAGACCTGTCTATACCCACGCTGCGATCAAGGCAAGCAGAGGACCCGAGTGAGGAGTACCGCAAGTCCATTGGATGGGAGAGCAGGCGGTAGCTGGACAAGTCCAGGTGGGAGCAAGGAAAGCCAGACAACGGATCCAGTAGCCAGTATCACAGCCAGGCATTAAGCGGAGAGACGTCCTGGGTCAGCGGAGCCTTGGTGATCGAGCGGATGGGTGAGAGGCCTCCAAGGCCGGTTTATAAAAATCAAGAAAGCACGCTGCTGTTTGTTTCAAAAAACCCACAGGGCCCCAACTTGACTAGTCGAAGACATCGTTATAAGTAATTCACTGGCCAGTTGAATAGTACCCGGTACCATATACACACACGTACACACCCTTTACATTCCGGGACTTAACCTGTGCGGGACTCATTTGTTACGAATCGGAACAGGGGTTAAAGATACGTTCCGAATATATTTTTCTCTTTTCCGCTGCGCGTTTATCGTAATACGAAGAGATTGTATTTTTGGGTTTCGCTACGTGTCTCTGTTTTCTGAACTATCGGGAAATTTCATTTCTTTTCTGTTCGGTTGCGAATATTTTATTTTTCCGAAATACGAAGCCTCGTGTTTCGTTTCTTTTCCGCTACGCGTTTTACCGTGATACGAAAATACTGTAATAATACTTGTGAATACCGTGTCTCAACATCTGCTTATTATTTTAGTAAACTATTTAAATGATAAAAACTCACAACTGTGTTGGAGTATATTTATTCCCTAGTGCGGGGAGACTGACCCGTGATTCATTTTCAGCGGCTCCTCCGGGAGTGAGCGCTACACGTGGGGGCTCGTCCGGGATCTCAGTCTCTGGAAAAACCGCATTTAAAGGGTTAAATATGGATCCAGATGAAGCAGCAGAGTGGTGTAAAGCACAGGGTGGCCAGTTAGAGTTGAGTAGACATGTGCACAGCACAAAATTTCGTTTTGGACTAATGGATTAGTCCTAAAATGCAATTTATTTAGTTGCTAAAGAAATTCGTTTTCAGTTCTTTAGTATGAAAACTAATTTCATTCATCCGAAAACCAGTGGATACAATTACTATTGTAGTGGCTCCTCAGAGGTCTGAGATCGCTGCTTGTTACAGTATCTCTCACTCTCAGCACAATGTGGGCCATATTACATAGCTAGTGCTAACTTAACCAGAGCTGTTGTAAACTTCCCAGAGCCATTATAGCCTATGGAGGTTTTCAGTTTACAACAGCTCTGGTTAAGTTAGCACCAACATTGTAATACTGCCCCGTGTCAGGCAAAGCTGTTACAGTAACTGACTGCTGCTCATCACAGCGCTCAGAGTTTCAGTAAAACTAGTAATTAATATTTTTATATATAAGAGGTTAGAACAATATTATTTCCCCTCTCTGTATAATGTTTAGAACATCCTCCTGCATTAATTAATACCCCTCTCTGTATAATGTATACAACATCCACCTGCATTAATTAATACCCCTCTCTGTATACTATTTAGAACACCCTCCTGAATTAATTAATGTCCCTCTCTGTATAGAACATCCTCAATTTATACCTTTCTCTGTATAATGTATATAACATCCTCCTGCATTAATACCCCTCTCTGTATAATGTATAGAACATCCTCCTGCATTAATTAATGCCCCTCTCTGTATAGAACATCCTACTGCATTGGCATGTGGAGGGTGCAGAACTTCGGATGTTGCGATGTTGCGCTCTTCATTGCTGGTCTCCTTCACTCATCATTGTAATATCACAAAAAGGACTGAAACTAAAATGTAGTGCATTTTATTTTAGTTTCTTTCGTTTTTTGTACTGAGCAGTTTCGTTTCTCTTGAGTCATACGAAAACTAAATTATCCCAAAATTCGGACTAAATCGTTTAAGTACTAAAACGAATGCACATGTCTAGAGTTGAGTGTAGTAATGGATATTCCTGTAGGCACCTGGGCAGAAGAGCAGATCCGCCTGGCCGTGGCAGCGTTGGCACCTGACCAGCGGGGGTTTCTAGCGGACATTAAAGTGAACCCAGAGACTTCTCACACGTATGTTCTTTTTGAGTGGAGAAAGGGTGTTCCTGTGTGTTTTCAGGACGTGAGTATACAGCTAACCGACGACGTGGAAGTTCGTCTGATCCAGCCAAGTAAGCCACGTGGTGATTAAGCGAACATTCCTGCATCCAGCCCGCTGGCCATGATCGGCCCGGAGTTCATTGCTGCCATTGGAGACCTCGTGGTTAAGTGTCAGAGGGCTCACCCTTCTTACATCAGCTTCGGATATCGGAAGTTGGAAAAATTTTCAGGAAACTTGCCAACTCCGGCGGGAGAAGAAACCTTTGAAGAATGGGTGGAACAAGCGATGCAGGCTCTGGATGAGTGGGACGTCTCTGAAGCGCAGAAGAAGCAAAGAATTACTGAGAGCTTAAAGGGACCTGCGTCAGAGGCTGTCAGGAATCTGAAGCTGAGTAAGAGAGACTGTACTGCTCTAGATTACCTGAACATATTACAGGAAGTCTTCGGGCGAACGAAAAGGCTGCTGAGCTAATGTACCAATATGAGCATACTTACCAGAAAAGGGGTGAGAAGATGACAGAATACATGAGGCGCCTGGATAAGATACTGTACCAAGTACTGTTGAAGAAAGGAACAGACCCCACTACAGTAGATCAGGTTAGAATGCGTCAGATATTGAAGGGTGCCTTACCTTTAGATCCTGTGATGTTGCAGCTGAGGACTCGAGAAGGTAATAAAGAGTTAAATTACCTAGAACTGATTCGAGTTGTTCGGGAGAAAGAAGCCCTTCTGGAAGAGAAGCTTGGAAAAAGGGGAGAAAAGGTCTATGCGCAACCCATAGAGTATAACGAGTGTTCATCAGATGAGGAAGATCCGGAAGAGACATATGAGCCGGAGATAACTCAAAAGTTGTCAAACCAGGTGTATGGTGAGATACAAAAGACTCTCGCGAGAGTACAAGAAGCCCAAGTTAAGATGGAACAGACACACACGGACCTATGCCGGACAATCTTGAAAGTAGTAGAAATGCAGACTGAAATACTGAAGTCTCTCTCAGATATACGAACAGCAGCGGTTGCTGTGGTCTCCGACAGAGGATTTTCAAATGAGCCACAGGAAGAAAGTGTGCCCTCATCCTCGTGGGGAAGATGTTTTGCCTGTAGAGAATTCGGTCATTTCAAGGCTCAGTGCCCAGAAAGGAGACAGGGAGGGTCTCTATATGTGCCTGCTAGACCTAGAAGATCCTCTACCTGGAGGTCTGATCCTATGTCACGGGAGGAAAATGTATGCCCGCAGTCACCACGTATGAGGACAAGGGTTAGAGTACAACAGACTGGGTCTACCTCTCCTGCTGCTACGAAAAAGTTCCCTGACAAGTTGATAGGTCCTTCGCCCATCATCCCGGTTCAAGTGGAAGGAGTCTATACTAAGGCTCTTCTAGATTCGGGTGCTCAAGTAACGCTGATTTACCGAGACTTCTATCAGAAATATCTGAAGCATATACCCCTGAAGAAATTGAAGGATCTCGAAATCTGGGGTATGGGAATGGAGAAGTTTCCCTATGATGGATATATACAGGTGAAGCTAGAATTCAGTTCGGAAATCGCTGGACAACCGAGAGTATGTGACACGTTGGCAATTGTGTGTCCTCGTCCCTCGGGAGCTAATCGAAGTTCTATGATAGTGGGGATGAACGCTGATGTGTTGAGACACCTCTTAACCCCACTGGTCACGGAAGAGAATCCTGCTCCTAAGAAGGCACACTCGATGTCACGACCGGCCTGTCCACGGAGGGTCAAGGAACAGAGAACCACTACAGAAATAAGAAGGCTGAGGAGAACGGAAGGGACAGAGAAGGCCCTACGTTCAGGAAAGACTGTACAAGTACCGATTGGAGACAAATTATCTGTGCCTGGTCTGCCTATATCCCGTCCGACTCCTACTATTCGGTCTCATCAGTTCCGTTCCGTTAGAGAGAGTGAAGAAGACAGTGAAGAAGAAGGCTGGTGTCTGAGCTGGGTGTGGGCACCTGAGTCCCAGAGCGTCAAGCCGGTTTCTGACTAGGGTGAGAGTGATTTAGGGTCTGATATCTCTGAAGTTATGACTCGAGCACCTGCAGTACCTGAGACCTGGGAAGTTCCTGAAGTTTTAGAGGAAATATCCATAGATTACAGTTCTATGCCTTCACTGGAGGGCTCATATTCCGAGGAAGTGTTGGCTCCGATGGTTGATGAGAGAATTGAGCCTGTAGAGTCAGCTCTCCTGACTGAAGAGGTTCTTGAAAAATTTGAACCTAAACGTTCAGTACGACCCCCTCAGAGACTCACATTTGATTCACCAGGACATAGCACAGAGGAGGCTGTAACAACTGGGCGGAGGTTTCCAGAAGTGTCAGCTCTAATTGCCAAGGTGTCTAAGGGTTTGGGGGAGATTGAGGAAAATTGCTGCCTGTTGTCAACCCTGAATATGTAGGCTAAAGTTAGAAATGTTAAGTAGAAATGTAATGCAACTGTTGTTATGTTATGTATGACCGACACATGTACCCGTTACACGCCCTTGGGAGGACCCAAGAGTTTAGGGGGGAGAGTGTAGCGATGTGTTTAAAAAGACTGTTCTGCTGCATTTACTTGCAATGGCCACCAGAGGGAGACAGAGACCATGGAAAGTTATGCTGGACAAACACAAGGCACTAAACTACCTTTTCCATGATGCTTTGCGTAAGGACAGGAAGTGGGTGTGTAGGAAAGGTAAGGCATCACCAGCCTCGTGGAAAGCATGCTCAGAGTGAGCTGGGAGTGGAAAGGAGAAGGAAGCAGGCCGAGCTGTGGAGGATCGTGACCAGGCCAGAGCGCAGGGGCTACCTCGCTGGTGCTGGGGGATCGGGACAGTGACCCTGCAGAGACCTGTCTATACCCACGCTGCGATCAAGGCAAGCAGAGGACCCGAGTGAGGAGTACCGCAAGTCCATTGGATGGGAGAGCAGGCGGTAGCTGGACAAGTCCAGGTGGGAGTAAGGAAAGCCAGACAACGGATCCAGTAGCCAGTATCACAGCCAGGCATTAAGCGGAGAGACGTCCTGGGTCAGCGGAGCCTTGGTGATCGAGCGGATGGGTGAGAGGCCTCCAAGGCCGGTTTATAAAATCAAGAAAGCACGCTGCTGTTTGTTTCAAAAAACCCACAGGGCCCCAACTTGACTAGTCGAAGACATCGTTATAAGTAATTCACTGGCCAGTTGAATAGTACCCGGGTACCATATACACACACGTGCAGTACCTGAGACCTGGGAAGTTTACATTCCGGGACTTAACCTGTGCGGGACTCATTTGTTACGAATCGGAACAGGGGTTAAAGATACGTTCCGAATATATTTTTCTCTTTTCCGCTGCGCGTTTATCGTAATACGAAGAGATTGTATTTTTGGGTTTCGCTACGTGTCTCTGTTTTTCTGAACTATCGGGAAATTGCATTTCTTTTCTGTTCGGTTGCGAATATTTTATTTTTCCGAAGTACGAAGCCTCGTGTTTCGTTTCTTTTCCGCTACACGTTTTACCGTGATACGAAAATACTGTAATAATACTTGTGAATACCGTGTCTCAACATCTGCTTATTATTTTAGTAAACTATTTAAATGATAAAAACTCACAACTGTGTTGGAGTATATTTATTCCCTAGTGCGGGGAGACTGACCCGTGGTTCATTTTCAGCGGCTCCTCCGGGAGTGAGCGCTACAATGGTTTTCTGCACAACTGTAAGGTCAGCAGTCTTTCCCATGATTGTGATTCCTACTGAACCAGACTGAGAGACCATTTAAAGACTCAGGTGTTTGCAGGTGTTATGGCTTAATTAGCTGATTAGAGTGGGACACTTTGAGCCTATCTTGCTTTGCATGTAATGAGTCTATCTCATATATTATTTTCACCTTTTAAGTTGCATTACTGAAATAAATGAACTTTTGGACGATATTCTAATTTTTCGAGTTTCACCTGTACATTTACAGATGTGTAATAAATCTGAATGAGGAATGGATCATGGAAGTCTATCGGTGCACTTCGGCGATTACAGTTTGCTGACTCTGCTGTGAATTCACTATTCACTGCAGGGTTCTGAAGTGAGCCGAATATGGAGCCACTGAGGCGAACTGCACTGTATTTCGCTATCAATTCACTAGTATTTGGCGAATTGAAAGATTTGTGAATAGCCGAAGTGAAACAAAATTGCACTGTATAGTTAAATTCACCATTCGATGTAATTCGGTGGCATGTTTGCCATTTATTGAATAACCCCTTTAGTCTGTTTGATTTCCTAATCCCCTGGTAAGAAAGCAGATTGTACAACAAATGCTTATGCTGGTCATTGAATATAGAGATGTAATGTATGCAGCTGCCCCGCAAACTTCATAAACTTACTACATTGTATAACTCATTCAGCCTCTTTGTACTGCAATATAACTACATGACCCACCATTGTGACAGGTTAAAAGAGCTAAACTGGCCGTCGCTGGAATCCAGACGCACCCTTCACCATTCCAATCTGGGGCTATATTATGTTTTTACCGCTAAAACGGGGATGCTAAGGAGAAAAACCTGCACCTGCAGGTTTCTCCTTAGCGTCCCTGTTTTAGCGTGATATCACGGTGCAGGGGCTAAACCAGCAGCCTGCACTGTAAGACGGCGCTAAAACTCAGGATGCTCGCAACAGCGCTAAGCAACACCGCAAGCATCCCCTCCATGGAGTGCATGGGACTCCATTGAGGCTTCCGCTGTCTGTCACATGATCTGCAGGATCTCACCTCGTGAGATTCGTCAGGTCGGCAGAGTGAATCGCAGAGAGAGACTGGGGCCATTTTTCCCCCAGTCTCTCTCTGCTCCCAGTGGCAAGAAGAGGCAGATCGAACTGCCGTTCTCGTCGCGGGATGAAAGGTGAGTATGTGTTTTTTTGTGTTATTTTTCAGCTGGTGCTGATGGATTCTGCAGAAAAGGAATCAGTTAGCACCAGGTCCTAGCTGTGGTTAATTTTTGAGTTAACCGCAGCTTGGTGTAATTAGCGTTAGGACTTTGTGATCCTAACGCTAATTAACTCTTTGCGCTCCCCATATTAAGCATAGGGAGCGCAAAGTACAGTAAGCTTGCACTGAAAAGCGCAAGATCTGAATCGCTAATGGGTTTTTTAACCCATATTATGGGGCACCATATTACGGGGCAGGCAATAATTCAGCAGCCTGCCCCATAATGCAGCACAACCCTCCCTGATACTCTCAGCAGCATTCTACTCTGCAGCAAATTTCACCTCCTGGAGTCCATAGGACTCTATGTAGGGTTGTGCTGCCGGGATATTTTATTTATTTATTTATTTATTTATAAAGGATTTTACCAGGAAGGATACATTGAGATTTCTCTCGTTTTCAAGTATGTCCTGGGTTCAAGTACATTGAAGTGTTACATTTACAGAAATACAAAGTAATACAATGTAAGATATTAACAACACAAATATACAGATTAACAGAAAATAAATATGTAGGAATATAGTCACTAGGTTACATGTTTACAGGTGCATTCTGTATTGAGGTATGTTAACAGGGAAATTTTGAGTGACTTAAGACTGGTGGAAGATTTGATGGTGTCTGGGAGGTTATTCCATAATTGTGGTGCTCTGTAGGAAAATGAGGACCGAGCCACTGTCTTTTTGTATTGTGGTATTGCAAGTAAGGTGCTGGTCCTGGATCGGAGGTTATAGGATGAGGGAGCTGCTGGGGGAAGCAGTCTATTCAGGTAGGGTGGCAGCTTCCCAGAGATGCTCTTAAACACCAGGCTGGAAAGGTGAAGGGTGCGTCTGGATTCTAGCGATGGCCAGTTTAGCTGTTTTAACATGTCACAATGGTGGGTCATGTAGTTACATTGTAGCGCAAAGCGGCAGAATGAGTTATACAGTGTAGTAAGTTTATGAAGGTGTGTTTGCGGGGCGGCTGCATACACTACATCTCCGTAATCAATAGCCGGCATAAGCATTTGCTGTACAATCTGCTTTCTTACCACGGGACTCAGGCAGGATTTGTTTCTGTACAGGGCACCTAGTTTGGGGTAAAGTTTAGATGAGAGTTTTTCGATGTGGGGGCCAAAGGATAGATTAGGGTCCAACCACATACCTAGATATTTGAGAGAAGTGACTGTGGTCAGTGTGCCATTTGATATTGTCCCAACACATAGATGGGGATTTTGCAATTTGTGTAGTTTAGGTGCTGTTCCAAAGAGCATCGTTACAGTTTTGTCAGTATTTAAAAAAAGTTTGTTGTTTTTGATCCACTTTTCTACCTCTGTGAATTGTTCTTGCAGCACGGCCTCCAGCTGCGGGAGATTTGGTTTGCTGGTATAGATCACAGTGTCGTCTGCGTACATATGTACAGTTGAGGCTTTGCAGACGTTGGGCAGATCATTTATGAATATTGTGAATAGCAGGGGGCCTAGTACTGAGCCTTGGGGTACACCGCAAGTGACTGGGAGCGGGAGGGAGGAGCTGCCAGAAATTGACACATATTGTGATCGGTCGGATACATATGATTGAAACCAGGTTAGCGTGCGATCACCAATGCCAGAGTTTTTAAGTTTTTCTAACAAGATGCCATGGTCTACCGTGTCAAAGGCCTTGGCAAAATCAAGGAAGATGGCTCCAGTTAGGTTTCCTTGTTCCATCCCAGCTTGGATATCATTGCAGACTTTTAAAAGGGCGGTTGTGGTTGAGTGATTTGGTCGAAAGCCTGATTGATCCGGGGTTAAGTAGTTCCAATATTGATAATAATCACGTAATTGTGTGTAGACCATTTTTCCAAGACTTTTGACATTACAGGGAGCAACGATATCGGACGGTAGTTGGATACCAAAGTACTGTCCCCACTTTTATGGATAGGTACCACTCTTGCAGTCTTCCAGAGCTTGGGTATGTAACCAGTTGCCAGTGACTCATTTATTAGGGTTGCGACTGGATTTGCAATTGCTGGCGCACTGATTTTCAGCAGCATTGCTGGTATTTGATCAGGTCCAGACTGGTATTTCATTTTTTGCTTACGGAGAAGTTTAGTAACGACACTGACAGGCACTGGTCTAAAACTGAATTCCTGTGTGATACAGGGACTTTGCACAGTTGTTGGGGCCTGACCTGCATGAGGCCTCTCTGATTGCATGTCATTTCCTAGCTTGGCAATCAAAGTGGTGGCACATCCAACAAAATAATCATTAAAGGCATTTGCTACATCTAGCAGGTGTTGCAGGGTTTGGTTGTTTACTTTGACAGCAGCTGGCTGGGAGTGGACTGGGGGTGCTTGTATGTTACTTATGGTTCTCCAAAAGTTTCTAGGGTTTGAGATGTTATTGTTTAGATTTTCATTGAAGTAATGGGCTTTGGCCATTTTTGTTTGTTTTGTGCATTCATTCCGACATTTTCGGTATTCGTAGTGATCGTTCATGGAACCAGTACTCTTGAAATTTGACCACCGTGAATCTCTAAGCTGGTACATTAGTGTAAGATCAGCTGTAACCCAGGGGAGATGAGTCCCTTTTACTCGCACTTTACGCAGCGGGGCATGGGAATTCCAGACTTGCAGGAGCTCAGACTGAAAGTATTCAACTGCACAGTCTAGGTCTGGGATTAGGTTTAGCCTGTACCAGGGGAGCTGTTTGAGATCACTTAGGAAGGATTCAAGAATAAATTTCTTGAAAGACCTGGTGGTTATTACCTTTGGGGAAGATTTCAAGGCCTTAATTTTGCGCACGCAGTACACTAGACAATGGTCACTAAAGCTATTAGCAAGCACGCCTGCCTCCTGTATTCTATCAGGAGATGAGGAGAGAATCCAGTCCAACAAGGTATGGTTGGGGCTTTTCATATTAATGCGAGTGGGGGAGGAGATTAATTGAGTTAGCTGCAAAGTTTTAAACAGCGAGCAGTGTTTATTGTTTTTAGGATTTAGCCAATCTGTATTAAAATCGCCAAGGACCAGCAGTTCACTTTTTTGGTTTTGGGCAAGTAGGTTATTAAGGATTTGAGATATGTCAGAGAGGGAGTGCACTGGAGAGCTCGGTGGGCGATAGAACCCAGCAACAATGATTGATTTACTGAATGGGATCTCAATTATACCAGAGAAGAAATCAAAGGTGACAGGAGAGCTAGAAGTCTGTAAGGGGGTGAACTTTATGGACTCCTCAACATAAATAACAATTCCCCCTCCTCTCTTTGCTCTGTCTTTTCTAAAACATGAATACCCCTGTATTGATATGGCAGAGTCTGGTACTTTTGGGGTTAACCATGACTCTGTGAGCACAATGATTTTGGGTTTGTAATAACAACACCAAGCCTGAAGCTCATCCAATTTAGGGAGTAAACTGCGGATGTTACAGTGCACAAATGAGAGGCCTTTTTTAGTGGGGAGACTAAAGGTTGTGTCACCTATAGGACCAGGGTTAGTTTCCACATCGTTTGCCAGGGAAAGTAGCAGAATAAATAGGAATTTGGACAGTGTTTTCTTTTGATAATGTGGTTGCAGAGTTTTAAATCTTTGTGTGGGGGTAGGAGGGCTGGATTTTAACACTCTCCACCAGCACTCAGCTGATAGGTTAAAAGAACTGAGCAGGCTGTGGTGTATTGGCACTGGTTTTCCATCCTGGGGCAATTGGAAAGGTGTATAGAAGGAGAGAGTAGCTTTAGAGAGAAGGGATGATAAAGAAAAGAGAAGCAATAGTGGGATAAACATTATAGTGAAAGGTGTTGGAGGTGAGTAAACAGGAAATAGAGAGGTAAATGGTGTAGGTTGCTGCGATATCACATGATCAATTAGTTGGGTATATATCAAATGAAAACCTTGGGGTGGGTGGGTGAGGGGAGGGTGGCGGGAGCAAAGTCCAGCTGGATGAGGGTACTGAGTTGTTCTGTGCAAGGGCCTGGTGCAAGCACTGAGTGAGGTTGGGGTGTGTGCTGAGAAAAAAAAAAATAAAAATATGTGACCTGCGCGATATCACTCTCTCGCAAGATTGTGCAGGGTCGTGGATTGATTCGCAGGGGGAGACTGGGGACTATTTGTCCGCTGTCTCACTCTGCTCCCAGTGGCCAGAAGCGGTGGTTCGCGCGACCGTTCGTGCCCCAGAATTACAGATGTGTATCTAATTTTTTTTTTCAGCTAGTGCTGATTTTTTTAACCCATCAGTGTTAGGAATGTAATATGGGAGGGCATGTGTTAAAGTCACTTAACCTAGCGCTAACGCTCACATATCTGACCGCTAACGCTAGCATTAATATTGTAATAGGGCCCTCAGTGGTTCAAATAAATATGATGATAATATATTTTTCAAGAAAAGCGCATAGTAGTGAAGGGATTTAATAGTGCTGCTCCTTTTGGGTTATCCCAATCTTCAAATGATTTTAGATTAGTGTGTACTTCCATAAGGCAGCTCAACATACAGTAAATTACCATTTCAATCGCGTAAGGTTGCACATATTAAGCTACTGAGGTACATTGTACCTATCACAATGCATACAAGGTTATTCAGAGAGAGGTGAAAACCATGAGAATGACTGGAAAAGTGAAAATTCTAGGTCAAAATAGCCAAACCAGAAAAATTCTCCCATTTAGGTCACTTTCCATATCGGCTATTTGGTCTAGAGTGTTCTCTTTTCCTGCCATTCTCCTGGTTCTCACCTCTCTCTGAATCACCCTGATAGTGTATTTCGGCCATTGACGCTGATGGTTGGTGCCACTTACTAGTGGTATACATTTTTTCCAGTTTGTCTCTTCTTCATTTTTTTAATATACTTTTAGCACATTTTGTTCATTTTCTTAATCCAGATTGGTGTGAAGCCATTGTGCACTTTCACAACGTATAGATTTTACATTATTTGACTTATGAACTGCTTAGCTCACACATTGCATACTGATTTGAATAAAATATAAAGTGCTTCTATAAATCCCATTAAAAGCTAATGTTTCATTTTCTAAGTGGAACTTTCATCAAAGACTCACATGAAGGTTGAAATCTGGTGAAGCTGTTAATTCCTGAATCCAATTTACAATAGCTTGTAAGAGCAAGGACAGTAAAAGGAGCAGCGGTGCTAATTCCTAACAATGCTATTACAGGGGTTCAGTTTAAAAAATCAGTATGAAGGTTATAGGAAGTGACTCATTACTTTAAAAAAAATACCCGTTTGTGACAGAATGGACAAATAGGTATTTACATTAAAAAATTGTGCATGTTAACTTTTGTGAAACTAATTCACTATTGAAGCTCTCATCGGTTATTGTTCTGGATTCCTTGTACAGACAGGTTCATAAATTACCCAATATTTCCTCTAACTCATCACTCAGCATGATCTGTCTCCCATCCTTCTCCTACCCCCCAACATTTTGCCTGGGGGCTTCCCCAGTCACATTACAAATCCTTACTTACAGCATCGCCTCCCTTGGAGAGAGCAGCCTTGGTAACCCTTTAATTAGAGAAGATCAAAGGCATGCCAGCTTACACATGCATGGAAAATAGAAAGCATAGGGTGGATTAAAACTGAGAAAACTATAATATGTTGACTAAAAAAGCCACAAATAAAGTCACATATTTAACTACAAATACGTAACATTTACACACATATACACGCTTTTGAAAATACACATAGATGTGAGCACATATTCTCTGATATATTTACACAAAAATACTAAGAGAAGATTAGTGTTATGTTATGGATAGCTATTAAATACCTGTTTCACATTGACCCAGTCCAGATCCACAACAGTGAAAGCCAAGGAGTATGTGAAAGAGGTAGAAACCTGACTTGCTAGATTTAATCCAAAACTGTCAATGGGATACACTTTTCCAGTAAAAAAATAAATAGTAATTTTGATTAAAAAGTGCAATTTAGCAGTCAACCTATTGCTACACAGCATTTTGTGAAGTAAACCTCTGTTATTAGATTTCACTTTTACTGAATAATATTTTGTCCAACCCGAGTGTGCTCACCTCTAATTTTAATATTAGTAATAGTTGTAGGTTGTAGTTGTGTTTTAATAATATTGATAGTTGTAGGTTGTAGTTGTGCTTTAATAATAGTAATAGTTGTAGGTTGTAGTTGTGTTTTAATAATATTGATAGTTGTAGGTTGTAGTTGTGCTTTAATAATAGTAATAGTTGTAGGTTGTAGTTGTGTTTTAATAATATTGATAGTTGTAGGTTGTAGTTGTGCTTTAATAATAGTAATAGTTGTAGGTTGTAGTTGTGCTTTAATAATAGTAATAGTTGTAGGTTGTAGTTGTGTTTTAATAATATTGATAGTTGTAGGTTGTAGTTGTGCTTTAATAATAGTAATAGTTGTAGGTTGTAGTTGTGCTTTAATAATAGTAATAGTTGTAGGTTGTAGTTGTAGTTGTGCTTTAATAATAGTAATAGTTGTAGGTTGTAGTTGTGTTTTAATAATATTGATAGTTGTAGGTTGTAGTTGTGCTTTAATAATAGTAATAGTTGTAGGTTGTAGTTGTGCTTTAATAATAGTAATAGTTGTAGGTTGTAGTTGTGCTTTAATAATAGTAATAGTTGTAGGTTGTAGTTGTGTTTTAATAATATTGATAGTTGTAGGTTGTAGTTCTGCTTTAATAATATAAATAATTGTACGTTGTAGTTGTACTTTAACAGTAGTACTAGTTGTAGGTTGTAGTTGTGCTTTAATAATAGTATTAGTTGTAGATTGTAGTTGTGCTTTAAAAATAGTAATAGTTGTAGGTGGTAGTTGTAGTTGTGTTTTAATAATAGTAATAGTTGTAGTTGGACTTCAATAATAGTAATAGTTGTAGTTGTGCTTTAATAATAGCAATAGGTGTAGGTTGTAATTGGGCTTTAGTAATAGTAATAGTTGTAGGTTGTAGTTGGGCTTTAGTAATAGTAATTGTTGTAATTGTGCTTTAATAATAGAAATAGTTGTAGGTTATTATAGTTGTAGTTGTGCTTTAATAATAGTAATAGTTGTAGGTTGAAGTTGTAGTTGTGCTTTAATAATATAAATAGTTGTAGGTTGTAGTTGTGCTTTAATAATAGTAATAGTTGTAGGTTGTAGTTGTAGTTGTACTTTAATAATATAAATAGTTGTAGGTTGTAGTTGTGCTTTTTTCATATAATGCATGACACTAAAAAAAAACACCTTGTACGCATATACTGCATATTTCACCAAGAAAGTACATAACATGGTTTCCTTGACAGATTGAATGCAGGTTAGGAATGTGAGCGTGTTTTTTTATTGACATGCCTGGTAAAAAGCTGTGGCGAACATTTGAATTCAATTATCTGATAAAGATAAAATATGTTCATTTCAGATTTATTTCATGGGCATGGATGACATAGGATAATATTTTCTAAATTTTTAGTTTTAATTCTTATTAATATAATAAAATAGTATAATCTTCTGTTATTAGTTTACTTTATCCAAAAATACATTTATTTATTTAATTATTTGTTTATAAAGTATTTTACCAGGAAAGATACATTGAGCATTCTCTGGTTTTCAAGTATATCCTGGGTTCAAGAACATTGAATTTGCACAGTAGGGAACATGCTAATTAAATATTCACTGATGTGTGACAAATAACTTGGATGAAGTAGAATGTCATAGATCAAACTATGCTTCAAAAGGTACGAATGTCTTCCATAATTTGTTTTTAAAAACTGTGTTGAACATTTCCATTCAATTAACCTACAAAGATACAGTTTGTTTGTTTGAGATTTATTTCATGGACACGGTTGACATAGTATAATTCTCTAAGTTATTTTTAAAATAAAATAATAAAATGCTCTTTATTTAGATACCATCTATAATCAATTTACTGTATCCCTATACACATGCTATTGACATATCCACTGATGTGTAACACAAAGAGGTGACAAATAACTTGGAAGAGATAGAGTGTGATAGATAAAACTATGCCTAATAGGTAAGAATGCCTTCCATAAAAAAAACAACAAAAAAGCCAAATGTCCAACCACACGCTGTTTGAAAATTGTCTGAAACTTCCTGCAGACACTTTGAAGTTCCAGTCTTAGAAGCTTCTGATCAATAGACCTTTGAGTGAACTGCAAAGTATCAAATTACCAACAATTGGATCAGTTATAAATGGAAGAGAAGTCAGGGGTGATTTATTTTTGGAAATGGCCTCACATGCTTTTAAAACAAAAGAGTATATTTTGAATTCATAATTTATTTTTGAACTTCACATATCGAATAATACAAAAATAAAGATTTGTGAAAACTGGTTTTCAGCTTTGTAAAACATTTGGGAAGTTTGATAGATAAACCTTTATCCGATATTTTGATATTTATACTTGTTGACTACCTATAGATAAAACGGCAACTTCATAAAATATGTATCTTGTATGCCATTTCAGGCATTTTGATGCATTTTTTTTTTAAAGTAAAAATTTAATTTCTTTAAACCAGCTCAATTCCTCAAACTAACCCCTAATTATCTTGTAGTAAATATATGCTTGTTGCAATTGTGGCATTTTTCTAAGTTTACAGGTAGGGTCATATTAGTAAACAGAGCTGAGGGTTCTCTCGATTACCAAAGAATCCAGAGGTAATGATGCAAGGGCTAAGCACGTTGTCAGACGAGCGCACTTCAGAGTGGAAGGAACGTCCGTGAGAGTGGCGTTCTCTCTGACGCCCGTGTGGTCACCTCTCTGAGCGCAGTTAGTGCGCTCAGCGCAATAAAGCTTGATCCTCCTATAGAGGATCATGCTTTGCAGTCCCGTCGAGCGCGTGTCGTAGCGTTTCGACGGGGATGGTTTCAGCACGTCCGCTCTAACACACGCAATTCGTGCGTGCGATACAGCGTGTGGCTAGCAGGTACGTAATGCGCTCCTCTGACCCCAGCCTAAGAGCCCTTCCCTGACTAACTAACTGCATATAACGATTGTCGGGGTTGCTGCACCTCTCGTGCAGGGATGACGTCCTTGGCAATAAGTACTGGCCACCCTTTCTGGGTGAGAGCAGGCTGATTTGCATATGGATTATACGTCCCTGTAATGGCACAATAGAGCAAAAACCCTGTGAGACCTGAGCGGGCCCCACCGTAGAGCAGGCCTCTAGTGCCGTTGCTCATCCTCAGGAACCTCACAAACCTCTTGTTTTTCTCACTAACTATATATGGGCAGCACATTCAAGGCCCTATTCCATTGCTGTGTCAAAAATGAGAGACAGTAAATAAAAAGATCTGAAGGAGGAGATTTTAATTTTTTTTGAGAAAAGATTCCTCTCGTTTTCAGGTATGTCCTGGGTGGCGAGTATGTACCGTTAGGTGTCTTGCCCAAGGACACTTACAGGAGAGGGGCTCTTCCCGGGATAAAACCCACGTTGCCACAGGCTCTCTCCACGCAGAGCATTGGTGTTACCTCTACTCCACCCAGCCGGGTGGCAGGTTATAAGTGCCTGGCCTTGGAAGGAAGCAGAGGTGCAAAATGGTAGTTGCAGTGCTGCCTCAGGTATTGGCTTCTGGCATCCATAGGACTCCATGGAGCACAACGCATGCCAGATGCACACTCACACTCACACTCACATGATATCGCGCAGGATATGAGGATGAACTGTATAGGGATACTAGGAACTAATTGTCCCCATTCTCATTCTACTCCCAGTGAGAGGAAGCAGTTGAGCACTCCGTCCTCTCCACAGTGGGTTGGGAGGTAAGTAAGGGTTTGGCAAATGCAAAATCACTTAATATCAGCTTTTAGGAGATGGTATTTCATACTGTTTCCAGCAGGCCCGGACTGGCCATTGGGTGTACCGGGTGTTTGCCTTGGAGGCCAGTCGGCTGGTGGCTGGCTTTCAGCTAGGGCTGGCTGTACTAATTCAAAAATATTTACTTAGCTGATTTACCCCTTTATCGCACGACCGTGTACTCTAAAGCAGCTGCCTGCATCTGTAACTGAACATGACTCTCATACTCATGGCCGTGCTCCCGCGAGATGTTACACATATCTTCACATCATCTCGCAGGATCACAGCCGAGAGTACGAGAATCACGTTCAATTACGGGTGCAGGCAGCCGCTGGTGGGCACGCAGCCAACGTGATAATGGGGTAAATCATCTAAGCGGTTATTACCAAGTAGGACAGGACAGCTGGCCCAAAGCCCACAGGAACACCATGTGGAAATAATTAATAAAATGAGGGGATAAGGAAAGAAATTGGGGGGGGATGTGAAATAATGGGGGATGTGGAAATAATTAATAAGATAAGGGGATGTGGAAATAATTAATAATGTTGGAGGATCTGAAAGTAATTCATAAAATGGGGGATAAAGAAATAATTATTAAAATTGGGTGGGAGAATGAGGAAATAAATAAAAATTGGGATATGAGGAAATAATAAAATTGGGGGAAAAGAAAGAAATAATTAATAAAATTGGAGGGGGAAATAATAAAATTGGGGGATTGGAAAATAATAAAATGGGAAGAAATGGAAATTATAAAAGCGGGGACAGAAAATAAGGAAAAAATGGATTTGTAGACATCCATATAGGTATATAATAGGGTTGTGTATTCACACGAATAGGTATGTAATAGGGGCGTGTAATCGCACGTATAGGTTTATAATAAAGGATATATAGGCACATGTATAGGTATATAATAGGTATGTGTTGGCACAAATATAGGGGTGTGTAGGCATATGTGCAGTGGTTTGAGTATAGGGGTTCATATCGAGGTTCGTAGAAATATATATATGTGTGTGTTTGTGTTTCTGTATAGTGGTAGAATTGGCACATGGAACGTACGCACGCTTCAAGACAACCCCTCAGCAGATCGACCAGAAAGAAGAACAGCCTTGGTCGCCAGAGAGCTCGCACGATTTAACATTGATGTCGCGGCACTGTGTGAAACTCGTCTAGCTAACGAAGGTCAGCTCACAGAAATAGGAGGCGGTTATACATTCTTCTGGTGTGGTCGCAGCAGTAATGAACACCGTACATCTAGAGTTGGCTTTGCGGTTAAGAATCACCATGTCCGCACACTTGCCAGTCTTCCCAAGGGCATGAACGACCGACTCATGACACTGCATCTCCCACTACCGAGAGGAAAACAAGCCACACTGATCAACGCCTATGCACCCACAATAACGAATCCGGATGAAGTAAAAGACAAGTTTTATGAAGATCTCGATGCCCTACTTTCATCCGTGAAGCGCACTGACAGGCTGATTCTACTTGGCAATTTCAACGCGAGAGTAGGATCTGATCACTCTGCCTGGGATGGCATTCTTGGAAAAAACGGAATCGGCAAATGTAATAGCAATGGTCTATTACTACTGAAGACATGTGCAGTCCATGATCTAACCATCACCAATACCATCTTTCGCCTGCCCAATCGCAAAAAGACGTCCTGGATGCATCCACGTTCGAAGCACTGGCATCTTATTGACTATGTCATCGTGCGGAGGAAAGACAGACAGGATGTAAGGGTGACCAAGGCCATGCCGAGTGTTGGACTGACCATAGACTTATGATCTCCAAATTAAACTTTTACATCAAGCCAAAGAGACGTTCATCGGGAAACAAAGCTGTGATGAAACGGATTAACATCAGTAAACTGAGGAACCCCAATACAGCAACCTCACTAGCAGAAGATCTTGACAACCAACTCTCAGAGCTGCGATTAGAAGGAAATGCTGAGAAGGATTGGGAAAGTTTCCGGGATATTGTGCACTCTTCTGCACTAAAGGTTCTTGGACCCTCACACAGGAAACAGCAGGACTGGTTTGACGAAAATGATGAGATCAAGGCCCTACTTGCTGAGAAGCACTGCCTTCATCGTGCTTATCAGAATGACGCGTCATCAATAGCCAAGAAAAATGCCTTCAACAACATTCGCAGGTACCGTACAGAGCAAGCTTCGTAAGATGCAGGACTCTTGGCTGAGTGTCAAAGCAGATGAAATTCAGAAATTTGCTGATAGAAACGGTGCCAAACGGTTCTACGAAGCCCTTAGATCCTTGTACGGACCTCAACCATCAGGGAGGTCACTTAGATGGCGTAACTCTCATTACTGAGAAGACTCGGATCCCACAGCGGTGGGCTGAACACTTCCAATTTGTACTGAACCGGTCATCTTCCATTAACAACGAGGCAATCGACAGAATGCCTCAGGTGGATATAAACCACAGCCTGGACGCCCCACCAACAAATACTGAAAACCAACAGGCCATCAGCCAGCTGTCCAGTGGCAAGGCCCCAGGATCTGATGGGATTCCAGCGGAAGTCTACAAGGATGGCGGTACAGTGCTTGTCGACAAAGTCACTCTGCTGTTCCAGTCTTTCTGGAATCAAGGATCTCTTCCTTAGGAATTTAAAGATGCATCCATCGTACATCTCTATAAGAGGAAAGGGAATCGACAAGTCTGCGATAATCACCGAGGAATATCACTGCTTTCCATCGCAGGCAAGATCCTTGCACGAGTATTGCTGAACCGCCTGACTGACCACCTGGAACAGGGTTTATTACCAGAGACACAGTGCGGCTTATGCAAAGAGCGCGGCACTGTGGACATGATCTTCGCAGCCCGACAGCTCCAAGAGAAGTGTCAAGAGCAGAATCGTGAATTGTATACCACCTTTGTAGATCTCACCAAGGCTTTTGACACCATCAGTCGTGAAGGTCTGTGGCGCATCATGTCGAAGTTTGGGTGCCCTGATAGATTCATCTTAATGGTACGTCAGTTCCACGACGGCATGACAGCTTGTGTACTGGACGATGGAGAAGCTTCAAAGGCCTTCCCCGTTACAAATGGCGTCAAGCAAGGCTGTGTGTTGGCACCGACCCTGTTTAGCATAATGTTTTCAGCTATGCTGTCAGAAGCCTTCCAGAACACTTCCTTAGGAGTCAGCCTGAGATACAGAACCGATGGGAAGCTGTTAAACCTGCGTAGACTCCAGGCTGTCACCTAGGTAAAGGATACTGTGCTGCGAGACTTCCTTTTTGCTGATGACTGTGCCCTGAATGCTGCATCAGAGCAGGAAATGCAAGCCAGTGTGGACAAATTCTCAGCAGCATATGACAACTTTGGCCTCCTTATCAACACAAAGAAGACCGAGGTGATGTATCAGCCAGCTCCGAAAGCCCAACATCAAGAGCCAACCATCACAGTGAAGGGACAAAAGCTGCAAACAGTGGACCAATTTACTTACCTAGGCAGCAACCTTTCCCACGCAGTGACAATTGACATTGAGGTCAACTGCAGAATAGCCAAGGCAAGCTTTGCATTTGGCAGACTATTGACTAACGTGTGGGACCGCCGTGGAATAAGCCTTGACACAAAGCTCAAAGTCTACCGAGCAGTAGTGTTAACTACCCTGATGTATGCCAGTGAGACTTGGACTGTATACAGGAGGCATGCTAGGCAACTGAATTGCTTCCACATGACATGCCTCCGCAGACTTCTCAGGATCCGGTGGCAGAATAAGGTGCCAGACACAGAAGTCCTTTCAAGAGTAGGCCTGCCATCAGTTTACACCTTGCTGATGAAAGCCCAGACACGCTGGGCAGGTCATGTTGCAAGGATGCCCGATCATCGCATCCCTAAACAGCTCCTCTACGGTGAGCTGTCTCAAGGAAAGCGGTCGCACAGGGGACAAAGGAAGCGATACAAAGATACACTGAAAGCCTCCTTCAAGTCCATGGATATTGATATCACCTCCTGGGAAATCTTGGCACAAGATCGATCGACATGGCGCATGCTGACCCTCCAAGGCTGCCAGATATTTGAGGACAGAAGAGCAACCATAGCACAAGAGAAGTGAGCACTTCGCAAAGCCAGAACTGCAAATGTTGCAACAGGGGTACCCACACATGTCTGCTCGACGTGTGGCAGAATATTTCGTGCTGCAATAGGACTCAGCCATCTGCGGACACACCGTGGACAACCCACAACCTACTAGATGTCAAGGTCCTCATCGAATACGATGGACGAACACCATCATAGTGGTAGACAAAGGTGGGTGCTCACTGTAAAATGCTAGGGTCTTTTTTTTGCCCCACTCTGTGCCTGATCTCAAGGATGGATAGAAGAACGAGCTACCTTGGTTTAGCAATGTCTGCCGGGGCACAGATAAATGCCTATACTACACAAGATATAGCAGATGTTAATTTGCAGCAGGGAAGCGTAATGCTTGAGGTCCCAGCAAAGCAACGATACGATACGATAACTTCGAGATGTTATGTATAACCATGCGAGACGTTATTTTATCGTCAACCCTGGAATAGGGCCCTCAGTGTATATAGATGAAGATGATAGCTAAAACAAATAAAGGATTGAATTCTACTAACTAGAGATCTAGGGCTCTATTACATTCTTCACATAAAAACACACGCAGAACGCATGAATTTTTGCACGCAGCGTTAAACGTTACGCGTAAAACAATGTTGGTATTACAATCCTCGTGTATTTTTTCATCCGTCAAAAAATAACGCGCGTAAAATGGACTCGCAAAAACGCGTGCGCATTAATGTTGCGCGCAGAAATCAGTGTGCGGACTGTTTTTTCACGCGATTCAGCCAATCAGAATTAAGAACCACAATTGTTTCCCGTTAAGTTTTTGCGCCTGTCAAAGTCAATCTGCGCATATATACTGCATCAATAAAAAAAACACGCACAACCTCTCAAATTTATTGTTTGGGTATGCGTAGAATGTGTAACTATACTTTGCTGTATTGTTTTTTTTTGGGCTGGTGTATATTGGGTTCGGCCAGGACGTTCAGATTTGCTATTAACACCAGCTTTTCAAAGACGTTAAAATTATGCGCGCAAATGCTGTGCGTTAAATTTTGCGCATAGATTGTAATACCATCCGTGTACCAGCGCACAAACGCATTTGCGCTCACAATGTTAAGTATAGGACGCGTGCAGTACAGTAAGCTCGCACAGCGTTCACGCAGGTTCACCTGCGGTAGACGCTAAAGCGCATTTTTTGCGTGGACATTGTGATATGATGTTCAGTGCAAAGGGTTTTGCCCCTTGCGTTAATGCGTTTTTGCGCACGCGTTAACGTTTGCGCGAAGAATGTAATAGAGCCCATAATCATTTGAATTAATGTATAATGTAGTAGAATGAGGGATTAATATGATGAACACAAGTCCCTACTTGCTTTGCTTTTTTTGGGTGGGTGGAATCTCAGATCATTTGGAAAATCTAACTAATGATTGAATCTTTTCCCACTGTGATACTGTCACCGTTGAGTTGCTGAAAATAGCAGAGTTCTTGCGATCTTGATAAAATATATATCTTATAGTTCCAAAAAATTATATATTATTTAAAATATATAATAAATAAACTAATAATAGCAACAAATGAAGAACTGGCTCATATATCAACGGATCTGCAAAAGTCTGTTTGGTTAAACCTTGCCTACATGTGTAATTGATGGCGATTAAAAAGAATGTTTAAGCAATTTCTACTTGTACCTCAAAAAGGGATTTTTTAAAGTCAGTACTGACAATTAGATTCCTCCTTGGGTCAAAGAGTTATCTTGTATTTTGGCTATTGTGTCCAAATATTCTGTTTCCCCTCGGGTATTTTTGGCATGCACGTGTTACACCGAAACTAAGAGAGGAATGAGCAAACAAGTCCCGATATAGTTACCATTAACCTCGGTACTATTCACTGCATACAGCAGGGGTCAGCAACCTTGGCCCTTCAGATGTTTTGGAAACACATCTCCCATGAGGCTCAGCCAGTCTAACGAGTCCCTTAGCATTATGGATGATGTATTATTATTATTATTATTCTTTATAAAGCGCCAGCATATTCCGCAGCACTGTACAATAAGCACAGTATAGACAGGGTTACAATACATTGAACAACATTTGACAAACAGTACAGGAGGAGATGAGGGCCCTATTCCCGTAGGAACTCACAATCTGGGAGGGTTGGGGTTGAAAACAGGAGGAGAGGACTGTAAGGTGAGAGTGATTGATGGTCGCGTCAGTGAGTAGGGATGTGCGTTTGGAATTTCCACGAAATTTCCCGATTCGTGTTTCCGGATGCGGACGATTTTCCGAAAATTTTTAGATCCGAAAAGTTTTCCGAGCCGAAACGAAATATTTTCGAATGGACTTGAAATGTGTGAAATCGAAATTTATTGCTTTGAAACGAGGAGAAAAGACGTTCCGAAAAAACGAAAATTTCTGAAATCACGAAAAGTCGATACAAAAAACTAGCAAAGTGACACGAAAACACTAAAAATGGTCGATATTCCAAAAAAAAAAAAAAGGGTACACGAAAAACGAGTCGAGCCGAACCGAATCGAAACAGAAATCGGTCGAAACGAGCCGAATTGAAAAGTATGAAAATCGGAAAAATCGAATCCCCAAAAAAATAAAAAATAAATAAATATCGGTGCACAAGCCTATCAGTGAGTTGGGTGGTAGGCTTCCCTAAATAGGAACATTTTAAGGGAGCGTTTGAAGGAAGAGAAGTTAGGGGAAAGTCTGACAGTATGAGGGAGAGCGTTCCAGAGAGTGGGGGCTGCGCGTGACAAATCCTGCAGTCTATCATGGGAAGAGGTGATGCGGTGAGAAGCTAGGCGCAGGTCACTGTTTGACCTTAGGGAGCGGGCTGGGTGTATTTGGTGATTAGTGAGGACAGGTAGTGGAGAGCTGAGTTAGTGAGGGTTTTGTAGGTAAGGATAAGGATTTTGAACTTAATTCTGCAGTGGATGGGGAGACAGTGAAGGGACTCGCAGAGGGGAGCGGCAGAGACAGAGTGGCGGGTGAGGTGAATTAGTCTGGCGGAGGCGTTCAGGATGGATTGTAGGGGGGAGAGGCGGGACAGAGGGAGGCCAGATAAGAGATTATTGCAATAGTCGAGTCGGGAGATTACCAGGGCGTGTATGAGTTGTTTTGTGGTGACAGCGGTAAGAAATGGCCGAATTCTGGAAATATTACGCAGTTGGTATCGGCAGGAGGAGGAAAGAGACTTGATGTGGGGGATGAAGGAAAGAGCGGAGTCAAGTGTAACTCCAAGACAGCGAACTTGGTTTGATGGGGAGATGGTGATACCCTCCACCGTGATAGAGAAGTCAGGAGGTGGGGAGGCATTGGAGGGAGGAATAAGTAGGAGTTCAGTCTTTGACATGTTGATCTTTAGGTGGTGGGAGGCCATACAGGAGGAGATGCCAGATAAACAGACGCTGTGTCTCTCTAATGCAACTAATGATGTAGTTCCAATGCATCTGGAAGGTCAAGCTTGCGGACTACTGACATGCATGATCTTTCACCAGCTTTTAGAAAGTATCTTCAAATATATACACACTGCGCCATAATCAAAGTGAGCCCTAAACAGATAATCTAGAGATAAGACAGAAGGTAGAGGGACCAGAGGGGTTGAACGTTGACAGTACCTGACTCTCCACTGACCCCTCCAAATTTAAACCGTAATATCTTCACTACCATTCGTGTTTCCATAAAACCACAGTCAGGACCCAGTGGTTTGATGGAAACCACTTTAAATGGACCCTTAACCCCCATCACCACTACACACTCACTCAAATGTTTCTGCTGGTCAAATTTCAATACTACTGAATGTGTAAGCGAGCCATTGCAGAGAGACACAGCGTCTGTTACGGATACTGAAATCAGTTCCATTAGTTGGGACATGCTCTGGAGAACACATGCAAATCAAAAAGTTTGCATTTCTCCAGAAATTGTCCAGATCAAGTTAACTTGATCTTGGTCACTCGAAAGTGCTTTTGATTATTGAGTTCACTACCATGAATGAGTCTTTTTTTTAAACTTGCCTTAAATCCAGCACCGGACTGTAAGCCGAAGGAGACACGGGACCTTGAGCGAGTGTCCAGTCAAACTTAAAGCTTTCAATGCAAGCATATTGAGAGCCATTGATGGGATCTGAGTCCTAAAAAGAGTGCAGTTTCATCAGATTTCATCAGAAGCTGTGATCAGCACTGATCTAATCTGAGCTTCTAGTCCAGTTCTCATCACACACTCAGAGGGCTGAATTAGCCCCCAAGACTCCCTGCCCAATGGGGGAGAGTGATCAGGGAACTTCCGTCACTGTAACCTCTAAAATTACATTGCGTGTTCCTTGTGTGTCTCTTTAAGCCTTTGTAGGTATGTCTCATAAGTATATTAAATGATTAGGGCAACAGGTATCAATCAAAAATGGTGGGAATCTCTTTCCCTCTATACATACAGTATATTATATAACAAGTATGTAATGCACTAGTTGCAGAGTTAAATAACCCCTTCACTACGGAGTTGTTTTCCATAAAACCACTGTCAGGGCCGTCTTTAGCGCAGGGCAAAAGGGGCAGCTGCCCCGGGCCCAGTCATTGCTAAGGGGCCCAAGGCAGCTGCTCCCAACCTGCAATAATCATGCCATCGAGTGCTGTCTCCCCTTCGTGATGACATGTGACCGCAGAGAGGTGGTGAGGCCTCACGAGAGATGCGGTTGGCTCCTCCCCTCCTCCTCACGATGCAGTTCCCCCCTACAGCGAGAGAAGGCAGGGCTGAGACTACAACACGATGTGGTAAGGAGCAGAGCTCTGCTTTAGGACCCCTTGCTCCATCACCCCCTCTCAATTTTCCTCCAGCTTGTCTGAGACCCAACTCAATTTGATTTGTGATTTAAAAACACTTTTGCTAATATTTTGCCCAACCTCCCTGTGTCTTTTCAAATGGGGGCTCTAAATGCTTCATCCAATGTTGGATGATCTGTAAATGGTTATTCAGAGCAAAGTAACTATAGGTAGGGAGCGCTTTGTTAATTTATTCTAGGTCTCAGCTTGTATTCTGGGACAGCTAGACCCCCCCCCCTTACCATCCCACTAGCTTTTGGCTACTCCTGATCAGCACTTCCAGGGTTATCCTTTTTTCTCTCTTCTACATAATGTGCAGTGTGTGTATGTATGTATATATATATATATATATATATATATATATATATGTGTGTGTATATATGGTGAGTGTTTGTGTATATATGATGTGGTGATGTGTGTGTATATATGATGTGGTGATGTGTGTATATATATATATGAGGTGGTGATGTGTGTATATTATGTGTGTGTGTGTGTGTATATATATATATATATGTGGATGTGTGTGTATATATATGGTGAGTGTTTGTGTATATATGATGTGGTGATGTGTGTATATATATATATATATGATGTGGTGAAGTGTAATATATATATATACACACACACACACACACACACACTATGATGTGGTGATGTTTGGGTGTAATGTGTATATTATGTGTGTGTGATGTGAAAATGTTTATATGATGTATATATTATGTGTATGTGGTATATACAGTATATAGAATGTGTATGTGTACAAAGAATGTATATACAATAGTACGTGTGTATAGGATGTGTATGATGTGTATACACTGAGATATTGTGTTTTTACAGTATGCGTAGGATGTGTAATTGTAAAAAAAAATTTATAAAATAAAATGATTTCATTTTAGGAGACAAGTCTATGTGTGTGTTTTTTTTTAGGGTTTTTTTGGATGTTGGAGTGGAGAGCAAAATTCCAGGGGGGGGCCCAAAAAAAATATTTGCCCAGGGCCCAGTCAATATTAAAGACAGCCCTGACCACTGTTATAACACAGAGCATTTATGGAAGAAATAATTGCCTTCCAGACACTGTACAAATAAATGTACCCTTCATTAAGTACTATTAAAATATATTTTAGTGACGTTAAGCTTTTTTTTCCCCATGTAGAAGGCTCCCCTCCTCCTGCTGGCCAACAAGTGCTACTACATGTTTAATAATAAAGATGCTCTGCTCTTCTTTAGAAAAATAAAGGAACTTCAAGCGGTTTACATATCCAAGGTGCTGAAAATTTGGCATCACAATCAGGAGCCAATTTGCACACACGTTTCATTTGTAGCGACCAATTGCTCAACAATATGCCCATAACAAGTTTACTCGAAGATGGGCTCCTGTCGGACCTTTAGAATAACGAGGATGATAGTTGTAAGGCACCAGCGTGACAGGCAAGGTTCCGAACCCAGGATGCAGTGACACACGGAGACCAGGTTAGGGAAATCAGGGGTTTATTGTTGGTTCAAATAATAAGTCCAGGTTTATGCAGGATGAAGGGCAGACCTTAAGGAGAGGGACCAATGGAATATGCAATCTTGGTGGACACAAAGGGATGCAGGAGACAATACAATGAGACACAGAGGGCAGACACACGTAGGAGACTTACTGGGGATACGAGACAGGACAGGAAAAGGGCTGAATGGTTTCTTGATTGCTGAGGAATCAGGAGACAGATGATCAAATGGAAACCAGGATGCAGGGGTCTAGGATGAAGTCTCTGGATAGCTCGGGAGACTTGATGCAGAGGGTAAGCACAGGATAGATTCTGGATCAGTGTGCTTCGCTTGCTGGCTCAGGAACCATAATGCTGAAGCATTGCCTTCTGGTGCTCCACCCTTAAGTAGGGAAACAGTCACTGTGTGGATTAGAGGCACCTGTTAGGCCTGCAGTGCTGAGAGCAAGGTGGGACATAGGAAACACAGTTTTGTGGAAGTGCTGCCCTGCATTCAGGACAACGCAGCACTAAGTTTGTCTTTCTTACGTCTGTGGCGGGCTTTACGTGGGGTGCTGGGGGGCTCCAGACAGGGGTCCTGACAATAGTGAAGGACTTAAGTAGGTCTACATTAGCAAACTGAGTCTCCGTTGACTTACAAGAGGGTATGGCTATGGCGGTAAATGTGTAAGTGACTGTTTTGCAAAACAATTTTTGTTCCTTTGTGATCAGATCATTTTATCCGATCGTAAAAAAAAAATCTTTCAATATCATTTTATATTAAACCGTTATTTCCCAACCACTTCAGGCCAACAAAAATGGTATATTCCATCGAGTCACACCAGATTCAAAGCCAATGGTCTCTTACCAAAGGACGATGACCTTGGTTGTTAACTTGAACCGATTGGCTGTCAGTGAAAAGACCCCTATGTATTTTAAAAGGAACTATTTCACTTTGTAAAAGTGATATGTTATGCTGGTCTGACACAGGTGAGAATGCACTGACTGAGATTGTCTTTCACTGTAAGGACATTAATGAGTGTGACATGACAGGTTTGCTCACAGGCAGACATGCTGCAACTAGATCAATGAACTTCTTTTGCTTCTCAAAACAACTCCATTGTGTTATGTGGGTGTTGAGCTGTGCTGAGTAAGAGTTGCATAGCAATTTCAGAGTATTTAGGTAATTAGAAATTGTTTATATGGTTTACCAAACTAACAAGTCACAAATGAACAATAGGACACTTTTCTCCCAGTATATAATAATTATAGTACAATATAACTACAGGCAGCGCAAGGGTGAGTTATCCGTTAAGAAATATGACTGCACTCAATTCCCCTGACAGGTTTGTAGTTAAACCTCTCAGATCATTTAAAGGTTTAGTATTAAATTAAATCTTTCTTAGTCTTGCCATAATTGAATCCCACATCTTTATTCTCTCCATCTTATTTCATTTGCTGGAAATGTTCTACAGTTCTTATCTTCTCTCAAGACCGTTCATGAAATGTTTTATTCCTTTTGTGTTACAGTATATTTGGGATATTGTGAATTTCTCTTAATTATATTCTGGTTTTAAATTGCCTTATCGTTCCAAATGTAATAAAAGCTATACTTTAAGCTATTTCATCCCTGTGTTCTTAGCTCATTCTAGCGATTTTTATTTTGTTCATCACATTTATACTTAATTTAGGGCTCTATTACAATCCCCGCGCTAAAACGGGGGCGGTAGGGAGAAAAAACTGTGCCCGCAGTTTTCCCCCTACCGCCCCCGTTCTAACGGTGGATTACAATGCAGGCGCAATAAATGCTGCCCGGATTTGTTTGCGCCCGCTATGTCCCGGGATGCGCGCGGCAGCGCTAAGCGCAGCTGCATGCATCCTCTCAATGGAGTCCATAGGACTCCATTGAAGCAGACGCCGGCCGTCACATGACCAGCCGGATCTCACCTCACGAGATCCGGCCGGTCGACGTAGGGATACACAGGGAGAGACTGGGGGGACTTTTTCCCCCAGTCTTTCCCTGCTCCTGCCAGCCGGAGGAGGCGGACAGAGCCGCGGTCCTCGCCGCGGGACAAAGGGTGCGTATGTGCTTCCTTTTTTTATTTTCATTGCTGGTGTTAATGGATTCTGCAGAAGCGGAATCCGTTAACACCAGGTTCTGGCTCTGGTTAACTTTTCGCTAACCAGAGCCAGGCGTTAATCAGCGCTGGGACTTTGTAATACCACGATGATTAACACTTTGCGCTCCCATGTAGGGAGAGCAAAGTACAGTAACCTCGCGCAGAGGAGTGCAAGGTACCAAACGCATATGTTTTTTTTAACCCGTTTGCGTTTGGATTGTAATATGCGGTAGATACCGCAGCTAACGGTAGTGCTAACGCAGGTGAGCGCTACCGTTAGCGTTTGGAATGTAATAGAGCCCTTAGAGTCATGTTTTATAGCAGAACCCAAACGACTGTAACGACTGTAACATTTCAATGTTCTTGAACCCAGGACATACTTGAAAACGAGAGCAATCTCAATGTATCCTTCCTAGTAAAATACTTTGCAAATAAATAAATAAATTATGGGCACTATTATTGTGTCCTCTAAAACAGGAAAGCTAAGTGGGAAAGAAAGAGAGGATATACAGATCCTAAAAATTACAACATTTATTGAAAAAAACAACATAAAGGCTTTAAAAAACCCACATTTTAAAACCTGTATGTTGGTTTTTTTCAATAAATGTTATAATTTTTAGGATCTGTATATCCTCACTTTCAAGCACGCTATAGGGTTCAATCCGTTCTCTACAGCATCCAATATTACTCCCTCAATTTTCCGAGTCCTTAGGGACCCAGAAAACCTGCACTTGGGGAACTGCACCTGAAGTCTTTCCCGCAGCATCCCCATGTTGGCGTTGTATTCTGGCACAGGCACTGAGCACCTCACCCCGGAACGCAGCGCTAACTACAGTGATACTCCCAATAGCACTTTTGCATCACTACGAGTAAAACCTACTAGATTCCATAGGACTTCATCTAGTTTTTTTCTTCTGGGCTCAAGCCCTGCGTAACATTGTTCTCACGACATCGCGCAGCGCCGCAGAGTGATAGCGGAGGGAAGCTGGGAACGATTTGTTCACAGTGTCTCTCTCCTCCCGACCGGAAGAAGCAGCGGATTGGGCTACCTTTCTCGCCGTGGGATGAGAGTTGAGTATCAGATTTATTGGGGGAGGGGTTAGGGGGTGTTAAA
Source organism: Leptobrachium leishanense (assembly GCA_009667805.1). Taxonomy (NCBI): domain Eukaryota; kingdom Metazoa; phylum Chordata; class Amphibia; order Anura; family Megophryidae; genus Leptobrachium; species Leptobrachium leishanense. Next base: position 121,508,122 of record CM019073.1, read on the forward strand.
TGATTTTGCAAATGCAGAATCATTTAACACCAGTTTTTAGAAGGTGCTAAAATCTTGCCTTGCACATCCCGGCAATTTGCAGGAACTAGTGGTTTTTTGAAAAATAATTTTTGATTAATGATACAGTAAGAAATATTTGGGCTTATTCCCAATTCATTTTTTACTGTACTAATATATTTAGCCAGTAGATGGTGCCATCTAATTCCAAATTGCATTACAGCCATTGCAGGGAACCACGGGCTGCAACTGTATCAATTCGCTGAATGTTCGATGTCAGTGCATTCGGTTAGCCGGTTTTACACAGTTTTATCTCTTTGGGTATTATGCCCACAGGCCCCAGGGCTATAACTTTGGGGGCACCTTTTGCAGCTCAAAAGCAAACGGAATTCAATTGCAGCAAACTAATTTCATTTGCTTTTGGGCTGCAAAACTGCAGAAGGAGATACTGCGATATCGAAGCACCGGATGGTGCCTTTGAAGCCCGTGATATCTCAATCTCAGTAGTTAAAGGGTTTAACACACATCCTGGCGCTAATGCTACATTAGCACCAACTATGGAATAGAGCCCTGTCCATGAAACTCTGAACGGTGAATGGACATTTATTTCTAAAATGTACACAAAATTTCAAAATCTAAAGAAGGGTTAATAGGTAAAGTCCATATTACTTTCTATTTTTTATCTCTCATAAAATTGGTAATTACCTAATACCTAACGCCAGAGCTGTATCTTGGCTTAGGCCGACAAGACCTAGGCCTAGGATGGCATTTTTCAAGGGGCGGCAAAAAATGCCACCCTCTACACTAAAAAATCTGCCCCGCCACTCGCTGGGACCTGCGGCCACCGGTTTCTAAGATCAAGGCCTCAGCTCCGGAAGCTGCAGCTTTCTCCCTCCAGCGCGCGCAGCCTCCGTTAAGTGAAGCGAGCTGAAGGAGAGAAGCGCTGGGTTGCCATAGAGATAAGTCTCCGCTGGTGGGCGGAGCCTCGCTCATCATTGCAACACACACCCGGTGACTGTGGGGTCTCTGGTAGGGGCGGGGGCCACAGACTTTGGAGAGACACCTATGGAGTGACTGGGGGGCTGTATTGGGGGACTCGATGGGGCACAGACCTTGCTTCCTCTCAGTTCTGCAGCCACATATACTCTGCACTGCAGCGCTGGGAGAAAGTGATCACATGACGTAATTTCCTCCCAGCCCTGCCTCCAGCATGATGAACGTGCAACTGCGTGATCTCCCCAGCTCCCAGGACCCATCCCCAGTTTCTAAGGTGAACTGAACGGGGGGGGGGGGTGTATGAAGGGAGCCTGGGCGGAGATGAAATGAGTGTGGGGGATGAAATTAAATGAGTGGGGGGAGATGAAATGAGTGTGGGGGATGAAATTAAATGAGAGTGGGGGGGAGATGAATTGAGTGGGGGAGATTAATTATTTTTTTGGGTTTTGAGAAAGGATATTACCAGGAAGGATACATTGAGATTTCTCTCGTTTTCAAGTATGTCCTGGGTGGCGAGTATGTACCGTTAGGTGTCTTGCCCAAGAACACTTACTGGAGAGGTGCTCCTGGGGATCGAACCCATGACTCCAGAGGCTCTCTCCACGATTTGAGTGGGGAGAGATGAAACGAGTGTGGGGGGAGATGAAATGAGTGTGGGGGGATGAAATTAAATGAGTGTGGGGAGATTAAATTAAATGAGTGTGGGGAGATTAAATTAAATGAGTGTGGGGGAGATGAAATGAGTGTGGGGGATGAAATGAAAGGAGTGGGGGGAGATTAAATGAAATGAGTGTGGGGGTCTGAAATTAAATGATTGTGGGGGGTATGAAATTAAATGAGTTGGATGGGTATGAAGTGAGTGTGGGTGCTATGAAGTGAGGGACATGAAATTAAATGAGTGTGGGGGTATAAAGTGAGTGTGTGGGGGTATGAAGTGTGTGTGTGGGGGAAATGAAATGAGTGTGGGGGGAGATTAAATGAATTGAGTGGGGGTATGAAATGAGTGTGGGGGTATGAAGGGAGAGTGGGGGTATGACGTGAGTGTGGGGAGGTATGAAGTGAGTGTGGGAGATGAAATGAGTGTGGGGGAGATTAAATAAAATGAGTGGTGAGTGGGGGGTATGAAATGAAATGAGTGGTGTATGGGGGTATGAAATACGACACATTACTATGGGTTTTATTGCTGTGGAGCTCTGTGATACACTCATACACACTGCACATTACTGTGAGTTTTACTGCTGTGGATTCTGTGATACACTCATACACACTGCACATTACTGTGGGTTTTGTTGCTGTGGAGCTCTGAGATACACTCATACACACTGCACATTACTGTGGGTTTTATTGCTGTGGAGCTCAGTGATACACTCATACACACTGCACATTACTTTGAGTTTTACTGCTGTGCAGCTCTGTGATACGCTCATACACATTGCACATTACTGTGAGTTTTATTGCTGTGGAGTTCTGTGATACACTCATACACACTGGGCATTACTGTGGGTTTTATCGCTGTTGAGCTCTGTGCTACGCTCATACACAGCGCACATTACTGTGATTTTTATTGCTGTGGAGCTCTGTGGTAAGGTCATACCAAATTTGGTAAATGGCTATACACCTTCAATATATGGGTCATTTGATATATATTGTATACTTGTGTCTGGCAATTGGCCAGAAGGGCTAATTTATTGGACGATGGCCCTGTGCTATGAATACGCTTTATGACTGCTGAATTGTGGCATCTGCTGGACGGCACTTCATCCATCATTTGGTCTGCAGAGGAAAATCTGGGCCCTTCTATTGTTAAAAATCATTTTTGACTAAATAGCGAGTGGCTAGCTTCACTTTATACTCTCCTCATTGGTACGAGGGTACACTAATCAGACAATGCCTTATTTACTCCCTACTTTTCATTTATGTTTTTTAATAGTGTTTTACCTTTTTGATATTGTCTGACGTCTAAGTAATAAATTCATTGTGTTGTTTGTGGACGCACATCACCCCCCTTTTAGCACTCTATACGCACCCTATTGTTGTGTTGGGTTGTTATGTGTTTGTTCAATTATTCAGGAGTGTTAGGCCCTTGTGATTGTGTGGTCAGTGCACCACCTAGCGTTCCTTTTGTGCATGCTACTGTTTTTTTTACTTGACATATGTGGCTGATCTTTGTAAAAATGGTTGAATTTGCATATTTCATAATTTTATTTGATTATCTCTTAAAATAATGGATACAATTGGAATGGTATACAAAATATACAAGTAGGCACTTGCTATCCACTTTTAATATACAGAGGGAAGAGGTGGAGCTCTAAGAGGAAAGGGTGGGGCCTAAAGAGGAAGGGTGGGGTTTAAGAGGTGTGCCCTTGACAGGCAGGGGTGTGTCAAATTTAAATTAGGGGGTGCACGAGTTTAGTCGGGCCTAGGGCAGCACAAAACCTAAAAATACAACTGCCTAATGCTACACTCGCCACCCAGGACATGCTTGAAAACGAGAGAAATCTCAATATATCCTTCCTGGTAAAATACTTTCTCAAAATTTTTATAAACCTGGGACCCGGGCTTCTCTTCTACACAAATATATTTACTTACCATTACATCTTTCAGGGTTTTCTGATGAATAAAACAAGAAAAATATTAACATATTACATAGGTCTGGGCATTAACCAGATTTTTTGACAGCGGGCATGTGTCCCTTTAGGCTAGGGACAGATGAGCGCATTTTCTGCGGCCACCGTCAAAATGTACGTCGATGCGTGCGCACGCATTTTTTCACGGAATACGCTTAAGTGGTCAGACGACCACAGTCGCACAGTCGCAGGTACTCACCAACGCAATTCTAGGGAAATCCGGCTGTTTGAACGTTATGTAGGCCGCACACTAGCAGCGTCTGACGTCTCCTAATCACGCACACACGCTGCCATGCGGCCGCAGCGCACTCTGTACGTCTGTAGCAGCGGTTTCACGTTCTGAGAAAAATGCGTTCATTTGCCGGTTGCGTGGTGTCGGTGCACTTTTGTACGCACGTACTGCGTATATTGGCCGTCATTGGCCGTTATGTGCTGCTACTGCCGCCGTGATTTAGTGCGCCTGCACGCGCGTTCCGACTGCCCCACTCTGACCCTAGCCTTAGAAAGCTCTATTTACCCAAGGTGTTAAAATATGACAAATAAAGTATATATTTATAGAAATGACACTACCAGATGCTTCAAATGAGGGGTTACATGTAATTCTAGTTCAAAAATGGTTTGTGCAACTGATTATATAATTTAGTGCTGAAGTTAAAAAACAGAGTGACGGTGCATTTGCTCCATTGCACCGCCACTCCTGAAGAAGCGTGATTGCTGTTTTCCTCGTTAGGTCTGTCCCCTGCTCTGGTGACCTCAGTTTCAGGTTTAACAACCCCTCTATACCAGTTGGAGATACACATTCAAAGGATCCACTGTTCTCTGAAAAATAAATGAACAAGGGGACACTTTTCACACAATATATTATGATATCTCTATAGGCAGCATAAGGGTGATTTATCTGTTATGATATGTGACTGCAGTTGTCTATAAAAAAAACTGAACAACAGGAACTCGTGTCTATAGAAGTTGTTGGGCTACTGTTTTGACTCCTCACACATGTTTTCCTTTATATCACTCTTCATGGATAAAGTCCCATAAGTGTCATGAATATAAAAGGCCATGGTTGTGGCCTCTCATTTATAGTGTATTTCTATGATCATGACCTTTGTCTTGTTTATTGCTCATATTTACAGCTCTCCCTCTGTCTCTTGTTCTTCCTTCTTCTATTCTACTTAGCCTTACACTCACCATTCCAGGGATAGGCAGTATGCCTCTCTCTGCCGCTTGCGTTTGCCCCAGGGTTAGTTTCCTGAGTGCTTGCTCATCCTCACCTTACGACCCTTGACACCTACCCTGTGCTAATCATTATGGGATCGCTTAACCCCTTTACTACCAAGCGATTTTTGTTGAAAAAAATGCTATCATAACATTTATTTGAAACATGGGATGTGAAGTTAACAATTAAACATAGGGTGAAATCGATGTTTTGTGCAGAAATTGAATTTCCGAGAAAGCAAAAAAATAATAATAATGTTATTTTGGTCATTTTTTATTTTACTTGTATTTGTTTATCCTTTACAGAAATTGTTCTGAAATTTATGATTTTGGGTGTCCTTTATCTTACCGATTTTTTTTTTTGGAGAAAGTATTTTACCAGGAAGGATACATTGAGATTTCTCTTGTTTTCAAGTATATCCTGGGTGGCGAGTATGTACCGTTAGGTGTCTTGCCCAAGGACACTTACTGGAGAGGTGCTCTGACCGGGATTTGAACCTGTGTCTCCACGGTTAAGGAGCTGTGATGTAGCCTCTACTCCACCCAGCCAGCGGGGTCTATATTGTTATCATACAGGCAGAAAAAACCTTTGTGTTAGATCCAGTAACTGTGATAAATAAAAAATAAATAAATAGTGAGATCTGCTAATAGGGTTTTGTAGTGATCATAAGATTATTATGAGATTATTAGCAATGCAGCTTTTAAAAAAAAATTAATATAAAAATAGTATCTGTGCCTGCATAATACCTATATATGTAAATTACAGTAACACCTTGTATCTGTACTGTACTGGGATTTTTTCAGTCATTATATAATCACTGCATTTTACCCCTATACAGCAGTGAGTGACCCTACAGCTCTCCCTGTATTCTGCCCTCTCCCTGGCTGCTGTAATGCAACAGTAATCTATTTGAATTTTTTGTTACAGTGTGGATTGGGGCTTCTATTTGCAGCTGGTTTTATCTCTCTACAGGGTGCTTGGAAAGACATAAAACAAAGGATTTATTTTCTCCACATGGGACACACGAATCCTGTTTTAAAAAGGTGTGAACATTGTCTTTTGATATGCTAATGCTTTTCAATGCATTACAATGCAAAATCGAGATAACTAGATTTTAGGTGTGAAGGGGTTAAATCACAAAAACGGTGACCCTGATCATCCTTCCGTAGACCAGATACAGAATGATTATACACATATTGAGATTGGGCAACTAAAGCCTTACAGGGTTATCCAAAGAGATCCGAATTGCTTGAGAAAGGTAACCGAACGCTGAAAATCATCGTTCGGTTACCTTTCTTGGCCATTCGGCTATCCAGAGAGCAGGCAATTCGCCAAATCCTGGCGAATTGCCTGCACATACGGTGCCTGTTCGGTGCCTGTTCGAGGGCAGTGAAATCCCCATGAAAAAGCACTGCTTTGGCTATTCAGAGAACACAAACCAGCAGTGAAAGGTTCCCCTAATGCCCTGCCATTCGGTGGTTTAATTCGGCAGGTTTATTCAGGAGAATCCCATAGACTTCAATGTTAAAAATATTCCCGTTTTAATTCAATATCTAGTAAACCGTTCATTATAAAATTCTGCAGCAAAAAGTCTCTTTATTTATAGATTTTTTAGGATACTTTAAGCATTTTTCTGAATTTTTAAAAAAAAAATTAAAAGTCCGATTTTTTTTTTTTTTTTTCAGTTTACTTATTTTTTTTGTAACAGCCCTCTTTATTATCATTCCCTGGACCTCCTGTGAAAATTTCAGACATTTTCGCTCAGTAGTTTCTTTGCAAACAGTGTTTCATTTTCCCAGATTCATACAAATGGTTTTTCTAATTTATTCACTGCCTCCTCTACGGCTCTGTGTGATTCGGCTCTGTGTGATTCGGCTCCTTTTCGGCTCCTGTTCGGGTTTTTCGAAGGTTAATCCAGATGTTTTTGCTTGGTTTCAGCGTGCATTCGGTTAGTTTTCGGCAGGTTTTCGGCAGCTTTTCCCTGCAATTCGGGGACCCTGTGCTGTTTGCTGAATACACCGCAGGGTCACCGAAATGCAATCGGCAAAAGGAACCGAATTGAAGAGAACGAAAAGTCACCGAACGTGCGGTGACTTTTCGAATCTCTTTGGATAACCCTGTTAGATTTGCTCATTCTCTAATGTAAATCAATAACATAATATACAATGGACCATCCCTGATAGATCTATACATAATAGATTCAAGCTGTAAAGAAAAACTAGAATGAAAAAAATAGTTGTGTCACTAGAGGCACAAACTAATCATTATTTGGTTTCCTGAACAATAAATGTACAGTAAAATAAGTGTCATAAATGTAATGTGGGATACATATGCTGCATATGATGATTTGACCAAGGTAAATCTACAACAAAATGGTAACTGTTAAGGAGCATAAATAGTTAAAGACCTTTCATTGAGATGTTTGTGTTGCTCATTTACAAGCACAGATTTCCTATTGTATCAGTAACATGAGATTCATTAGGCTCATTTGCCGGAGATAGTTAAGATTGCATTTTTATGATTTGTACTGAATATTTGCTACAAATGATTTAACCTTTTCTTGCCGCAGAGCGTATTATGCCTGTTGTGGGTGGGCAATGAAGCCATGGGGCATACTTGTACGCCCCGTTGACTTCAATGGGCCTCCTCTACCCCACCCAGCAGTCGATGCGCACCACTCACCATTGGCTGCCTGAACTCAGACTGTCCCCCTGCAGCCAATGACACGTGTTGCGCGTCAGCGGCTAGGCCGGATGGAGGGGCCCGCTGAGGCGACCAGCAAGCGGGGCATACTATTACATAGAAACATAGAAACATAGAAAAATGTCGGCAGATAAGAACCTTTCGGCCCATCTAGTCTGCCCAATTACATGGATACTTAACCTGGATTTATCTTTTGTTTAGGATAGCCTTATGCCTATCCCATGCCTGCTTAAATTCAATTACTGTTTTGGCCTCTACCACTTCAACTGGAAGACTGTTCCATGTATCCACCACCCTCTCAGTAAAATAATGCTTTCTGATGTTACTTTTAAACCTTTGCCCCTCTAATCTAAGACTATGTCCTCTTGTTTTGCTACTTTGTTTCCTTTTACATATACTCCCTTCCTCTACCTTGTGGATTCCCTTTACGTATTTAAATGTTTCTATCATATCTCCTCTGTCTCGTCTTTTTTCCAAGCTGTACATGTTAAGATCATTAAGCCTTTCCTGGTAACTTTTCTCCTTCAAGCCGTACACCATTTTAGTAGCCCTTCTCTGAACTCTCTCTAAGATGTCTATATCCTTCTGGAGATACGGTCTCCAGTACTGCACACAGTACTCCAAGTGAGGTCTCACCAGTGCTCTGTACAGTGGTATGAGCACTTCCCTTTTCCTACTGCTAATACCTCTCCCTACGCAACCAAGCATTCTGCCAGCATTTCCTGCTGCTCTATTACATTGACTACTTACCCTTAGATCCTCTGAAATAATAACCCCTAAATCCCTTTCCTCAGATGTTGAGGTTAGGACTGTATCAAATATTCTATATTCACTTATTCAGCCCTTGGGTTTTTACGTCCCAGGTGCATTATCTTGCACTTACCCACGTTAAAACTCAATTGCCACAGCTCCGACCATTTTTTTAGTTTACCTAAATCATTTGTCATTTGGCTGATCCCTCCAGGAACGTCAACCCTGTTGCAAATCTTTGTGTCATCAGCAAAAATACATACTTTACCATTAATACCTTCTGCAATATCACTAATAAAAATATTAAATAGAATGGGTCCAAGTACTGACCCCTGAGGTACCCCACTGGTAACAAGACCTTGCGCCGAATAAACTCCATTTACCACAATCCTCTGTTGCCTGTCACTCAGCCACTGCCTAATCCATTCAACAATATTGGAATCCAATATTACACCCTGTCAGCATCAACTCCCTCCCACTGGGCACAACCTGCCTGGTGGCTAGGGCCAGATTTTCATCTTGGGAGACTGTAGGAACAGAAATGTGGAGAGCCCCGCCTCCCAACAGAGAAAAAAAAAGGAAACATGCCAAAATTACTTTTTAAATTTTCGTTTTGGGGCGAACTACGAAAAAAACATTTAAAAAAACTGAAAAACAGTGTCCCCGCTGCACTCAAATCAAAAGAAGGGTCAGAATCTTTTGCCTTAGTTGATTTATTGCAGTGGCATTGTTTGTTTTATATGTAAAAGCATAAATTGCCTCTGCCGTAGAACAGAGAACAATTTTTTGCATTTACTTTTTTCAATTTTTTTATTTTTACACATTACATGGTCATGTTTGTATCATTGTAAAGACCACAGCCTGACCTTTCCAATGACTCCTCACTTAACCTCGTGTGGTGTACCATTCAGAGATGCAGGTTCAAAAGTCCAGGTTGTCGATGAAACAATGCGTTGCATCATCAGCTCCACACTTGCTGGCAGTGTGGAAAAGGTGAAGGTGAGCTAGGTGAAGGAGACGGTGAGTTAGCGCAGCATCACTGTTCACTGACTGGGTAATTCAAAGAGATTCGAAAAGTCACCGCACATTCGGTGACTTTTTCGTTCTCTTCAATTCGGTTCCTTTTGCCGATCCCATTTCGGTGACCCTGCGGTGTATTCAGCAAGCACCACAAGGTCCCCGAATTGCAGGGAAAAGCTACCGCAAACCCGACGAAAACGAACCGCAAAACCCACCGAATGCACCCCGAAAACCCCTGTAGCGCTCACTCCCGGAGGAGCCGCTGAATTTAACCTCGGGTCAGTCTCCCTGCACTAGGGAATAAATATACACCAGCACTGTTGTGGATTTTATAAGTTATATAGTTTACTGGTCTCAAATAAACTGGCATATATAAAGCAAGCACAGTATATATATATATTTACAGGAATTCGTAATGCGAGAAACGCGCAGCGGTAAAAAGGAAATTTTAACCCCTTCGTTGCCGGAGTGTAAGTCCCGTACAGGTTGTGTCCCAAGAAGGTGTGCGTGTATGTGTGTGTTGATACCCGGGTACTAGATTCGACTGGCCAGTGAATGAATTCAGTGTATCTTCGACTAGTCACGTTGGGGCCCTGTAGATTTAAGCAAACTGCAGCGTGCTTTGTTAACTTTACTGTGGCCTGGAAGGCCTCTCACCCATCCTCCAGATAATCTGCTCCGCTGCTCAACCAAGGACGTCTCTCCGCTCGATTTGGCTGGGACTCTGTGCCACCGCATCCGCTTTTCTTGCTTGTCCGTCTGTGCAACAAGATTTTCAGCTTACCGCCTGCACTCCCATTAGATCATCGCGGTCTCCTAACTCGGGGTCCAATCTACAGCTCTGTGTCTGTGCAAACCTCTCAGCGGTGGATTACTAGGTCTCTGGCAAGTCACTAAAACCGATCTCCAGCGTCCGCAAGGCAGCACCTGCGCTCCGGCCTGGTCACAATCGCTCCTTGTCTCACGTGCGTCTTGCTCTGTTCACCCCTCGGCGTGCACTGGCTCTCCTCCCCACGAGGCTGCGGATGACTGTCTGTCTCTGCCCCAAAGCATGCTGGAAAACGTAGTCCCAATGTGTCTAGTATAGCTTGTCTCCCCCTGGTGGCCAAAAAGGAGTAATTACAGCAACAGAACTAAAACAGCGCTACACGCCCAAAAACATCTGGATTAACCCATCGAAAAACCCGAGCAGGAGCCGATCACACACAGCGAAGCAGCGGAGACTGCAGACGAGGCAGTGAATAAATTAGCAAAACAGTTTGTGTGAATGTTTGAAAATGAAACGCTGTTTGCAAAGAAACTACTGAGCGAAAATGTCTGAAATTTGCATATGAGGTCCAGGGAATGATAATAAAAAGGGCTGTTACAGAAAAAATAAGTAAACTTAAAAAATTTTTTAAAAAATCGGACTTTTAAAAAAAAATTAAGAAAAATGCTTAAAATATCCTACAAAATCTATAAATAAAGGGACTCTTAATTGCAAAATTTTATAATGAACGGTTTATTAGATATTGAATTAAAACGGGAATATTTTTAACATTGAAGCCTATGGGATTATCCTGAATAAATTTGCCGAATTAAACCACCGAATGGCAGGGCATTTCGGGAACCTTTCACTGCTGGTTTGTGTTCTCTGAATAGCCGAAGCAGTGCTTTTCATGGGGTTTTCACTGCCCGCGAACAGGCACCGAACAGGTACCGTATGTTCAGGCAATTCGCCAGGATTTGGCGAACTGCCTGCTCTCTGAATAGCCAAATGGCCAGGAAAGGTAACCGAACGCTGATTTTCAGCGTTCGGTTACCTTTCTCAAGCAATTCGGAGCTCTTTGAATAACCCTGTATATAATTGAACTGAAAAACAGTGCAGCATAAGAAACAAAAAAGGAATTTTTATTTTATTTTTACATAAATCTAACCTAGTTATGTTTGGTATCACTGGAAATGCAATAATCTGACCTTTCCAATGATATCACATATGTCCATATAGCCCTTAGGGCTCCAGAGAGGTCTAAATTATTCTAAATTGTTAAATATATATTTTTTTTTTACCCAGAGCAAAGCACCCCCTTGTGGCAGGAACCTGTAGGCAGATGTTTATGCCTAGTTTTAAAACCGGCCCTGCTTTTTAAATCCGGCCCTGCTGGCGGCAAAGGGTTAAAGCCAGCTTGCAGCTTCATGTACTCTTTTTGTTTACTAGTACACCTATTTATTTATACTAATTTGTTTATTAGTGCACATTTATTTGTTAAACCTCAGAGGTGGGACATGAAATATTAAGATGGCAGAGCACTGAAATGTGACTTCTCCATGCCTATATCTGTAAACTTCATTGTGTGCCCTTGGCCAGCTCAAGGGGTTGTTCTCATTTTTGATTGTTCTAGTTCCTCTCTTATCTTCAAAAAACAACAAGTGTGGTTGTTAACTCCATCACTACCAAGGGATTGTTCCAAAAAGACATTCTCAAGAACCAGTTATTTTTTTGAAAAATCATTTTAATTAATTATAAAGTAAGAAATATTTGGGAATATTCTTAGTGTATTCCTTACTGTAATAACCTATTTGGCAGACAGATGGCGCCATCTACTGGCCAAATGGAGCTACACTAGTTTGAGCTGCTGCTTCTGGTTCCCTGCATTGGCTGCTGAAAGCCCGATATGTCAGCGCATTTATCAGCTGATTTTATGCAGTTTTAGCACCTCGGGCATTATGTCCCCAGGGCTAAAACTTTGGGTGGCACCTTCTGCACCCTAAAAGCAAACACAATTATTTTGCACACATACAGAAAAAATGGCGTCGCGCCTATACTCACCAGAGCGGCTGCAACAGTCAAGAGTAACAGCCCAGTTTATGTATAAAACATAACAAGAGAAAAAAGAAGTCATCTGTGCTCATTTCTATGTATTTCCATGTACAACAAAACACTATCAGGAGGTTTTAGTTTGTTTTAATGGCCATTGAAACGCAAGCTCACTCGCCCCTTCAAGGCACCTCTTTGTAGAGTGAGTCTATGTACTAAATGTACCAAACGTTGCTCTACTGAGCAACTACATGCCCCTCTTGTTGCTTTTCAGCTAAGGAGAGGCAGAAAAATGGTGGGTTTTATTTATACACGCACCAAGCATTTCCGATTTGGGGTTGAAAACAAAAACATGGAAAAAGGAACAGCAGCAAAAATGACTAACTGGTGTTACAGCATAATATACATACATGCAGAAAAAATTGCCACGCGCCTATACTCACCAGAGTGGCTGTAACAGCCAGGAGTAACAGCCCAGTTCATGTATAAAACATAACAAGAGAAAAAAGATGTCATCTGCGCTCGTTTCTATGTATTTCCATGTACAACAAAACACTATCCAAGGTTTTAGTTTGTTTTAATGGCCATTGAAACGTAAGCTCACTCGCCCCGACAAGGCACCTCCTTGTAGAGTGAGTCTTAACCAATGTATCAAAAGTTACTCTACTGAGCAACTACATGCCCCTACTGCTGCTTTTCAGCTAAGGAGAGGCAGACAAAATTGTGGGTTTATTTATACACGCACCAAGCACTTCCCATTTGGGGTTGAAAACAAAAACATGGAAAAAGGAACAGCAGCAAAAATGACTAACTGGTGTTACAAGCATAATATACATACATACAGAAAAAATGGCGTCGCGCCAAACAAATTTCATTTGCTTTTGTCCTTCAGAGCTGCAGATCGAGATAACTCAATATCGGCACCTGATGGTGCCTTTGAAGTATGGAGTTATCTCGATCTGGCAGCGAAGAGTTTAAGAAGGTAGGAGCTGTTTTTTATATAAAAAGTATAGGAGGAAAATATCTAGATGAAAAATCTTTACATTCTTTTCTATCCTTTTGCCCTAGAAGAGAATGCTGTGTACCTATGTTTTTTGGGGACAGTGCTCCTCACCTGTCTTAGTGCAAAATGAATGTTTGACATTTATTTATTTATAAAGGATTTTACCAGGAAGGATACATCAAAAATCCCTTCTGAGAGCAGACAGAGCATGCCTAAAATGGTACCAGGAGGGGAGGTTTTCATGAAAGCCCCAAGAGCTTGTCCTACCATTACTCTCAAAATCAATTCAGGGAGGTGGAGGTATTCCAGGATTGTAATTAATAATAAAACACGTCAAATGTTTTTAACACAGTTATAACATCAATTTGTAAGTTTATATTTAATGAAAAATCATTCTAAGTAGAATATATAGCTTTCATCAGTGCCAAGTGATATTTTACCTTTGAAATTCTTATTTACAGTTTTTACTGACGGGGCACTGCCCACCTGCCCCTATGGACAAAACAGTGCTACATATAAATTGTGAAACAAACAAATAAAAACACAGCTATGATTGATTGAGGGCAGATTAACATAATATCTGATAGTAATTTGTACATTTTAAATTGAAATTGTACTATCACCAAGTATGTGCCATAATGGCAACACTTCCACAACCTCTCCATCATAAAGCATTACAACTAAAATATATTCTGGCCAAGGGCGGTGGGAGGTTTGGGAGTTCCAAGTTTGTTACAATATTACCATGCTGCCCAACTAGCACAGCTTGTTACCTTTCATGCACCACCTGGTACGCACCGTTGGACGGACTTAGAGTCGCATCTTTATGCTCCTGAGTTGCCACAATTCTATTTTTGGCTTCCCAAAACCTATCGTCCAATCCTCCGCTCCACCTGCACTGCCACCATTAACTCTCTACAAATCTGGGACACTGCGAACCGCCGCTTCACTTTTGCTAAAGAACATTCTTCTATGATGCCCTTCCTTCGCAATCGGAAGTTCCCACTGGACCTGTGTCCTAACCCTTTTGCGAATCTGGAGGACTTGGGCCTTCAGAGGATCCACCACCTCTATTCAGTGGGCGCACCACTTCAGTTTGCAGACATTCAACACAGGGGTCCAGTTGGACCGGCGGACTTCTTTCGCTACTTACAGGTCATGGACTATGCGCGGACGCCGGAGGTCCGTACGGCCGCCACGTCTTCCTTGACGGTGTTTGAAGCTCGCTGTAATGACGCTCGCATCACGAAATCGATGATCTCTTCGCTATATGTCTCCCTCTGTTTCGGCTCTCCAATATGGGGGGACCCAACTTATGTTGCACGCTGGGAGAGAGATGTGGGGGATACCATGGGATACCCTGCCAAGTGTAGAATGGGAAGACATCTGGGACAATGTGGCACATTGCTCCATCAACGTGGTCCACCAGGAACAGGCTTACAAGATGTTGTTTCACTGGTATGTTACCCCCTCACAGCTTTCTCACATGAATGGGTCTTCCTCTGACTTATGCTGGAGAGGTTGCGGCATTAAGGGCACGTTTTACCACATGTGGTGGACGTGCCCCCTGATACAATGCTTTTGGCTTAAGATCCATGCCCTCATCCAAGAAGTCCTGCAGTGTGGAGTGGTTTTCGACCCGTGGACATTCCTTCTTCACCGCACCCAGGAGGCCCTATCGAGACCAGAGAACAAACTGTTGCATTAACTGGTCTTGGCGGCTAGAAGAGCGGTGGCCCAAGGATGGAGATCTATGTCCCTTCCGTCTATGGCACAAGTAGACCTTTGGATCAGGGACAATATGGACATGGACCGTCTATCTGCTCTTGTACATGACACCACGCCTCAATATAGTAAAATCTGGAACCCCTGGTTGGAATTTGATGTGGGCTGAGGGCTGGACTATCTGACTTTTTTTGCGGGTTGTGATATCTGGGTTTTTTACTCCTTTGGGGCGGCACCCTATCCCCTTACCCCCCTCCCCTTCTCCTGTGGTCTTTTCCTCTTTTCCTTTCCTCTATGTTTGTGTTATCTTCGATCTTTTTATTATTTTTTCTTTTCCCCCCTCTTGGGGGAATAATCCCTGCGGTCTTATGGTAGGGGCTTCTCGGGCTAACCAGTAGCAGTCTCTAAGAATGTGTTTCTGTTGTATGATGCCCTTTTTGTCTTTGAAATATGGAAAAATAAAGAATTATAAAAAAAATATATATATATTCTGGCCAATATTAAGGACTCAAGTGGGCTGCACTAATCCTTTCCAGGTATTTTTTTTTAAGTTTCAGTTAGGTGCAGTCCTGAGCGCCTCCTAGTTGAGTTTGTTATTGTGAGTGGACAGACCATCTCCTGGGTTTGCACCCCAACCTGTCACATGGTGAGTGAAGTGGTTGGGCATAGATAGGACCTGTCATGATGGGGTACATTGGCGTTGAGGCAGGATTATGCAATGTATGATCATATCTTGTAAGTAAACTCACTTCTATTTAAAACCAAAGTCAGATGTTTAAATATTTTGATATGCTTGGGTTGAGTTCACACAACTCCTTGAAACTGCATTCTAACATCAGATAGTTAAGTGTCTGTTGTGTTACAAGAAGAAGCTTCACCGATGAATCTACTCCTGGCACTGTTGGAATTTCTCTATTGGGAAACGTTGACATTAATCATTGTTGCAACAATAGTAAACTATGATGGTTAATGGATAACCCCCTAACCCACTTTCTTTGGACACACATCTTCCAAGGGCACTCTACAGTTCAAGATTTATATAGGTCCTGCAATACGGCACCTGTGACAATGGGGGTGCAAAAACAGGGGTGATGGTCAGTTTTCCAATGAGGTATAATGATATTGTGGAAGGCTTAAGCAATGTATGAACATACTTTGTAACTAAATACCCATCATCACCGGTGGTTCCCCTTCTGTCATAAACATGAGAACTCTCAGATTGATTAGTAATCCCAGCAGATCTTGGGCCATATTACATAGTTGGTGCTAACTTAACCAGAGCTGTTGTAAACTGAACACCTCCATAGGCTATAATGGCTCTGGGAAGTTTACAACAGCTCTGGTTAAGTTAGCACCAACTATGTAATATGGCCCCTTGTCTTTCACGAGTGGAAACACCCCACTGTGAGGCACTCAGGGAGATATGAGTTCTTTGTGAATGAAGCAGACAGCTTCAGTGCCATATCAGGCACATAGCATCCATATTTCGTTTTAGTGAATTCCACCCCTAGAATCTTTAAGCTTCCAAATTACAATGATACAAGAGTTGGCAGTAAACTATGAGACCTGTCACAAGAGAAGCACAGACTTTAGTGAATCTGGGTGGAGTAGAGGTAACATCACTACACTGCATGGAGAGAGCCTGTGGAGACATGGGTTCAATCCCGGCAAGAGCTCCTTTCCAGTAAGTGTCCTTGGGCAAGACACCTAACAGTACATAATTGCCACCCAGGACATATTTGAAAACGAGAGGAATCTCAATGTATCCTTCCTGGTGAAATCCTTCCTCCAATATCAGCACTGGTCTCAACCTACTGATCCTAAATGCATACATATGCAAATTGCTTTAATTTAGAATAAGATAAAAATTTAGATAACTGCAGGGACTTCCACAGTTTGGAAGCCCTGAGCTGAAGTGAGGCCCATCACGTGCCCAGGGAGAAAATGTATTTACAATTAAAGTAAGAAAAATACATACAAAAAAAAATAACTGGGCAGATTCTGTCAGCAGCATCTGCCTAATTAATTAAAGGGGGTTATCTTTTCATAGCGTGTCCCTTTAAACACTTTTACGCTATCTACGTTTCTCCCTCCTTCCATATATTTTTATAGAAACCAAGCAGCATGATCCGGTGCATTCCTTTCCATTTATATGATACTATTGGTATTGATAGTCTCCTGTGTGCGGGCAGTGCTATTGTTCCCACAATATTTTCACCATTTTATTTTTGTATGTTATTGTGGAAATATAATTGAGGAACTCCATGAGTCACACACTCAAAAGCTGGCTAAGTCTTCCAGCCGCTGTGCAATCTTAGCCAAGCCATAGTGCATAAAGAATAAATATATATATATATACGTACAGGGACATATCAAGGCTTGGTGCTGCAAAAGACCTCCCCTACAATATAAAATAAATCAGAACATGTACATGAAGATGAAATCAAGCAAATATTTACAACCTGTCACGTCTCACACTGCTGTGCCCATGTCCGGGCAGCCGGCAGCACCTTCCTCGCTGCTCGCTGGCCGGTCACGAGTCGAGGAAGCGGGCAGGGTGCGGTGTGATGGCCCACCGGGTTCAAATACAGACGTCTAAGCCATAGTTGTTTGCCCTGACGTGGTTTTCACTCCTCAGTGCGTTCTTTGCTATTATCCTTCAGATCACCTGTGTATCTATTTGGCTTGTCTGACGATTCTCTTGGCTGTTGACCCCTTGGCTCCTGTCTGACTACTTGCTCTGGCGATATGACCCCTGGCACTTGGCTGATGATCCCCTCTTGCAAAACAACCCCTGGCACTTGGCTGATGATCCCCTCTGGCAAAATGACCCCTGGCAATTGGCTGACTGTCCCCTCTGGCAATATCTTCACTGGGTTTTGGTTAACAGTCAACTTTGGTATTAACCCCTGGTATCTGGCTCACGAGCACCCTGGTATTAACCCCTGTTACCTAGCTCATAAGAATTCTAGTGTATTAACCTCTGATAACTGGCTCACAAATATCTCTGGTATTAACCGTTGGCGTTTTTTTATTCATTCCTGTTTGTACATACCTCTGGTACTCTTTATATTTGGTCATAGGTAGAATTACATACCGGCCACTTCAAGGACCGGCAGAGTAATATAGCTTGTCTGCATATAGGGATTAGCCATGATATACCTAGGATATACGTGACACTATCTGGGCTATTTATGTCAATGCAAAATGTAATTTAGAAGAGGAGCAAATTATTCTATTTACACAGAAAAAGGTTATTCAATAAGAGTCAAACTTGACACCGAATTGCACCGAACGGTGAATTTCACTGTATGGTGCAATTTCAGGGCAGTTTGGCTATTCAGAAAGCTGGAAATTCGCCAAATACTGGCGAATTGGCAGTAAAACACAGAGCGGTTTGACACAATTTGGCGATCTTCGGCAGCAGTGAAATTGTCCCATAGAGAAATAATGGTTAATCTATTCAGAGAACACCGAACTGCACTGAAATGTCAGTGAAATGTCCTGATTTGCGGTGATTCAGTTCGACAAGTTTAAACAGGCGAATCCCATAGGATTCAATGTAAAAAAAATATTGTCGTTTTTATTTATTTATTATTCAAACATTTTTTTTTTCAGTTTCAGGAAAAAGCATTTTAATTTATTTATTTTTTAGAATTTTAAGGTATTTTTTTGGTGAAATTATTGATTCCGATTTTCTTTAATGGCGTTTTATTTTATTCTGTAACAGACCATTTTATAATTTTTTTGAGGACCTTTTTTAGTATTTTCACACATTTTCATGCATTTATATTGTTTTAAACACTTTTTTAAAATTAGCAGAGTTTGGTTTTTCTTTCTTTCAATTTGGCAGCGTTCAGCGGTCTCTTCGGCTGCACTCAGTGGGCTGATTGAATGTCGTTGGTTGCGTTTGGTGGCCTGTTTGGCAGTGTTCAGCGGTAGTCTTTGGCGGCTCCACGTTCGGCGCACTTCGGTGACCCTGTGGTGAATAGTGAACTCACCGCAGAGTCGCCGAACTGGAATCGCACCAAAGTGCGACGTATGAACGAGCACCGAAATTTCAGTGCTCTTTGAACAACTCCTAGAGTGATTTTCTAACAACATCTATTATAGTTGAGATTTAAAGACTCATTGCTGGGATTCTGTTACAACTGCACATCTCAAATATATGGCACATCTAAATAGAAAAAACATTAGTAAAAATGTCCTGCCCGGCTGCCCCTCCTTCCAAACATCTGACCTAGGCCTCGGCCTACTTGACTTATGCAAGAATATATCCCTTTCAATATATAATCAAAAGGCTATTTTTAATTTGACAGGACTGACGCAATTAACAATTAATTGCTTTGTACTGTGGCCAAATAAGATTATCATTATTGAGTCCTTTATTTTTCATGCTTTATTATTGCTGTAATTAATAGTATCCATCTGTACTCTTCAATATGCGTTTCCATTGTTCTGTGCATCCAAGTCAAAATGTATGTGAAGGCAAGACCCCAATGCGATGGCCTTAAGAGCAGTGACTCTTTATTAGTCAGCTCGATGGATTCAATACATTAAGAACTCCTAAAGGTCACTAACTGGGTAAATTATAAAATGAGGAAATGGGGATGACAAGAGGAGGGTCGAGTATCATCTGTCATAGACAACCCACACCCACCCTATCGAGGCCCTTACTCTAAAACCTCAACACTAGTGAAAGGGACTCTGTAGGTTCCATTGCCTAATGAATGATTGTCCTAAGGACAATGGCCTGAGTTGCTGGAAGGTTGTGTGATAGCTGCGGGCTTTTGTTGTGATTATGTAAACACTGGCTATTCAACCTCAGGAACTCCTTTGATCTTGGAATAAAATGCTATGACCTCTCTTCCCCTTCTACCACCAGGCCTGCTCACTCTCCTGCATTGATTAACAGATGAGTCAGAAGGAGGAAAAACCTGCTGGTCTTAAAATCTGTCTCTTTATGTCAAACCCTTGAGAAACACACTTTGTTGAGTTTTCTGCATTGCCATCATGGGGACACCACATCAAAGAGTATTACACGCAGAGTAAACCAGTAGGGATCATCACAAAATGTTTATCTTCTATCCCTGTTTATTTATCTATGGAAGCACAGACATCCATGCATTATGAAGGTCTCATATAATATATAAGTAGTATCCCTAACAACTTAGACATACTTTTATATGAGTGTATAAAGGATGTGTGCACGATGGGCGCAGCATACCTGAGTCACGAGTCACCAGTTACGTGGCAAGCAGAGCCACGGCCTGCCTTGTCCACGTGTGTCACAGGTTCACTTCACTGCTTGGGGAGGCGGGGCCAAAATGCCGGCACTGCCAAAGTGCCGCCTGGAGCAATGGCCCCATTGGAACCCATGGACGGGCCAGCCCTGGTCAGGGCTATACTTATACAGAGTGTATAAGGGCACCATTACACTCTTCTCGCTGACGTTAGCGCTCACCTGCGTGAGCATTATCGTTAGCCCTGGTGGCCCTAGCGTGGGCTCTCCATATTACAATCCAAACGCTAACGGGTTAAAAAACCCATTAGCGATTCGTATCTTGCGCTTTACAGCACGAGGTTACTGTACTTTGCGCTCCCCATGTTAAGCATAGGGAGCGCAAAGAGTTAATTAGCGTTAGTATTACAATATACTAACGCTAATTACCGTCTGACTGCGGTTAACCCGAAAGATAACCATAGCCTGGACCTGGTGCTAACGGTTTCCACTGATGCAGAATTCGTCAGCACCAGCAGAAATCCCCCCCCAAATGATTAAAAAATACTCACCTTCTATCCCGCAGCGAGGACCGAGGCTCTAATCCCCTCCTCTGTCTGCCGGGAGCAGGGAGTGATTGGGGGAAAAGTCCCCCAGTCTCCCTCTGCAGATCACTATGACGACCTGCCGGATCTCGCGAGGCGCATCCCGGGGCTTAGCGCTGCATTACGATGAAGGTAGCTTTTCTAGCTCCTGCATCGTAATATCACGCTGAAACGGGGACACAAAAGAGAAACCTGCAGGCGCAGGCTTTTCTCCCTAGTGTCCCCATTTTAGCGTGAGGAGTGTAATGGTGCCCTAAAAGTAACATGGGTCGGAACTGGTGCACTCTGTAATATGGACTTTATTATAAGGAATGATAAATGGCTATCAGGGTTGAACTTATATTTTATCTGGTCAAGTCTTTTGTAAAACATCTTGTAATTTGGATATACATATCCTGGAATTCACTACACTGAAACCTTTAAAGTCACAGTTCTTTATTGTTTTTTTTCCCTTGATTTTGCTACATATTGCTTAAATGCAAAAAAAGAGATCCATATTCTACATGAAAACAAGTATAATACCAAGAAGATCTCCATCTTTTTAAGCATTTCAAAATTCTAAAACATGAATTATGGACACATACAGGACTCTGCTAAAATGCTCATCCAAGCACTTATTATCTCCCACCTTGTCTAATGTAACCACCTTCTCTTTGGCCTTAAGAGATCCCAGATTCTCCCTCTGAAGCTTGTTATGAATGCCTGTGCCAGGCTCATCCACCTCAACTCCTGCACCTCTCGCACCTCACCCCATTGTCAATCTATACGCTGGCTTCCTGTCTCCTATAGAATCCAATTCAAAATAATGGTGCTCACATACAAAGCTCTCCATCCAACCGTGCCCCTGCCTACATCTCTTCCCTTATTAACAGGTACAACCCGTCCTGACCACTTTCTCTCTGCCAATGATCTGATGCTATCAGCTTCACATACCCACACCCCCAACTCCCGCCTTCAAGACTTCTCCAGAGCTGTCCCCTTTCTTTGGAATTACCTCCCCCACATCATCAGACTCTACACGTCTCTCCAGTCCTTTAAGAAGTCTCTGAAAACACATTACTTTAGGGAAGCCTATCATCTTACTCCCTAACCCTTCTCTGTTCATTTCTACTGCATCTTCCCGCACAGCCCACATGCACTTTGCTATTTCACATTCTCTATTAACCCTCACCTAGTGTGCCACCTTTATCCTTTTAGATTGTAAACTCTTGAGCAGACTCCTCTCTGCTACTGTACTGTGTGTTGAACCCGTACGTATATTGGTTGTTCTGCCTCCCATTGTACAATGCTGTGGAACCTGTTAGCACTTTATAACATTTTTAACTGTAACTGCACTGGGAAAATATACAAACCTTATATTATTATTATTTATTTATTTATATAGAAACATAGAAAAATGTCGGCAGATAAGAACCTTTCGGCCCATCTAGTCTGCCCAATTACATGGATACTTAACCTGGATTTATCTTTTGTTTAGGATAGCCTTATGACTATCCCATGCCTGCTTAAATTCAATTACTGTTTTGGCCTCTACCACTTCAACTGGAAGACTGTTCCATGTATCCACCACACTCTCAGTAAAATAATGCTTCCTGATGTTACTTTTAAACCTTTGCCCCTCTAATCTAAGACTATGTCCTCTTGTTTTGCTATTTTGTTTCCTTTTAAATATACTCCCTTCCTCTACCTTGTGGATTCCCTTTACGTATTTAAAGGTTTCTATCATATCTCCTCTGTCTCGTCTTTTTTCCAAGCTGTACATGTTAAGATCATTAAGCCTTTCCTGGTAACTTTTCTCCTTCAAGCCGTACACCATTTTAGTAGCCCTTCTCTGAACTCTCTCTAAGATGTCTATATCCTTCTGGAGATACGGTCTCCAGTACTGCACACAGTACTCCAAGTGAGGTCTCACCAGTGCTCTGTACAGTGTATAGCGCCAGCATATTCCGCAGCACTGAACAATGGGCACAATGTAGACAGTGTTACGATGCATTGAACAACTAAAACTGCATATGTTCTATTAACCATAGTACTTTCACATCAGTACAAAAACATGTAGCAACATTGCTTAGTAAATATTAAGTTATATAGCATGTTCCTTATGTTAGCTGCATTAGGACTCGTCCATTTTTTTTAAATCTTAATGTTGCACATACTCATTTGACATTCTTTTATTTTCATGCTCTGCATGCTAGGTCTATTCTTTTTTTTTGTTCTTGTTCTTAGTTCATTTAATGTAAACTCTGCAGTGTTATCCAACACATAGCACAATGGGCTGCTTTACAAATCAATTCAGCTGCCCTGGGGCCAGTAGCCAGGTGGCTGCCAACCTCAGTGCACTTGTGGTCAGGACTGCAGGAGGTGCGTCACAAGTTCTGGAACAAAACCCAGGTTGCCAGGGGCGGATTAAGATGAATCAGAAGACTTCTACCATGTAACCCTTTAAAAGACAGGGAACTGTGTGCTGGTGTTTTGTTTTTGCAGGGCAGTGGTGTAGTAATTGATCATGTCGGAATCATTTCTGTGAAATAAAAATGGAGACATTTTAAAAGATGCAGAAGCAGAATCGCAAATCTATAATTCTGTGTTGTATTAAAGTTTATTTTGATAAGGTGTTCTTGCAGCCCCTGATCATTTCCTCAGGTCTAAAAGCATTTTCCAAAGTCAAATCATTTTGATTAAAAAGCTAAAACACCTTACAATTGTTAGGTATAAACTTGTGATGTTAAAAGTGCGATCAGCAATGCTTTTTATATTTTACAGCCAATCTTAGGGCTCTATTACATTCTTCACGCAAAAATGCACGGTAAACGCGTGAATTTTTGCGTGAAGCGTTAAACGTTAACGCGCGTAAATTAACGCTGGTATTGCAATCCTCGCGCATTATTTCATCCGTCAAAAAGTAACGCGCGTAAAAGACGCGCAAAAATCGCGCGCGCATTAACGTTGCGTGCAGAAATCGGCGTGCGGACAGTTTTTTTCACGCGATTCGGCCAATCAGAATTAGGAACCTTAATTGTCTCACGTTAAGTTTTTGCGCCTGTCAAAGTCAATCTGCGCATATATGCTGCATCAAAAAAAACCCCCACAACTTGTCAAATTTATTGTTTGGGTACGCGTAGATTGTGTAACTATACTGTGCTGTATTTTTATTTTCGGGCTGGTGTATTTGGTTTCGGCCAGAACGTTCAGATTTGCAGTTACCACCAGCTTTTCAAAGACGTAAAAATTATGCGCGCAAGCGCTGTGCGTTAAATTTTGCGCATAGATTGTAATACCATCCGCATACCAGCGCACAAACGCATTTGTGCTCACAATGTTAAGTATAGGACGCACGCAGTACAGTACGTTCTCGCAGGTTAACCCGCGGTAGACGTTAACGCGCATTTTTTGCGCAGACATTGTAATACGACGTTCAGCGCAAAGGGTTTTGCCCCTCGCGATCATGCGTTTTTGCGCACGCATTAACGTTTGCGCGAAGAATGTAATAGGGCCCTTAGTGAGTAAATGATGCAAGAGGATATTTCTCTTATATAAAATGACATCTACTAATAGTTACATCGCATTATTTAATAAATGCGTAAGGTCAGGTGTTATTATTTCTGCGAGAGTGGTACCTATCCATAAAAGTGGTGACAGTACTTTGGTATCCAACTACCGTCCGATATCATTGCTCCTTGTAATGTCAAAATTTTTTGAAAAATGCGTCTACACGCAATTATGTGATTATTATTAATATAGGAACTATTTAACCCCAGATCAATCCGACTTCAGTCCAAATCACTCAACTACATCCGCCCTTTTAAAGTTTGCAATGATATCCAAGCTGGCATGGAAGAAGGAAACCTAACTGGAGCCATCTTGTTTGATTTTGCCAAGGCCTTTGGCACAGTAGACCGCCATGGCATCTTGTTACAAAAACGTAAAAACTCCGGCATTGGTGATCGCACGCTAACCAGGTTTCGATCGTACGACTGATCGAAATATGTGTACATTCACTCAAAAAAATATTTATGCCTAATTATTAAGATTTATGTATTTTGATTGCATATAAAATTTCCATCCATTTGGATTACATATTTTTAACCTAAGCAAAGTAATTCAAATTACAAATGTGTATCACATAAAGTTTATCAGGGTTATTCAAAGAGATCCGAATGGCTGGAAAAAGGTAACCGAACGCTGAAATTCAGTGTTCGGTTACCTTTCTTGGCCATTCGGCTATCCAGAGAGCAGGCAATACGCCGAATCCTGGCGAATTGCCTGCACATTCGGTGCCTGTTCGAGGGCAGTGAAAACCCCATATAAAAGCAATGCTTCGGCTATTCAGAGAACACAAACCAGCAGTGAAAGGTTCCCGAATTGCCCTGCCGTTCGGTGGTTTCATTCGTCAGGTTTATTCAGGAGAATCCCATAGGCTTCAATGTTAAAAATATTCCGGTTTTAATTCAATATCTAATAAACCGTTCATTATAAAATTCTGCAGTAAAAAGTCTCTTTATTTATAGATTTTTTAGTAAATTTTAAGTATTTTATTTTTTTAAAAAGTCCAATTTTTTTTTAAGTTTACTTCTTTTTTCTGTAACAGCCCTTTTTATTATCATTCATTGGATCTTATATGTAAATTTCAGACATTTTCGTTCAGTAGTTTCTTTGCAAACAGCGTTTCACTTTTCAAACATTCACGCAAACTGTTTTCCTAATTTATTCACTTCACTCGTCTGCGGTCTCGGCTTTTTCCGGCGTCTTCGGCGGGTTAATCCAGATGTTTTTGCGGGTTTCGGCGTGCATTCCCCGGGTTTTTACGGTGACTTTTCGTCGGGTTTGCGGCAGCTTTTCCCTGCGCTTCGACGGCCCTGTGCTGCTTGCTGAATACACAGCAGGGTCGCCGAAATGGGATTGCCGAATCGACCCGAATTGAAGAGAAAGAAAAGTCACCGAACGTGCGGTGACTTTTCGATTCTCTTTGAATAACCCTGTATTTGGATCATTCAAGCAGGAATAAGATTTATGTAATTTTATTAAGCAAATCCAATTTGTTTTAAATTCATAAGAAACAGGATTATATATTATTATGTTATAAATGTGGTGCATTTTAATTAAATTGGGTTTAAGTAATTTTTATTAATAAATTGAATGTGTTTTAAAATCATATTTATAAATTAGCATTTATTTTCTAATTTCTAATATTCTACAACAAAATATAACTACAACCCCCAAAGAACAGCCAGACCTACAGGGTTATTCATAGAGATCCGAATTGCTTGAGAAAGGTTACCTTTCCTGGCCATTCGGCTATCCAGAGAGCAGACAATTCGCCAAATCCTGGCGAATTGCCTGAACATACGGTGCCTGTTCGGTGCCTGTTCGAGGGCAGTGAAATCCCCATAAAAAAGCACTGCTTCGGCTATTCAGAGAACGCAAACCAGCAGTGAAAGGTTCCCCTAATGCCCTGCCATTCGGTGGTTTAATTCGGCAAGTTTATTCAGGAGAATCCCATAGGCTTCAATGTTAAAAATATTCCCGTTTTAATTCAATATCTAATAAACCGTTCATTATAAAATTCTGCAGTAAAGAGTCTCTTTATTTATAGATTTCTTGGATATTTTAAGCATTTTTCAGATTTATTTTTATTTTTTAAAAGTCCGATTATTATTATTTTTTTTAAGTTTACTTATTTTTTTGTAACAGCCCTCTTTATTATCATTCATTGGACCTCATATGTAAATTTCAGACATTTTCACTCAGTAGTTTCTTTGAAAACAGTGTTTCACATTTCAAACATTCATACAAACTGTTTTCCTAATTTATTCACTGCCCTCTGTCCGCGGTCTCGGTCTCTGTCCTGCTCGGGTTTTTCCGTGGTTTTCGACAGGTTAATCCAGATGTTTTTGGGGGTTTTCGGCGTGCATTCGCTGGGTTTTGCGGTTAGTTTTCGCCAGTAGCTTTTCCCTGCAATTCGGGGACCCTGTGGTGCTTGATGAATACACCGCAGGGTCACCGAAATGGGATCGGCAAAAGGAACCGAATTGAAGAGAAAGAAAAGTCACCGAACGTGCGGTGACTTTTCGAATCTCTTTGAATAACCCTGCAAGTATTTTCAAATTTTGTCAGTTTATCGATACTTGACAACATTCGGGTATTTTGCTTAAAACAAAACTCATGTCAGCAAAAAGTAGAGTTAACAAGACATGCTAGTATATTTAGGATGCAACCTACAGTATGTAAAAGTATGGAAATGCAACAAGGGACTGAACCCTAATGACTGGTAAAGAGGGAGAATTGCTCCTTCTCATAGAATTAAAACAAATTTCAATAAAAATTAAAAATAATTAATGAAAATAATCCAAAATATAATATCAATCGTGTTCACTCAGTTCCTTCACGGAAGCTATTTTCTTATATAGAGAAACTATTATTATTGCTCCGTCTTTTTGGACTGGATACAGAGTTATGAACTCTGCAGTGTTATTGTATCCTATGTAACCACTTGAAACTGATTTAATGTGAGCATGCATTTGTATATAATGCATATATATACATTAGGGGTGTAACACGTACTCGTATTGAACAGTTCAGTATGAGGCTTTCAGTTCGATACACACTACAAACCGAGCAATCCTACGCCGTGTTTCAGTGTAATTCCTGTGTAACTAGACACGGCATAACTTTCTACTTACGCAAGACTTACACTGATGTGCGTCGTAAGAAACCGCTGTTTCGCCGTGGAACTCTGGCATTTCTCTCTTTTTGCTGTATTGAAAACATATCGAACTGTGACACCATTGTGTTGTATCTAACTGAACCGTGATTTTTGTGAACCGTTACCGCACTAATATACATACTGTAGATACTCGAGTATACCGCTAGATTTTGGTGACAAAAATTTACCTTAAAATAGGAGGGGTCGCGTTATATTCGAGACATCTGCATCGGGTGTAAAAAAACAAGTCTCCCAAGTCTCCCGAAAGTTACGGTGGTCGCGCTGAAGTGAATGTGGGCTCCCTGATGCTTGCAAACACTTCAGGAACTCCCGGATTCAGGAGAGGTGGGATCCATCACGACCAGAGGGCACGCTGGGTTTAAGCCAAACTTTCACCTCGCTCGTCTCCGCCGGCCATCTAATTGCTAGTAAAGAAGACCGGTGGCTTCATACTTAGTAACAACTGCAATCATTCTAGGGAAGAACACCCTGGCCTGAGGGGGAGCCTGACTGTGATAAGAGAACCTGGAAGGATTTTAATTGTTTACCGGTACAGTAAAATTTTGTTCCTCGCGTTATATTCGAGTCTTGTGTATTCTCTCTTTTCCATAATTAATCTCTATCCATCGTGTTATATTCGGGTCGCGCTATACTCGAGTATCTACGGTATATATATTTTGTATACATTTTTTGATACATTCTTTTCAGGTTGGCTCTACATATACTCCATAACAGGGTGACTTTCTCGCCATATTATATTACTGAGTGAACACGATTGATATTATTTTTTTGGTTTATTTTCACTTTTATTTTTATTTAGTTTTAATTCTATGAGAAGCAGCAATTCTCCCTCTTTAACAAGACATACTAGCCTATGCCTGCCCATACAAAGGGCCCTATTACATTCTTCGCACACAATTGTGCACGCGCACAAAAACGCATTAACGCGAGGGGCAAAACCCTTTGCGCTGAACGTCGTATTACGACGTTCGTGCACAAAATGCACGTTAATGTCTAACACGTGTGACCCTGCACGAACCCATTGCGAGCGCAATTTAGTGCGCACATCCTATACTTAACATTGTGAGCGCAAATGCGTTTGTGCGCTGGTATGCGCATAGTATTACAATCTTAGCGCAAAATTTAATGGACAACGTTTGCGCATAATTTTAACGTCTTTGAAAAGCAGGTGGTAACGGCAAATTGTAACAACCTGACCGTACTGCGCATTCACAACGAAGAACGTCGATGCGCACATTTTTTTTTACTAGATCCGTCAAAAATGACGGCCGCTACCTTGTCTTTTGTCAGAACGTATGTCTGTTGTGCGTAGTCCACACAAAATGCGTTTGTCTGACGGACTCGCATTAAAAATTACATTGCGCTCACTGATTTCTGCTCGCATTTTTGCGCGTCGGTTTTATGAGCGCCATTTCCCGGCGGATGAAAAAATGCGCGAGGAATGTAATTCCAGTGGTGATTTTCGTGCGTTAACGCTTCACGCAAAAAAACACGCGTTTAGCATGCGTTTTTGCGTTAACAAAATTAAAATTATTTTGGTTAAATGCATTACTTCCAAATGTTTTTTCCACAATCAACTTTCTAGGGATGCAGTGATACTGGATCAATAGTGATCCAATGGATAGTGGATGCAGTGAACTTCTCAATATTGAGTGCGAGTACCGATATTTTTATATCAGTACTCACACATACCGAGTACAGATATTGGTG
The DNA here is from genome assembly GCA_009667805.1 of Leptobrachium leishanense. Taxonomy (NCBI): domain Eukaryota; kingdom Metazoa; phylum Chordata; class Amphibia; order Anura; family Megophryidae; genus Leptobrachium; species Leptobrachium leishanense. The sequence continues at coordinate 121,537,216 of CM019073.1, forward strand.
TGTCATTACCCACTGCCCAGCTTCCTGGTCAATGGGAGCAAAGGACTGGGTTCCTGAACAATCAGAACGCCAGGCGGTGGGTCATGACCCGCCGCCTGGCTTCCTGATTGGCTGGGAAGCCGGCTCTTAGCTCCCTTGCATCACTGCTGGTCAGTGGGAGATTTTTTCCCATTTGCCTGCTGTCGGGGAGATCAAAAAAGATCTCACTCTGACTGGCTCTTCCGGTATCGGGGTAGGTATTGGAGCATTTGGGCGAGTACGAATACTTGCCCAAATGCTCAGTATCGGCACCAATACCAGTATCGGTCCATCCCTACTCTTTGAACAAATAAATGCAAACTATTTTAACAGACTGCAGAAAAACAAGATGCATTACCTCAAAAACTGCTAAACTCATAAACAGTAAAACTGACATCTAGATCATCCAGCAACCTGTGCGAGGCTTCCTCCTGGTTGGTATTTTCCCAGCACTGTCAGTGGATGGGTAAGACCAGTAGAGAGACGTGCCACTCAAGCACTGTTAAGCCATATTTTTATGTTATCCTGTGAGTGATTGTTCAAGCTGTTATCTCCAGAGTTACTACAATCTATACCAGGACTTTCAAACTCACAGCCCCCTAGATGTCGATGCCTAGATTTCCCAGAATTCTTTCAATAGAATAGATGGCTACGGAATCATGGGAGTTTTATTTCAGAAACATCTGGGGGTGGACTTTGCAGGCCCTCATCTACACTCTTGTTTTTTTTTTTTTTACAAGTTGTGCTTATCCCCTATTTTTTAGCCCACTTTTTTCTTTCTCTTTAGACATTAGGATGGTCATCCCACTGCAGTGGGTACCGCTCCTTCCAGTGATCATGACAGAGAAACATTCAGGACCACCCGCTGAGTGGTAGCATTTAGGGATGGGCCGAACACCCCCGTGTTCGGTTCGCTTTCGAACTCGAACATTTAAAAAAGTTCGAATTCGAACGCAATGCAAGTCAATGGGGCTCAAAAGTTCGAAAAGTAAGGTCCCCTCCAGAGGGCATATATGCAAGATATTGGTCATAAAAGGTGTATGGGGGTCCGGGTACTGCCCTGGGGGACAGGAAACAATGAAAAACAAATAAGTAAAAAAAGCGTTTTTAACCCAAAAAAGTTTTTTTGAGCCATTTCACCGCTGTGCGCTGAGTTAATTTTTACCACTTTTGCTCATGTTTAAACGCGATTTGAAGCCATGGGAAATGTTTGAGCGCTAAAAATTACGATCTTAACGCAAACATTAACACTCACTTGCGGGAGCATTAACATTTGCTGCGGCGTTCACCGCATATTTGTAACGATTCCCCAGGACCGACCTGGTAGGATCCCTGGTAACAGACCTCTAACCCTCCGATCCTTAGGATGGTCGGGACTCGGGACCACTAAACCTAACCTCTAGCAGTCACGCAGGCCAGGGAGACAGCACCAACAATATACACCACAGACTGAGATCAATATACGTTTGTACTGCGCTATAGTGTATGACAGGATAGAAGCGCACCAGCAGTAACAAGCAGCGGAATATACCAGACAGGGGCGCAGAGCGAGAGTACTTGTTATAACAAAACCGGGTCAGCAACGTTTAGGCACTTGTACTGCGCTACTGTATATGGTGAGAATAGGCGCACACCAGTAGCAACAGGAGGCAAACAGAAGAGGCAGGGAGTACACAGAGAGAATAGTTAAATGGCAGGCAAAGTCGGCAACAGATCGGGTCCTCAGAACAAGCAGTGTCAGCAACGAGTATACACACTTAGACAGTAAGGCAGCGATGCGGGAATGAAACTCCACGGTACAGCGCGCTTCTGATTTAACGGTCCTGGCGGCTCCGCGTCATCATGCTGCGCCCTGCCCCCTGATCACTCACAGCTGTGCCGGGTGTCGCCGGAGCTCCTGGCATTCGGCCAGCTGGCAGCACCATGCGTCCGGGCTCTCCCCCCCCGCCGATCGCCACCCGGGGCCCTGGATGTCACAATATTACAATCCAAACGCAACGAGTTAAGTAACCAAATTTGTAAGAAGAATAATTAATATGAATCCTCACAGTGCTGGGCAGCACCTCTACAGTCTGACACTAGCTTTAACCGGCGCGCTGTGTGCAGCTTCTGAGAAGATACGCTATTAGTGTAGCGAGGAAGCCGGCTGCGCATTTTGCATCGCTCCCTCTACACTAATAGCGTATCTTCTTAGAAGCTGCACACAGCGCGCCGGTGTATGCAGCTTCTAACAGCGTGGGAGCCGGGAGGCTGCGCTTGTTTGTGGATCCAGGAATCAGGTGAGTATTAGAAAGATAGAAAGAAAAGGTTTATTTTATGTTCCCGGAGACATTTAAAAATGTCCTCAGATTTTATTTTTTTTAGAAATGTGTCGCCTTACCTTAGCCTGGTGGTCAGTCAGTGGGGGCTCCTTGGATCCTGGTCGTGAGGGGGGGGCTGCCGTGGCCCCGCAGGTGCAGTGGCTCCCTCCCTGCGCCGCCTCTCTGCCACATGCACCCAGTCGGCAAGCCCGCACAGTCGCAGCTCTGTCATCCGGCGGCCGCATGTTCCTCAAGGGATCCTTGGGAGGCTCCGGCGGCTGCCCTCTACAGTGCCTGATTAGAGGGCCTCGTCTGCCTGATGTTTTAGCAACAAGATTGTTTTATTCCATAGGCTTCAATGTTAAAAATATTCCCGTTTTAATTCAATATCTAATTAACTGTTGCTTATAATATTCTGCAATAAAGAGTTTCTTTATTTTTCGATTTTTTTTAGGATTTTTTATGCATTTTTTTTAAAAAAAAACTATTTTTTTTTCAAACTTTTTGCGAACGGCCTGAAAAGTTCGAAGTTCGCGAACTTTCGAACAGCCGATGTTCGATGCGAACATCGAACCGATTCGAACCGGCAGCCCATCCCTAGTAGTATTTGCTAGTGCCACTTTTGCAAAGTATAGGATTGAAAAAGTTACAGTGGATAAGATCAAAAGGCAAGGATTAATTTAACAATGCTTGAACTGAAAAAAACAAGTTATGCAGTATTAATTGCGTGGAGCACAATGGTAATAATTCTCTTTCACACTACTGTTGCCTCCAAACTTGGAATAGGGACTTTGTGGCATTTCTTGCATCCTCTACAATCAGGTGCACAGGTGTGGTGTCTATACATATGGAACATTTATAATGCTTAGGGGTTATTCAGAGAGAGACGATCTGTCCCCGAAATGTAAACAGACACTGAAATTCAGCGTACGGTGACATTTCGTGGCCGTTCGGCTATTCAGAGAGCAGGCAGTTCTCCAAATTTTGGTCAATTGCCAGCAAATACGGTGCCTGTTCGACAGCAGTGAAATCCCCCATAGAGAAGCAATGGTTAATCTGTTCAGAGAACACCGAACAGCAGAGAAATGGCAGTGAAATGCCCTGCTGTTTGGTGTTGTCATTCGGCAGGTTTATTCAGGCGAACCCCATAGGCTTCAATGTTAAAAATCTTCCTGTTTTTATTCAATCTCTAATAAACAGTTTATTCTTTTAATCTGTAGTAAAAAGTTTCTTTATTTATAGATTTTTTTGGATCTTTTAGGTAAGTTTTTTACTGTTTATTTTTTTTAAAATTTTTCTGTAACAGACCTTTTTATTATCATCCACAGGACCTTGTATGTAAATTCCAGGCATTTTCGTTAATTCGTTTTATTGTAAACAGCGTTTCAATGTTGAAACTTTCAAGCAAACTTCTTTTTACCCCATTCGTCAGCTTGTCGGCTTTTTCCGGCGGCTGCTCTGTGCTTTGATCGGCGGCTTGTTGGCTTTTTCTGGACGTGTTCGGCATCTTTTTGCGGCGGTTTCAGTGATCCGATACTTCGGATCGTAATGGATGTGTTTTTTCTATGGAATTTTGCGCAGGAATTCGGCGGGTTTTCCCTGCACTCTGGGGGCTGAATGCTGAATACACCGCAGGGTGGAGAACTTTGATTCCCCGAAGTGCAGGGAAGCGCGTGGAACGAGAAAGCACCGAAATGTCACCGATATTTCTGAATAACCCCCTGTTTGTTACCTGCATTCTTCACGCATTTCAAACAATAGTGAACAAATAGAACAAATATATACTTGTGAAGAAATATTGCTGAGTAGAAATGGAGAGGAAGACCAAGTGGATGGATAATATCTTTATTTTTCCTCCTTATTTCGGTTAACATTAAATCTTAAACAATTTAAGAATCTCTTGATTTTACATGCTTTGGGCTCACAATAAAGATCATAAAATGGTGATAATGATAAAATATAAAGTTATGATTTAACCCTTTCACTGCTGAGGACGTGTGGGGAAAGTCCTCATTGACTCCTAAGGAAAGATAGGGGTGGAGATAGGGGGTTCCTTTGAACCACGATATCTCCCCACTGTTGGCAGCTAGAGGGTCATGTTTGTGATCAGTAGAAAGGCCAGAGCATGGCCTTTCCAATGATACCAAACATGACCATGTTTAAAGTAAAGAATAAAAATTAGACCCGAAATGGCTCAGCAGTGAAGGGGTTAAATAAATTTTTTAATTGATAATATTAATGTAAAATAATAAATCAGTGCCAAAAATCCTTTATGTTTATTGCTAACAAACTATAAATACTCTTTATTCTCCTGAAAGGAATGTGGGTATAAAGCTATATACCCTAAAGCGTGGGCGCCTATAAAGTTATAAATTGTTTTTACCAATAAATGCAGTTATGCTGATAAGTTATAACCAGTAAGTGATATGATGCCGCCCTGGGATAAAAAACACAGAAAAAACAACCAAAAATCTGTGCTAAACAAAGATGAGGGAGGTGTGGCAGGTATCCCTGACAGCGCATCAATAGTGCAAAACACTGGAATGCAATTGGAACATTTGCATATGTATATATAAATAATGAAATAAAGTGCATCAATAGTAGGCACAATAGTGAAATAAAGTGCATCAATAGTAGGCACAATAGTGAAATAAAGTGCATCAATAGTAGGCACAATAGTGAAATAAAGTACAACAAAACAGTAAAGTGCAGCGGTGCCTTAAAAGAATAAAACCAGCAGGGCTAAGTGCAATAGTGCATATAGGAGGATACGTAGATAACCTGTAGATAATAAGCAATAAAGTGCACAAATTAAATGTCCATTGCTAATCCGATGGACATGCACAAAAAGTGTCCAATATTTCAATTGAGTGCAATAGTGCGTACAGCAGTCCGTGAAGATGGAAGATAAAATACCCAGGAGTCCCAATGTTTGTGGTGCTCCTTCTTATTCCGGTAGAAAGTTCGTCACGTCCTCGATTTCATAATAAGAGAAGGGAGAAGCACACAGGGAAATCTTTGGTGCAGGACATCTTATGACAAATTGGGCAAATATTATTACTGGTAGAGGTATATACCACTCACATTTAAATGAGCCTAAAGGTTTCCCGGCTCTAGGTTTAATCGCCTATGGCCATGTTGAGAGTGGCATAGCGTAATACTGCAGGGTAACCAAACAGAGGTAATTACACAGTGCACTTACCAATTAAGGAGCCTTTCAATCTCAGGCTCAGTCAGTATAGCCTTAGGCACTCTTAGGTAGGTGTCCTGGACCTCTTTTCCTCATCGGTAGATCGAGTGGTGTTGTTCCCATGAGGTATCAGGTTGGAATTAGCAAAACACGGCGAATGAAGGGTTAAAAGTAAAAAATATACATTTATTCCATAAAAAGGGACATAAAAATACCGAGACGCGTTTCGGCTGTGGTAGCCTTCCTCAGTCGGTGTATTGTCCTGTAGTGTCTCTGTTTTATTTCTTTATTCTTCTGCATATTATTCTCCAAAAACATCTGTCACAAAAGTCCTTCAGCGTTCCTCTTCATTTCAATGGCTGCTCTGGGAATCTGTTATGGCTAAAAAGGAGTGACCTATCTGGGTTTAAATGAGTTTGCAAAAACCTGATTAGAGTATATGTAGCGCTGTTTAAAACTATGTTGCTGCAATTACTCAGTTTTAGCCACCAGAGGGAGACAAAAACCATATGGACTATGCGGGACCTAAACTAACTACAATATCCATCAGGCTTTGCGGCGGATACAGGAAGTGGGTGGGACAGAGGGGAAGGACGTAAGCAGCCTCGTGCGGAGGAGCGCCAGTGTGAGCGGAGCGGCAAAAGACAGAGGACGCAAGTGAGACTGCCAGGGATCGAGACCAGGCCGGAGCGCCGACGCTACCTCGAGGGCGCTGGAGATCGGGACAGTAACTTGCGGAGGCATACCCATTATTAGGGATGCACCGATACCACTTTTTTAAGACCGAGTACGAGTACCGATACTTTTTAAAAGTACTCACCGATACCGAGTACCGATACTTTTCTTTAATGTCATGTGACGCTTTCCAATAAGAACAGACCATATAAAAATGCCCCAGCTCACATGTATATCCCCCCGATACATATATATATTCATACTGCCCCAGCTCATGGATTTGCCCCAGCTCACACATGGATTTGCCCCAGCTCACACATGGATTTGCCCCAGCTCATGGATATGCCCCAGCTCACACATGGATATTGCCCCCCAGCTTATGGATTTGCCCCCCCAGCTCACACATGGTTATGCCCCCCAGCTCACGGATATGCCCCCCAGCTCATGGATATGCCCCCCAGCTCATGGATATGCCCCCAGCTCTCACATGGGTATGCCCCCAGCTCATGGATATGCCCCCCAGCTCTCACATGGGTATGCCCCCTGCCCCCCAGCTCATGGATATGCCCCCAGCTCATGGATATGCCCCCCAGCTCATGGATATGCCCCCCAGCTCACACATGGTTATGCCCCCCAGCTCATGGATATGCCCCCAGCTCATGGATATGCCCCCCAGCTCTCACATGGGTATGACCCCCAGCTCATGGATATGCCCCCAGCTCTCACATGGGTATGCCCCCAGCTCATGGATATGCCCCCCAGCTCATGGATATGCCCCCCAGCTCTCACATGGGTATGCCCCCAGCTCATGGATATGCCCCCAGCTCATGGATATGCCCCCCAGCTCTCACATGGGTATGACCCCCAGCTCATGGATATGCCCCCCAGCTCATGGATATGCCCCCCCAGCTCTCACATGGGTATGCCCCCCAGCTCATGGATATGCCCCCCAGCTCATGGATATGCCCCAGCTCATGGATATGCCCCCCAGCTCTCACATGGGTATGCCCCCAGCTCATGGATATGCCCCCCAGCTCTCACATGGGTATGCCCCCCAGCTCATGGATATGCCCCAGCTCATGGAGAGGCCCCCCAGCTCATGGATATTGCCCCCCCAGCTTATGGATATGCACCCCAGCTCACACATGGGTATGCCCCCAGCTCATGGATCCCCCCCCAACGATACTTACCTTCCTGGGCGCCGCCGGGAATGTCTCCGCGCGCGCGCTCGTTGGAAGGACCCCAGCCGCGACCACGTGGGACCATGTGATCGCGGCTGGGGTCCTTCCAACGAGCGCACGCGGGGAAACTTTCCCGGCGGCGCCCAGGAAGGTAAGTATCATCTCGGAGAGCAGCTGCAGGGCCTGTCTGAATGCTCTATCGGCATTCAGACAGGCCCTGCAGCTGCTTAGTGTGTTTATACTTACCTTCCTGGGCGCCGCCGGGAATGTCTCCGCGCGTGCGCTCGTTGGAAGGACCCCAGCCGTGATCACATGGTCCCACGTGGTCGCGGCTGGGGTCCTTCCAACGAGCGCACGCGCGGAGACATTCCCGGCGGCGCCCAGGAAGGTAAGTATGAACGCGATGAGCTCCAGGGGCGGCTGTCCGAATGCCGATAGAGCATTCGGACAGCCGCCGCAGCCCCTCGGATGCTGGCAAGCCGACTCAATGCTGGCTTCCGGTATCAGAAAAAATATCGGGGGGTACTGCACGAGTACCAAGTACTCCTGCAGTACCCAGTATCGGCCCCGATACCGATACTAGTATCCCTACCCATTATCGCTGAGAGGTTTGCACAGAACTTCAGTTCTAGTTGGACCCCCTGTAAGGAGACTGCGATGATCCATAGGGAGTGCAGGCGGTAGGCCGTAGTTCTCGAGTTGGAGATCGGACAAGCAAGAGAGCGGATTCGGTGGCACAGAGTTCCGGAGGACAAGCGGAGAGACATCCTTGATCGGGCAACGGGATAGACTGTCTTACAGATGGGTGAGAGGCCTTACAGGCTGCAAGTCCGAGTATAACCCAGCACGCTGCATTATTGTTCAATTCTACAGGGCCCCAACGTGACTAGTCGAAGATTTGCTTATTCCATTCACTGGCCAGTTGAATACGGTACCCGGGTACACGAATCAATACACGTACACCTTTTTGAGACATTACACTCAGGGGACTTACACTCCAGAACTGAGAGGGTTAATCCTTTTTCTTTTACCGCCGCGTGTTTTCCCGCATTACGAAATCCTGTTGTTCATATACCGTATTTACATTATATGTGTCACTTTATTGGGATCAGTAAAGTATATAATCTATAAAATCCACAACAGTGCTGGTGTATATTTATTCCCTAGTGCGGTGAGACTAACCCGAGGTTAATTCAGCGGCTCCTCCAGGAGTGAGCACTACATATAGATAACATCAAAGTCATGAAATGGTGACACCTATGGTTTAATTTTCCCACTTCACTATTCATCATTATTTCTACCTTCGTTTTAGCATTTTTTTGATGTGTTTATCTCATTTTAAGTCTCCGAAAAGTCTCTTGTCATAGTGGGAATATCACTGACCTATGATGTTTTTCATTAACATAAACACTTTAACTTGTTATGACAAAAGGTTCTATTGTTTGTTTGCCGTTAGGGCCATTGGTATATGAAGCAAATAATTAAAAACAGACATACTTGATATTTTTTCCTTGACTCATTATTTGACAGCAGGAATGCTCTCATTACCAGGCAGCGTCTACTACATACAGAGGTTGGTGTAACTAAGCTTTATGTCACACAACAATGTACACTTCGGAAGATCACAACTAACAGGGTTATTCAAAGAGAATCGAAAAGTCACTGTACGTTCGGTGACTTTTTGTTCTCCTCAATTCGGTTTGGTTTGGCGATCCCATTTCAGCGACTCTGCGGTGTATTCCAGAGCCGTAGCTAGCTCCTTTTGCACCCGAGGCAAAACCAGAAAATTGTGCCCCCCCCACATAATTTTAAAAATCAGAGACTCCGACCAGTGGCGCAGTGCTAAACTCCAGGATGCTCCCCGCGACCAGAAGCAGTGGATTGGACCACCCTTTGTGCTGTGGGATGAGAGGCAAGTATCTGATTTTTGGGGGGTACCAGCTGGTGCTGCCTGATTCTGCAGAAGAAGCATCAGTTAGCACCAGCGTCTAGCTGTGGGTAACTTTTAAGTAGCCACAATGGGGTGTAATTAGCGTTAGGACTTTGTAATCCTAACGCTATTTACTCTTTGCGCTCCCCATGTTAAGTATAGGGAGTGCAAAGTACAGTAACCTCACGCTGAAAAGCACAATCTCCTGGATTTTTTAACCTGTTACCGTTGGGATTGTAATATGAGGGTCCTGCGCTAGGAAAAAAATTGGTCTCTATGAGAAAGAGACCCCTCCAGGCCCCATTACAGACTAGTGTAATGGATCCTAGAGGGGGTCTCAGTAACAGAGGCGCTCAATGTTTTACACTGTCTTTAAGGAGCATCTCTGTTAGTGAGACCCTTCTTTAAGGACCATAACGCATTCAAAATAAAACATGTAACTCCATATAGATTATCTGATGACACTTGTAGCACACTGCCATCAACTCCTATCACTCTCAGGCTTATACTCTAGGGGTGCCTAAGAGTGATTGGAGTTGTAGACAGTGTGCTGGAAGTGCCAGACAATAGTATATGTAATGTGCAGTGTGTATGAGCGTATTACAGAGCTCCGCGGCAATAAAATTCAGGCTCATACACACTGCACATTACTGTGATTTTTATTGCTGTGGAGCTCTGTGATACGCTCATACACACTGCTCATTACCGCATATCACAGAGCTCAACAGCAATAAAACTCACAGTAATGTGCGGAGTGTATGAGCACATCACAGAGCTCCACAGCAATAAAACTCACAGCAATGTGCGGTGTGTATGAGCGTATCACAGAATCCACAGCAATAAAACTCACAGTAATGTGTGGTGTGTATGAGCGTATCACAGAACTCCACAGCAATAAAACTCACAGTAATGTGCGGTATGTATGAGCGTATCACAGAATTCCACAGCAATAAAACTCACAGTAATGTGCGGTACGTATGAGCGCATCACAGAACTCCACAGCAATAAAATTAAAAAATTATAGATAAATTACATATTAAAATACATTTAAATAAATTTATATATTTTAATATTAACCTCCCTGGCGGTATTCCCGAATGTGGCTCAGGGTTAAATTTCAGCCCCAAAAACGGTAACCCCGAGCCACACTTGGGCTGGTACATACCTTGTCCCTGGGTTCCCTCAATGTCCTCCCGCAGTCTCCTCCGGCCGATCGCGGCGTCCTGCTTCCGGGTTCCCTTCCCTGCGAGCACCGCGACGCAGAGTGGCGGGATCAGCGTCAGATTAAAAAAAAACATTTAAAAATCATATAATCAGACCGCCATGGAGGTTAAAGTAAATTATGCATTAGAATAGATTATTAAAATAAATTTAGAGATTAGAATGCATAAAACTAGTAAAAATACTTTTAAATATTAAAATGCATAAAATTAATATATTTATTAAATAATATTTTAAAACACTATTATATTGATAATTAAATAACCCTTACTGATGGAAGTAAGGTGATATGGAAGGTGAGAGGTGGAGGGCAGGTTAGGCTTGTGGTGACGCTTGATCACCAGAAAATATTATGGGAGACATGAGTGAAGGGGGGCCAAACAGGAAAGAAGCCCCCAGGTTAATGTGGCAATGACTGAGGAATGCGGCCAGGAGGAAGCAAACGAGAGGGAAAACCAGTGAGTTGACAGGGAGGAGGGAGAGAGAGGGTTAAAGTAAAGAATGTGAGGGATGTTAGGGAAGAAACAGGAGAAAGACAGAAATCCCACAGCATCCAGAGCAGCCTCCCCCTCCAGTAGCATCCAGAGCAGCCTCCCCCTCCAGTAGCATCCATAGCAGCCTCCCCCTCCTGTAGCATTCAGAGCAGCCTCCCCCTCCAGTAGCATCCAGAGCAGCCTTCCCCTCCAGTAGCATCCAGAGCAGCCCCCTCCAGTAGCATCCAGAGCAGCCCCCCTCCAGTAGCATCCAGAGCAGCCCCCCTCCAGTAGCATCCAGAGCAGCCTCTCCTCCAGTAGCATCCAGAACAGCCTTCCCCTCCAGTAGCATCCAGAGCAGCCCCCTCCAGTAGCATCCAGAGCAGCCCCCCCCAGTAGCATCCAGAGCAGCCCCCTCCAGTAGCATCCAGAGCAGCCTCTCCTCCAGTAGCATCCAGAGCAGCCCCCCTCCAGTAGCATCCAGAGCAGCCTCCCCCTCCAGTAGCATTCAGAGCAGCCCCCCTCCAGTAGCATCCAGAGCAGCCTCCCCCTCCAGTAGCATCCAGAGCAGCCTCCCCCTCCAGTAGCATCCAGAGCAGCCTCCCCTCCAGTAGCATCCATAGCAGCCTCCCCCTCCTGTAGCATCCAGAGCAGCCTCCCCTCCAGTAGCATCCAGAGCAGCCTTCCCCTCCAGTAGCATCCAGAGCAGCCCCCTCCAGTAGCATCCAGAGCAGCCTCCTCCAGTAGCATCCAGAGCAGCCCCCTCCAGTAGCATCCAGAGCAGCCCCTCCCCAGTAGCATCCGGAGCAGGCCCCCTCCAGTAGCATCCAGAGCAGCCCCCCCTCCAGTAGCATCCAGAGCAGCCCCCCTCCAGTAGCATCCCCCCTCAGTAGCATCCAGAGCAGCCCCCTCCAGTAGCATCCAGAGCAGCCTCCCCCCCAGTAGCATTCAGAGCAGCCCCCCTCCAGTAGCATCCAGAGCAGCCTCCCCCTCCAGTAGCATCCAGAGCAGCCTCCCCCTCCAGTAGCATCCAGAGCAGCTCCCCCTCCAGTAGCATCCAGAGCAGCCTCCCTCCAGTAACATCCAGAGCAGCCCCCCTCCAGTAGCATCCAGAGCAGCCCCTCCCCAGTAGCATCCAGAGCAGCCCCCCTCCAGTAGCATCCAGAGCAGCCCCACTCCAGTAGCATCCAGAGCAGCCTCCCCCTCCAGTAGCATCCAGAGCAGCCCCCCTCCAGTAGCATCCAGAGCAGCCTCCCCCCCAGTAGCATCCAGAGCAGCCCCCTCCAGTAGCATCCAGAGCAGCCTCCCCTCCAGTAGCATCCAGAGCAGCCCCCCCTCCAGTAGCATCCAGAGCAGCCCCCTCCAGTAGCATCCAGAGCAGCCCCCCTCCAGTAGCATCCAGAGCAGCCCCCCTCCAGTAGCATCCAGAGCAGGCCCCTCCAGTAGCATCCAGAGCAGCCCCCCCTCCAGTAGCATCCAGAGCAGCCTCCCCTCCAGTAGCATCCCCCCTCCAGTAGCATCCAGAGCAGCCCCCCTCCAGTAGCATCCAGAGCAGCCCCCTCCAGTAGCATCCAGAGCAGCCTCCCCCTCCAGTAGCATTCAGAGCAGCCCCCCTCCAGTAGCATCCAGAGCAGCCTCCCCCTCCAGTAGCATCCAGAGCAGCCTCCCCCTCCAGTAGCATCCAGAGCAGCCTTCCCCTCCAGTAGCATCCAGAGCAGCCTCCCTCCAGTAGCATCCAGAGCAGCCCCCTCCAGTAGCATCCAGAGCAGCCCCTCCAGTAGCATCCAGAGCAGCCCCCTCCAGTAGCATCCAGAGCAGCCCCCTCCAGTAGCATCCAGAGCAGCCTCCCCCTCCAGCAGCATCCAGAGCAGCCTCCCCCTCCAGTAGCATCCATAGCAGCCTCCCCCTCCAGTAGCATCCAGAGCAGCCCCCCTCCAGTAGCATCCAGAGCAGCCTCCCCTCCAGTAGCATCCAGAGCAGCCCCCCTCCAGTAGCATCCAGAGCAGCCCCCTCCAGTAGCATCCAGAGCAGCCCCCCTCCGGTAGCATCCAGAGCAGCCCCTCCAGTAGCATCCAGAGCAGCCCTCAGTAGCATCCAGAGCAGCCTCCCCCTCCAGTAGCATCCAGAGCAGCCTCCCCTCCAGTAGCATCCCCCCTCCAGTAGCATCCAGAGCAGCCTCACCCTCCAGTAGCATCCAGAGCAGCCACCCCTCCAGTAGCATCCAGAGCAGCCCCCCTCCAGTAGCATCCAGAGCAGCCCCCCCTCCAGCAGCATCCAGAGCAGCCTCCCCCTCCAGTAGCATCCAGAGCAGCCTCCCCCTCCAGTAGCATCCAGAGCAGCCCCCCTCCAGTAGCATCCAGAGCAGCCTCCCCTCCAGTAGCATCCAGAGCAGCCCCCTCCAGTAGCATCCAGAGCAGCCTCCCTCCAGTAGCATCCAGAGCAGCCCCCTCCAGTAGCATCCAGAGCAGCCCCCTCCAGTAGCATCCAGAGCAGCCCCCCTCAGTAGCATCCAGAGCAGCCCCCCTCCAGCAGCATCCAGAGCAGCCCCCCTCCAGTAGCATCCAGAGCAGCCTCCCCTCCAGTAGCATCCAGAGCAGCCCCCTCCAGTAGCATCCAGAGCAGCCTCCCCTCCAGTAGCATCCAGAGCAGCCCCCCTCCAGTAGCATCCAGAGCAGCCCCCTCCAGTAGCATCCAGAGCAGCCCCCCTCCAGTAGCATCCAGAGCAGCCCCCCTCCAGTAGCATCCAGAGCAGCCCCCCTCCAGTAGCATCCAGAGCAGCCTCCCCCTCCAGTAGCATTCAGAGCAGCCTCCCCCTCCAGTAGCATCCAGAGCAGCCTCCCCCTCCAGTAGCATCCCCCCTCCAGTAGCATCCAGAGCAGCCTCACCCTCCAGTAGCATCCAGAGCAGCCACCCCTCCAGTAGCATCCAGAGCAGCCCCCCTCCAGTAGCATCCAGAGCAGCCCCCCCTCCAGTGGCATCCAGAGCAGCCCCCCTCCAGTAGCATCCAAAGCAGCCCCCCTCCAGTAGCATACAGAGCAGCTCCCCCCCCAGCATCCAGATTCTGGAGCAGCCCCCCTCCCTAGCAGCATCCAGAGCTCTGCAGTGTGAGAGGGGCAGTTTATACTGTTAAAAAGAAAAATCACATTTCCAGACCTGCGCCTCCATGCTGGGGGTCTCAGCCTCTTCCCTCAGCCTCCTCCCCATCAGCACGCACGTGCTGCACTGGCTCAGGATGATGACAGGAGAGTAGGGGAGGAGCCAGATGCCGAAGTCCTGTCTCCAGGCTCACAACACGTTGTGGAAAGGGGGGGGCGCAGGGAGCAGACACAGCAGTGATGAAAGTGTGGCAGGGTAGTCAGGGGAAATCCAAATCACTGGGACTAGCGGTTTGGATTTTTTTGCACCCCTGGCAGCACTAGCTGCGCTCCTTCACAGCTGTGCCCGAGGCACGTGCCTCACTCGCCTTGCCCTTCCTACGGCCCTGGTGTATTCAGCAAGCACCACAGGGTCCCCGAAATGCAGGGAAAAGTCACCGCAAACCTACCGAAAACTCACGGCAAAACCCGGCTAAGGCACACCAAAAACCCGAATAGGAGCCGATCACAGCGCAGGGCAGCCGTCGGAAAAAGCCGACACCGCAGACGAATGGAGTGAGAAAAAAGAACAAAACAGTTTGCTTGAATGTTTGAAAAGTGAAACGCAGTTTGCAAAGAAACTACTGAGCGAAAATGTCTGAAATTTACATATGAGGTTCAGGGAATGATAATAAAAAGGGCTGTTACAGACAAAAGAAGTAAAGTTAAAAAAATAATAACATTGAAGCCTATGGGATTCGCCTGAATAAATCTGCTGCATGATGCCACGGAATGGCAGGGCAATTCGGCAACTTTTCACTGCTGGTTTTTGTTCTCTTAATAGACGAAGCTATGGGGATTTCACTGCCCTCGACCAGGCACCGAACAGGCACCGTATGTGCAGGCAATTCGCCAACATTTGGTGAACTGCCTGCTCTCTGGATAGCTGAATGACGAAAGGTAACCGAACGCTGATTTTCATTTATCATTCTTCCCTGCACTGATTATTAAGACTTTCACAATCATTAAGACTTTTACAACCTGGAGTATACAGGATAAGACTGTAAATGTCACATTACTTTGTTTTATCCTTGATTGTTTTATCCTATTTGCACCATTTTGCTTGCATTGTATTTTATTTGATTGTATTGAGGTTGTTTATTTGCCATTACCACCGGGTGGCGCCAGTGGGACAGATTATTACCATTTTTAATAAGAGCTGGCACTAACGAAAACGTTAACTCCAGCTCAGAGGTGTAGGTAACGGACTGCGCTGCTGCAGAATCCGTTACCTGCTGCTCAAAACCCCCCAAAAATCAAATACTCACCTCTCTTCCTGCGACGAGAACAGCAGCCCAATCCGCTGCTTCTGGGGGCTGGGAGGAGAGTGAGACTGGGGGAAGAAAGTCCCCTGTCTTCCTCCATGATCACTCCACCGAGCAGCAGGATGTGACCCAGCTGCACGATCCACCATGGAGTCCTATGTAGTGCTGCCCCCAGCATCTACAAGCTTAGTGATTGCTAAAGGGTAGGCTGCCAGTCTCGGTGCCTGCCCGTGACCTGCTGGGGAAACCAGGACGCAAAGGAGAAGTTAGCAAACGCTAAATTTTCCCCTTTGAGTCCTGGTTTTAGCTCAGGGTAGCTGATAGTGGCCTTAGTGTTTGACCTCACTCCTGTTATAACATATTACTCTAAGGAAACTTAAAACAGTAAACAGGATACAGGGAGAGCTTGGTGTCAATCATTACTGTACAGCAGTGTTTCCCAAACCTCTCCTCGGGACCCTCAACCAGGCCAGATTTTGCAGATCACCTTGGGGAAACGCAGACTGAATCCTGCAATCACTGAGCAGCAAATCATATCACCTGTGCTGTGCTTCAGATATCTAGAAAAAGTGGCGAGGCAGAGGGTCCTGAGGACAGGTTTGGGAAACACTGCTGTACAGGGATAAGATTCAGGTTGCTATAATTGCTGAAATTCCCTGTACATTACAGATACAATCAGGGTTATTCAAAGAGATTTGAAAAGTCACTGCACGTTCGGTGACTTTTCGTTCTCTTCAATTCGGTTCCTTTTGCCGATCCCATTTCGGCGACCCTTCGGTGTATTCAGCAAGCACCACAGGGTCCCCGAATTGCAGGGAAAAGCTGCCGCAAACCCTCAAAAACTCACCGCAAAACCCAGCGAATGCACGCTGAAAACCCTCAAAAACATCTGGATTAACCTGCCGAACACCACAGAAAAACCCGAACAGGAGCCGATCGCAGCCTTCGACACAGCAGAAGAGGCAGTGAATAAATTAGCAAAACAGTTCGTATGAATGATTGAAAAGTGAAACACTGTTTGCAAAGAAACTACTGAGCGAAAATGTCTGAAATTTACATATGAGGTCCAGGGAATGATAATAAAGAGGGCTGTTACAGAAACAAGGAAAAAACTTTAAAAAAAAAAAAAAATCGGACTTTTCAAAAAAAAAAATCCTTAAAATATCCTAAAAAAATCTATAAATAAAGAGACTCTTTACTGCAGAATTTTATAATGAACGGTTTATTAGATATTGAATTAAAACGGGAATATTTTTAACATTGAAGCCTATGGGATTCTCCTCAATAAATTTGCCGAATTAACCCTTTCGCTGCTGAGGCATTTCCCGCCTCTGTGCTGAGGTCATTTTTACCGATTTTGCTCATCATGTTTAAACGTGTTTTGAAGGCTTATTTTAGTATATGACCCAGACATATTATATATCGTTCTTTCCGTCAGACTCGGCAGATTCATAATATGTCATTATTATATGTATACGTCATGTCCTGTCTGTATATTATAACAAAAAATGCAATAAAATATGAATTTTCAATAATTTACAACGTGTAAAGTGTTTTTTTTTCACATTTTAACATGCGAGCAATTGGGTTATATTTTGTATGGGGTGCGCTTGTTAAAAAAATTAGAGATGGGGTCTCGTTAAATTTTTTTTGGGGAAAGTTATGCGATTTTTAACAAACGCACCGCATACAAAAATCGTTAGTGCAGCATCATTGTTCACATTATAATTGAAACGGGAACAATATTGCTGCATTAACGAACGAAAAAAAGAAAAAAAAACTTGTTTATTTTTTTTTAATTTTTTTTTTTTAAATATTTTTTTATTTTTTTTAAAAAACTTTTTTCATACTCATGTTTGGTATCGTTGGAACGGCCATGCTCTGGCCGATCCAACAATATCAAACATTAACCCCTAACTGCCACGGATCGGGAGATAGGGAGTTCCAATGAACCCCCTATCTCCACCATTGGTGGCAGTTAGGGGTTAACTCCAGGACTGGCGTCATCGTGCTATGCACGATGACGCCAGTCCTCAGGGGGCATTCCCGGAAGCTTGGCCGACATCCAAGATGTCGGCCAGCTCCGGGAAAGGATCACAAACCGGCGCTTTTCGGCACCGATTCGTGATCCAGCCCCCATGGGGTTAATTCCAGGTACCGTTAGGAAGGGCAGGCTGTGCCCTTCCAAACGGTGCCTGATTAACCCCCGCAATGCCGGCGATCGGGAGGGAGAGAGGTCCCCCCCTCCCTTTCAGGAGCCTCCTCTGCACATGTGGGGGGGGGCGCCTGAATTAGATGTCATCTCGCTGCCGCGATTACATCTAATTCAGCTGCCGGCGGTTCCGGGTGCTGGGCTGACATCGAGGATGTCAGCCGGCACCGGGGGGCACAGCGATCGGCCGGAACCCGGCCGATCGCTGGCCCCAAAGGGAGGACGCGCTCAGCGCGTCCTCCGCAAGGAACGCTACCTGCGGGTGGACGCGCTCAGTGCGTCCTCTGCAGCGAAAGGGTTAGACCACCGAATGGCATGGCATTTTGGGAACCTTTCACTGCTGGTTTGTGTTCTCTGAATAGCCGAAGCTGTGCTTTTCATGGGGTTTTCACTGCCCTCGAACAGGCACCGAACAGGCACCGTATGTTCAGGCAATTCGCTAGGATTTGGCGAATTGCCTGCTCTCTGGATACCCGAATGGCCAGGAAAGGTAACCGAACGCTGATTTTCAGCGTTCGGTTACCTTTCTCAAGCAATTCGGATCTCTTTGAATAACCCTGAATGTGTTATTGTAATTTCAATATGCTTGTGTTATACCCACACACACTTTTATATATTCTATTGGTATTTTTTGGAAGCTGCATTGCTAATAATTTCATTATGATCCGTATAAAATACCCATAAGGAGGATATCTGATATCTATTTTCTATATTTAGCATTTTTATTATGTTTGGCACACATTCCAATTCTGTCGGTTGCCAGTAATATTGAAATTGTGCAATATAAGAAACACCATCTAGAGCAGGGCTGTCAACCTCCTGCCTCCACCCCCCAGATGTCGAGACCTACAATTCCCAGAATTCTTCCAATGTAATAGATAGCCAGGCAATCATGGGAGTTGTAGTTCAGAAACATCTAGATGACTGGAGTTTGACAGCCCTGATCTACAGTTTAAAACCTTTCGTCTTAGAAAAATTGTGGTAAAAGATAAACTAATACGTAAGAACTAAAAAATTAGCAAATGGTCATTATTTTTAATTTTAATCTTTTAACTATTATACAATAACAATCTGTTATGGTGCACGAAGAGGGGGTTGAGCCCAGTTGTGGTTGACACATAAAGGTACAGAGACCGGAGCTATAGTACAAAGGTTTATTGAGTGATCGGCAAGTCAACTCATAGAAACATAGAAAAATGTTGGCAGATAAGAACCTTTCGGCCCATCTAGTCTGCCCAATTACATGGATACTTTACCTGGATTTATCTTTTGTTTAGGATAGCCTTATGCCTACTATCCCATGCCTGCTTAAATTCAATTATTGTTTTGGCCTCTACCACTTCTACTGGAAGACTGTTCCATGTATCCACCACCCTCTCAGTAAAATAATGCTTCCTGATGTTACTTTTAAACCTTTGCCCCTCTAATCTAAGACTATGTCCTCTTGTTTTGCTACTTTGTTTCCTTTTAAATATACTACCTTGTGGATTCCCTTTACGTATTTAAATGTTTCTATCATATCTCCTCTGTCTCGTCTTTTTTCCAAGCTGTACATGTTAAGATCATTAAGCCTTTCCTGGTAACTTTTCTCCTTCAAGCCGTACACCATTTTAGTAGCCCTTCTCTGAACTCACTCTAAGATGTCTATATCCTTCTGGAGATATGGTCTCCAGTACTGCACGCAGTACTCCAAGTGAGATCTCACCAGTGCTCTGTACAGTGGCATGAGCACTTCCCTTTTCCTACTGCTAATACCTCTCCCTACACAACCAAGCATTCTGCTAGCATTTCCTGCTGCTCAATTACATTGACTACTTACCCTTAGATCCTCTGAAATAATAACCCCTAAATCCCTTTCCTCAGATGTTGAGGTTAGGACTGTATCAAATATTCTGTATTCAGCCCTTGGGTTTTTACGTCCCAGGTGCATTATTTTGCACTTATCCACATTAAAACTCAATTGCCACAACTCCGACCAATTTTTTAGTTTACCTAAATCATTTGTCATTTGGCTGATCCCTCCAGGAACGTCAACCCTGTGGCAAATCTTTGTGTCATCAGCAAAAAGACATACTTTTCCATTAATACCTTCTGCAATATCACTAATAAAAATATTGAAGAGAATGGGTCCAAGTACTGACCCCTGAGGTACCCCACTGGTAACAAGAACTTGCACCGAATAAACTCCATTTACCACAACCCTCTGTTGCCTGTCACTCAGCCACTGCCTAATCCATTCAACAATATTGGAATCCAAGCTCAAAGATTGTTGTTCAACAATCCTTTCCTTTAACATGGTTTCCATTAATTTCCCCACTACTGACGTAAGACTAACTGGCCTATTGTTCCCCGATTCCTCCCTACTACCCTTCTTGTAAATGGGCACAACATTTGCTAATTTCCAGTCTTCTGGGACAACTCCCGTTAACAAGGTTTGGTTAAATAAATCTGTTAACGGTTTTGCTATTACATCACTGAGCTCTTTTAATAATTTAGGGTGGATCCCATCAGGCCCCATTGACTTATTTGTCTTTACTTTAGACAGCTGCTGTAGAACCTCCTCCTCTGTAAACTCATATGTAAATGTCTCTTTAGTGTTCTCTCCTAACTGAGGTCCCTTTCCTTCCTTTTCTTCTGCAAAGACTGAACAAAAATATTCATTGAGGCAGTCAGCGAGACTTTTATCCTCTTCTACATACCTTCCTTCCTTTGTTTTTAATCTAACTAATCCTTGTTTTACTTTTCTTTTCTCGTTTATTTATTTAAAAAATGTTTTGTCCCCCTTTTTTACTGACTGAGCTATTTTCTCTTCTGCGTGTGCTTTGGAAGCTCTTATAAATTGCTTTGCCTATTTCTGCCTAATTTTATAGGTTTGCCTATCTTCTTCACTCTGAGTTTTTTTATAATTATTGAATGCTGTCTTTTTGTTCTTCACTATTTTGGCCACTTCTGCAGAGTACCTCAGTGGTTTCTTCCCTTTTTTGTTTTTGCTAACAAGCCGAATGCAATTTCCTGTGGCCTTCAATAATACTTCCTTTAAATAATCCCATTTCTTCTGGACTCCCTTTAAACTCCTCCAGTCTGATAATGACTCCTTCACCCAAAATCTCATTTTAGAAAAATCTGTTTTTTTAAAGTCTAAAACTTTTGTTTTTGTGTTGTGCGGCTCCATCCCTGTTCTTATATTAAGCCACACTGACTGGTGATCACTAGATCCCAAATTTTCACCTACAACAACGTCCGATACCAAACCTCCATTTGTGAGTATTAAATCCAATATGGCCTCTTTACGGGTCGGCTCCTCAACTACTTGTGTTAGAGATAATCCCAGTAAGGAGTTTAGAATATTTGTACTCCTGGTGCACCCTGCTATTTTGGTTTTCCAGTTCACATCAGGAAGATTAAAGTCCCCCATGATAATAACTTCCCCCTTCATTGCCATTTTGGCTATTTCCTCAACCAGCAGATTATCTAGCTCTTCTACTTGTCCGGAGGGTCTATAGATCACACCTACACGAGCTACTGTATGATTGCCAAATGTTAGCGTAACCCAAACTGACTCTATGTTCACCTCGCTCACTTTTTTTTTGGTTCGTTTTTATGTTGTTTTTCACATACAGGGCCACTCCTCCTCCTTTCCTACCTTCTCTGTCTTTTCTATATAAAGAGTACTCTGGTATTGTTATGTCCCAGTTATTTTTCTCACTGAACCATGTCTCAGTAACCGCCACTAAATCTACTTTTTCAGCTGCCATCATTGCCTCCAGTTCATTGATGTTATTGACTAAACTGCGAGCATTTATAGACACGACTCTGAGCTTGTCATTTTTTACCTTGCATGTTGCTTGCACCCTCCGATTATAACCAGAGCACAGGGGGAAGAACTGTAGAGGTCCGGCATCTGGAGTTTGAGGTAAGACAAGGGGCACAAGGATACAGAGGTGAAACCCAGGCACGTAGGGCACTCAAAGTAGGTCCAGTAGGACAACTAGATGTGACAGGAAGGCTTGGGCACAGGAGCTTCGAGTAGCAGAAGGGGTAAAGTGATTAACTCACTCACACTTGGGACAGGCTACAGGGTGACTGGGAACGCAGGAATCACGAGATGCACCTAGATGGTGTGCAAGTACATTCAATGCAGACACCAAGTGTTTGGGGCGTGACTTCCTTATCAAGGGACTTTATCAGGGCTAAGTGAATGCTCCTTGGTCAGTATCAGAGAGCAGGATAAATCAGGAGAGAACATGAATCCCCAAGATGGAATACAGTAGATAGGAAGTCAGAGACAGCGTACAGGGCATGAATGTTGCTGCCGGAGTAAAGTGCGAGCATGTGTTTTTCTGCATGGTTTGATGGTGCATTTGTGACACAATCTATATGCAAACTTGCAATTTTACTATACTTAATTGTTAACTTCATATCCCATGTTTCAAATAATGTTGTATATTTTTTTTAAAAACTGCTTGGTAGTGAAAGAGTTAAATGGCAATTTATCAAATTTATATGGGCTTGCTATGTCAATTAGTGGGATAATTAATATGTTTAGAGAAGGGTGCACAAGGGTATGTAGCGCTCACTCCCGGAGGAGCCGCTAAAAATGAACCACGGGTCAGTCTCCCCGCACTAGGGAATAAATATACTCCAACACCGCTGTGAGTTTTTATCATTTAAATAGTTTACTAAAATAGTAAGCAGACGTTGAGACACGGTATTCACAGATATTATTACAGTACTTTCGTATCGCGGTAAAAGCGCGTAGCGGGAAAGAAACGAAACACGAGGCTTCGTATTTCGGAAAAAAATATATTCACAACCGAACAGAAAAGAAATGCAATTGCACGAAATTCGAAAAAGGGACATGTAGCGAAACCCAAAAATACAATCTCTTCGTATTACGGTAAACGCGCAGCGGAAAAGAGAAAAATATTATTCGGAACGTATCTTTAACCACTTGAATGCTAAGGACGCGCTCAGCGCGTCCTCAGCATTCCCGCTGGTATGCGGAGGATGCGCTGAGCGCGTCCTCGCATTGGGGTCAGCGTTCGGCCGGGTTCCGGCCGATCGCTGGCCCCTCCGGTGCGGGCTGACATCCTGGATGTCAGCCCGGCATCCGGAGCAGTGGCCGCCATTATTAGGTGTCATCGCGCCCCCGCGATGACACCTAATTCAGGCGCCCCCCCCGCATGTGCGGAGGAGGCGCCTGAAAGGGAGGGGGGAGGTCCTTCGGACCTCTCTCCCTCCCGATCGGCGGCTCACAGGGGCTTAACCCAGGCATCATTTGGAAGGGCACAGCCTGCCCTTCCAAATGATGCCTGGCATTAACCCCTGGGGAGCTGGATCGCAAATCGGCGCTGAAAAGCGCCGATTTGCGATCCTTCCCGGGAGCTGGCCGACATCTTGGATGTCGGCCAAGCTTCCGGGAACTCCCCCAGAGGACTGGCGTCATCGTGCGCAGCACGATGACGCCAGTCCTAGCATTAACCCCTAACTGCCACGAACTGTGGAGATAGGGAGTTCCAATGAACTCCCTATCTCCCGATCCGTGGCAGTTAGGGGTTAAATTTTGATATCGTTGGATCGGCCAGAGCATGGCCGTTCCAACGATACCAAACATGAAAGTAAAAAAAATTGTAAAAAAAAAAAAAAAAAAGAAAAATAAAAATAAAAAAAATTAAAAAAAAAAAATTAAAAAAAAAAAATAAACACTTTTTTTTTATTTTTTTTGGTTTGTTAATGCAGCAATATTGTTCCCATTTCAATTATAATGTGAACAATGATGCTGCATTAACGATTTTTGTATGCGGTGCGTTTGTTAAAAATGGTGTCATTTTCCCCAAAAAAAAATGTAACGAGACCCCATCTCTAATTTTTTTAACAAGCGCACCCCATACAAAATATAACCGCAATTGCTCGCATGTTAAAATGTGGAAAAAAACACTTTACACGCTGTAAATTATTGAAAATACATATTTTATTGCATTTTTTGTTATAATATACAAACATGACATAACGTATACATATAATAATGACATATTATGAATCTACCGAGTCTGACGGAAAGAACGATATATAATATGTCGATGTCATATACTAAAATAAGCCTTCAAAACAGGTTTAAACATGATGCGCAAAACAGGTAAAAAATGACCTCAGCACAGGGGCGGGAAAAGCCTCAGCAGCGAAAGGGTTAACCCCTGTTCCGAATCGTAACAGAATGAGTCCTGCACAGGTTAAGTCCCGGAATGTAAAAGGTGTGTATGCGTGTGTGGTACCCGGGTACTGTTCAACTGGCCAGTGAATTTACTTAAGGAATGTCTTCGACTAGTCAAGTTGGGGCCCTGTGGACTTTAAAGAGAAAACAGCAGCATGTTCTTTATTTACAAACGGCCTTGGAGGCCTCTCACCCATCCACCGGTTGCTTTAGGCTCCGCTGACCCAGGACGTCTCTCCGCTCGATATTGACTGGGGATACTTGCGGCCGGATCCGTTGTCTGACTTTCCGTAGCTTGTCCACGACTTGTCCAGCTCACCGCCTGCTTTCCGTATCCGATCAACTCGCGGTAACTCCTCACTCGAGGTCTTCGGATTGTTCGATCTGCAGCAATCTCTGGAACTTGGAGGTCTCCTTCACTTGTGCTGATAAAGAAACTGGCAGGTCTCACTCGCGCTCTGGCCTAGGCCCTCTCGCGACGTCTGGCACTGCGTCTGCTCTCTCTCGTTCCCTGGCGTGCTCCGACGCGTTCTCCACGAGGTTCGGGATGTAACTCTGCTCAGTCCCACCCACTTCCTGTCTCCTTGCAAAGCACGCCGGGAAATGTAGTCCCAATGTCCAGTGTCTCTAATCGCGATTGTCTCCATCTTGTGGCCAAAAATAGGTACTGCCAGCAGCAAGATTTTAACACAGCGCTACACTCTCCCCCTCCTAGAACTCTTGGGTCTCTCCAAGGAGGTACAACAGTTACATACATTTCCGCAATATTTGAATACAGTTTACATACAATGTACAGGTTCAGCAGCATACATGTAATGGGTTAGGAACACTTCCTCCAATTTATCCATACTTTGGGCTACCTCAGCTAGCATAGCAGACACTTCGGGCAACCTCTGTACAGTGGTAATGGCCTCTTCAGTGCTATGTCCTGGTGAGTCGTAGGTGAGGCGTTGGGGCGGTCGAACAGAGCGTTTTGGTTCTGGCTCAATCAGTTCCTCTTCAGGTGGAAGTACTATAAGTGTTGGCTCAATCCTTCTCTCTCTCACTGGAGCAGACGTTTCTTCAGAGTATGATCCCTCCAGCGAAGGCATAGAACTATAATCACCTGAATAAGCTTCAACTTCCGGAGCTACCGGACTCCAGCAGCCTCAGGGACTCCCAACTGAAATTCAAGAGCTTCAGGGATTTCAACAGTCTCAGGGACTTCCAGCAGAAACTCAGGAGCTTCAGGCCTCAAGTTACTCTCCCACCGCTCAGGAACAACGACAACCTCCTCAGGCTCCGGTGAGCGCATCCAGTCCAGACAATAACTCTCTTCTTCACTGTCTCTTTCGCTCTCTTCAACAACCCGGGTCTGTTGAGACCAAGTAACCGGAGGCAAACGTGGAGCAGGCGGATTTGGCGGAGGCAGTTCGTCCCCAACTGGCATCCTCACAGCCTCTCTCAAAGGTAACAAATGATTCCGGTGCCAGTTCTTAAGAGGCCCAGCCTTTCCATCCGGCCGGATTTGATACACCGGCAGACCCGGCAGTTGCTTGCAGACAATGTAAACTTGAGAACTCCATCTATCCGCCAACTTATGCCTCGCAGCAGCACCCAAGTTCTTCAACAAAACCCTATCACCGGGTTGTAGATCTTGTATCCGAACTTTCAAGTCATAGTTCCTTTTATTCCTTTGCTCCATGTTTCCTGAGGTCAAACAGGCCTGTTCAAACGCAGAAGCCAGGTTCTTCCGAAGTCTATCCACGTAGTTTCTATGGGAAGCTACCGACGTCTGGTCTAGAGATAACCCAAACGCCAAATCAACCGGCAGTCGGGCTTCTCTTCCGAACATAAAACGGTACGGTGAGTATCCAGTTGCATCACTCTCCGTACTGTTATATGCATGCACCAGAGTAGCTATGTGACGACTCCAACTCTGCTTCTCTACGGTCGACAAAGTCCCCAGCATATTCAGCAGCGTGCGATTAAACCTTTCAGGCTGAGCATCACCTTGAGGGTGATATGGTGTAGTTCGGGTCTTTTGGATTCCCAACAGTTCTAACAATTGTCCCACCAGTCTGCTTTCAAAGTCTCTACCCTGATCAGAGTGTATCCTCCTTGGCAGTCCGTAATGAACAAAGAACTTTTCCATCAACACCTGGCCACTGTCGGAGCGCGTTGATCTTTTGTGGAAAATGCTTGGGCGTAACGAGTGAAATGATCAGTCACTATTAGAATGTTCCCTTGCCCACTAGCATCCGGCTCTAAGCACAGGAAGTCAATGCACACCAAATCCATGGGTCCCTGGCTCTGCAGATGGCTCATTGGAGCAGTTCGGGTCGGTAGAGTCTTTCTCTGAATGCATCTCAGACAGGAATGACAATAACTTTCCACTTCAGCTCTCATGCAAGGCCAATAGAACCTATCTTGCACCAGCTTAAAAGTTCTCTCAGCACCCAAATGTCCATGCTCATCATGTAGTGATCGCAGCACACTCTCCCTATGTTTAGTGGGGAGGAATAACTGTTGAATCTCTTCAGAGTTAGTTGAGGGGCCCCTTCGGTAGACCACCCCATCCAACATCTTTAACCACTCCCACTCTTTATAGACCAATCTGGCTCCACTCGGGGAGTTGGTCAACAAAATCTCTCGCTGGTTTGCAGTCAGGGCCTTTATGGTCAAGGCAATTAAAGGGTCTCTGGCCTGATCCGCTTTCAGGTCCTGTCTCGAAAAGGTAGGTAAACTTTCATCCCTTAACTGCGTAGGGTTACAGTAAAACTCAGGAACAGCCGCAGCCATGACTCCTATGGCCTCCGCTTCAATCCCTCCTTTGACCCGGCGCTCTGTTCCTTGACACAAAGCTTGCACCCCGTCTGGAGTCAACTGAGTCCATTCTGTAGTGTAGGGTCTTCTCGATAACGCATCAGCATCTCGATTATTCACCCCAGGGCGATACTTCAGGCTGAACCGAAACCCTGACAGAGCGGCCAACCACCGATGTCCCGTTGCGTCCAGTTTTGCGGTAGTAAGGATGTAGGTAAGAGGATTGTTATCCGTCTTGATCACAAACTCGGCTCCATACAGATAGTCTTTTAACTTGTCTACCACTGCCCACTTTAAGGCTAGGAACTCCAACTTGTGAGTAGGATAGTTCTTTTCAGAAGGCGTAAGGCTCCGGCTCACGTACGCTACAGGCCTCAGCAATCCACCATACTCCTGATACAGGACTCCTCCCAGACCTTCTCGGCTGGCATCCACATGTAGCTCATACGGCTTGTGAGGGTCCGCATAGGCCAAAACAGGAGCTCGGGTTAGACTCTCTTTCAGCTTCACGAAAGCTCCTTCACATTGACTGGTCCATTCACCTTGTATAGACTCTCGAGCTTTCCTTGGCCCTGGAGCTGACGAGTTTTGGTCAGAGACCTTGCAGCCTTCTTCTGTGGTTTCCTTCTGCAGGAGTTTGTTCAGTGGTTGAGCTATTTTCGCGAATCCTCCCACAAATCTTCGATAGTAGGAACAGAATCCCAAGAAAGATCTAAGTTCAGTGACGTTTCGGGGTCTAGGCCAAGAGGCTACGGCCTCCAACTTCCGAGGGTCTGTCGAAACACCTTCTGCTGAGACCACATGTCCTAGATACGTAACAGACGGTAGACAGAATTGGCATTTCTCCAGAGACAGTTTCAGCCCCTCTTCATGGAGCCTCTTCAAGACCTTCTCCAAACGTTGTTCATGTTCTTCCAGAGTCTTCCCAAACACAATTATATCATCCAGGTACACTAATACTTCGATTAGATTCATATCCCCGACTGTCTTCTCCATTAACCGTTGGAACGTGGCTGGAGCCCCCGTAAGGCCTTGAGGCATTCTGTTGAATTCAAAGAACCCCAGTGGACAGATGAACGCAGTTTTCTCCTTGTCCTCAGGATGCATGGGTATCTGGTGATACCCGCTTCGCAGGTCTAGTACAATAAACCACTTTGCTCCAGACAAACACTGTAGGGCATCTTCTATCCGAGGAGTGGCATATTGATCGGGGATGGTTCTTCGGTTTAATGTGCGGTAGTCTATGCATAGGCGGACAGAACCATTTTTCTTCCGGACCAACACTATGGGAGATGCGTATGGACTCCTGGACTCTTGGATCACCTTGGTTCTTTGCAATTCATTCAGCTGCTCTCGCAGATCATCCAAGTCTCCTAGCGGAACTCGCCTTGATCTTTCACGAAACGGCTTGTCTTCTTGTAACCGAATGCGGTGCTCAGTACTCTTAGCTAGGCCCACATCGAACTCATCTTTCGAGAACAATTCCTTCCACTTTAGGACTTGAGACTGAAGACGTTTCTTCCACTCAGGTGAAATGGGAGCGTCCTTGGGGTAGAATCTTTCATCTGGAATCTTTTTTCCACTCCCCTCCTAAATCGGTAGAGAGGGGGGTAGCAGACTCTACTTGCCCGATAGGCATTCGTGCTTTAAGGACTACTGGAGAATCCGTCACATTGCACACGCTGATCGAGACTCTTCCTCGTGTTCTCTTCAGAGCTTTGGTGGAGATTACTTCAGGAATTACTTCGACTCCGGTTTCACTCCCATGATCAAAATCGGTTCCCAGCACCACATAAGGACCTGGTTGCGATCCGTTCAACTTGACTGAAGCCCGGAAACTCGCTACTTCTCCTGCTTGCAGAACCTTCTCTGTTCCCCCCAGTCTCCATAGGCGCCCCACCTCGGCCGGTGCCTTTCGTTCTTCGACCATCCTCTGATAGACCGGACGTAACATCGGGTGCACTCCTTTAGTCGAACCTTCTTCCAATACAATAGGTGTCAGGAGACGCCGCACTAGGTCAGTATTCGTCCCCACTATCAGGGAGCTTCTGTTCGCACCTGAGGGTCGAACCTGAGGACACACAATGGCCAATGCATCACAACCCCCAGACTGCCCGATGACTTCAGATCCGATCTCCAACTTCACTTGCAGGTACCCGTCATAGGGGAGTTTCTCAGTGCCGATACCCCATATTTCCAAGTCCTTCAATTCTTGCAGAGGAATGTGCTTTAAGTGTTTCTCATAGAAGTCTTTGTAGATCAATGTCACCTGAGCCCCTGAATCTAACAGGGCTTTAGTGTAGACTCCCTCCACTTGGATTGGCACAATAGGAGAAGGACCTATCAGTTGGTCAGGAAACTTGGTGGCGGTATCCCGACGCTTAGACCCAGTTTGCTGTACCCTGGCCTTTTTCTTGGCCCGTGTAGGTTTTTTGTGTGCATTGCTTCCCCATGACGTAGACCCGGATGCTAAAGGAGTGACTCTTTCAGTCCTGGCAGGCTCAGCAGTTGGCTCGGCTTTGAGCCCTCTCGCCCTCTTAGTCTTGGCTTGGTTTTTGGAGCGGGGTTCAACCTTCAGGCACCTAAGTTGCTCCTTCACTGGTGCCCTCTGGCGTTTCCCGCCGGTGAGGTAAATAACAGTCATTCTAGGGCTTTCAACAGTCCCTCGACTCTATCCTTCTCAGGCTTCCGGCCTTTGCACTGTGTGCGGAAATGGCCCATTTCTCCACAACCAAAACATCTCTTCTTAGAGAGCGGAGACGTAGTTGCTTGTTGAGACTTGGTTAAAGGACTTGGACCAGACGCCACAGCAACTCCCGTCGTCTGCATACCTGTGAGGAATGTCTGCATTTCTGCCTGCATTTCTGTCACCTTCATCAACACTCGGCACAGTTCCGCGTGCGCTTGTTGCAATTCAGCTTGAGCTTCCTGTACTTTCTTGACGGTTTTGGACAATTCACCACGTTCAGGGAGGTTCGATTCTTTGGCAGCCCTCTCCGTAGATTTAAAAACGACTAGGTGTTCCTGTTCGTCCTTGTCAGATCCATAAGTATCTAGAGAGTCGCTTTCAGGCTGCAGACCGTCGCTATGTCTCACAGGTTGTGCATAAGCCCTTTCCCCCCGCCTGAAGGATTTCTCTTCCAGTAAAGCCTCTTCCTCTCGTACAACTCGGATCAATTCCAGGTACTTCAGCTCTTGGTTACCTGCTCTGCTTCTCAGCTGCATCATTACTGGATCTAGAGGTTGAGAGCCCCTCAGGATCTGTTTTATTCGGATCTTATCTACTTCGGCCGGTTCGGCCCCTTTCTTGAGGAGTATCTGGTGTAGAATCTTATCTAGGCGCCTCATGTACTCGGTCATCCTCTCACCTCTTCTCTGATAGGTGTGTTCGTACTGATATACCAGTTCGGCCGCCTTTTCGGTTCGCCCAAAAACTTCTTCAAGAACGTTTAAATAATCTAAAGCAGTACAATCTTTTCTACTCAGTTTCAGGTTTCTCACCGCTTCTGACGCAGGTCCCTTTAAGCTCTCGGTGATCCTTTGCTTTTTCTGGGCCTCAGGGACATCCCACTCATCCAGAGCCTGCATCGCCTGTTCCACCCATTCTTCAAAGGTTTCTTCTTCCGCCGGAGTTGGTACGTTTCCTGTAAAATTTCTTAACCATCGATAACCGAAGTTAGTGTGAGGAGGGCTTGTTTTCTGACATTTAGCCAGTAGATCTCCAATAGCCATGATAAATTCAGGCCCGATCATGGCCAACGGACTAGGCGCGGGAACACTTGCGGATTCGCCACGTGGCGCACTTGGCTGAATTAGTTGGACTTCCACCTCATCGGTCAGTTTCACGCTCGCTCCCTGAAAACAAGGTGGAACACCCTTTCTCCATTCAAGAAGAACATACGTGTGAGAGGTATCTGTGTTCTTTACAATGTCCAGAATTAACCCCCGATGGTCTGGTGTCAGCCCGGCCACGGCCTGGCGAATCTGATCTTCGGCCCAAGTGTCTGCGGGAATATCCATGACTATACAACATTCTAACTGACTACTGTGCTCCTCACACCACTCGGCAACAGTGTCTGGATCCATATTTAACCCTTTAGATGCGGTTTTTCCAGAGACTGGATTCCGGAAACGAGCCCCCATGTGTAGCGCTCACTCCCGGAGGAGCCGCTAAAAATGAACCACGGGTCAGTCTCCCCGCACTAGGGAATAAATATACTCCAACACCGCTGTGAGTTTTTATCATTTAAATAGTTTACTAAAATAGTAAGCAGACGTTGAGACACGGTATTCACAGATATTATTACAGTACTTTCGTATCGCGGTAAAAGCGCGTAGCGGGAAAGAAACGAAACACGAGGATTCGTATTTCGGAAAAAAATATATTCACAACCGAACAGAAAAGAAATGCAATTGCACGAAATTCGAAAAAGGGACACGTAGCGAAACCCAAAAATACAATCTCTTCGTATTACGGTAAACGCGCAGCGGAAAAGAGAAAAATATTATTCGGAACGTATCTTTAACCCCTGTTCTGAATCGTAACAGAATGAGTCCTGCACAGGTTAAGTCCCGGAATGTAAAAGGTGTGTATGCGTGTGTGGTACCCGGGTACTGTTCAACTGGCCAGTGAATTTACTTAAGGAATGTCTTCGACTAGTCAAGTTGGGGCCCTGTGGACTTTAAAGAGAAAACAGCAGCGTGTTCTTTATTTACAAACGGCCTTGGAGGCCTCTCACCCATCCACCGGTTGCTTTAGGCTCCGCTGACCCAGGACGTCTCTCCGCTCGATATTGACTGGGGATACTTGCGGCCGGATCCGTTGTCTGACTTTCCGTAGCTTGTCCACGACTTGTCCAGCTCACCGCCTGCTTTTCGTATTAGATCAACTCGCGGTAACTCCTCACTCGAGGTCTTCGGATTGTTCGATCTGCAGCAATCTCTGGAACTTGGAGGTCTCCTTCACTTGTGCTGAATGACCCAATAAAGAAACTGGCAGGTCTCACTCGCGCTCTGGCCTAGGCCCTCTCGCGACGTCTGGCACTGCGTCTGCTCTCTCTTGTTCCCTGGCGCGCTCCGACGCGTTCTCCACGAGGTTCGGGATGTAAGTCTGCTCGGTCCCACCCACTTCCTGTCTCCTTGCAAAGCACGCCGGGAAATGTAGTCCCAATGTCCAGTGTCTCTAATCGCGATTGTCTCCATCTTGTGGCCAAAAATAGGTACTGCCAGCAGCAAGATTTTAACACAGCGCTACAGGTATTTGGGGGAGATGCGGTTTTCAGCAATGGTTAATGAAGAGACATCAATAACCACTAAATTGTGTGTGTGTATGTGGGGGGGGGGTCTGACAAGCTTTTATTTCGTAATTTGTTTTCACTTCTATTATGATGTGCTCAATACAGTAACTGAAACTAAAAGGCTCGTTTGACAAGGCAGACAGAAAAAGTGGTTTTGTCCTCTGAAAGACTGAATTGATTAATTTGTTAGGCTGGTTTCACACCTAAGCGTTTTTTATATGCGTGCAATATGTGCGTTTTTTTTACGGTCGTATCGTGCATACGAAAAAATGCGCGAATGCGCATTGCAGCGCGTTCGCGGCTCTGTCTATGGCCACGAACGCGCTGCTATACGCACCAAAAAAGCTCCCGGACTTCTTTGTGCGAGGATGTTTTAATGCGCGTTCCTGCGCGCTTTTAAATGCCCAGGTGTGAACAGGTCCCGTAGGAAATCATGGGATTTCCCTTTTCATGCGTTTTATAGCGCACAGGAACGCGCTTTAAAACGATTAGGTGTGAACGGGTCCTTAGTGTTGTAAAAACTGCAAACTCAAATAGAGTACACTGAAATTACAATGAGCACATGAACAATATGATGGAGCTGTAATAAACACATTTCTGATACAAAAGTCTGACATTATGGTATACAAAGAGATAGAAAAACATAGAAACATAGAAAAATGTCGGCAGATAAGACTTACCTTTCGGCCCATCTAGTCTGCCCAATTACATGGATACTTTACCTGGATTTATCTTTTGTTTAGGATAGCCTTATGCCTATCCCATGCCTGCTTAAATTCAATCACTGTTTTGGCCTCTACCACTTCTACTGGAAGACTGTTCCATGTATCCACCACCCGCTCAGTAAAATAATACTTCCTGATGTTACTTTTAAACCTTTGCCCCTCTAATCTAAGACTATGTCCTCTTGTTTTGCTACTTTGTTTCCTTTTAAATATCCTCCCTTCCTCTACCTTGTGGATTCCCTTTACGTATTTAAATGTTTCTATCATATCTCCTCTGTCTCGTCTTTTTTCCAAGCTGTACATGTTACGATCATTAAGCCTTTCCTGGTAACTTTTCTCCTTCAAGCCGTACACCATTTTAGTAGCCCTTCTCTGAACTCTCTCTAAGATGTCTATATCCTTCTGGAGATACGGTCTCCAGTACTGCACACAGTACTCCAAGTGAGGTCTCACCAGTGCTCTGTACAGTGGCATGAGCACTTCCCTTTTCCTACTGCTGCAAGATAAACTAGTTAAACAGAATGTATACCAGTATTAACAAGTGATTGGTTACATACAGGTATAAGGGTGTGTGTGAAAGGCAAGAGCTGAGAGCTGTGCTTCTGTTACATTAGATGGTTGCGGAAGGAAGCTGACCTAAGCCCTACAGGAAGTGAATGAACTGAAGACACTCCTTTTGAATTTCCCTGTCTGGATTGCTATAGTTTTTTGTGTCTGCCACCAAAATGATTGTCACCATGGATAACACCATTAAACACCATAAATAACCTCATAATGAATTTCGGATATTGTTTCCCCCTTTTGTTTCAGGTATGGCTCTTGGTTATTCAGATAACCCACAAAGTGTGTTAATACATGTTAAAATTACTCTCAGACCAGAACATAGCCAATCAGTGCCAATGTTATGCCACTGATAGCATAGCTATATATTGAAAACAAATGAATTATTCAGTGATCTATGTTGCTCAAAAACAGTGAATAGGTTTATTATAAATATGCATTTTCAATTATTTATTTGATATTATTTAAACAAAATCTACTCTGTATTATAGCTGGTTTTATAGAATATTGCAGTTTGTTTTTCATACTTTGAAACATGATAATGTTATTATTATTATACTTATTTATATGGACATTTCTTGCTTTCTCAATTCCAATAATCCGTTTTGTAATATATTCATGAAATCAGCAGTTGAAAAGAACTGACTAGATTTTTTTGTTTTTAACCCCTTCACCCCCGAGGTATAGATAACTCGGGACTTCAAAGGCACCATCGGTCCCAATATCGAGTTATTTCGATCTGCAGCTCTGAAGGACAAAAGCAAATTAAATTAATTTGCTGCAAACACATTTTGTTTGCTTTTGGGCTGCATACGGTGCTCGCAAAGCTTTAGGCCTGTGGGCATAATGCCCGAGGTGCTAAAAATGTTTAAAATCATCTGAAGAATGCCCTGACATAACGGGCTTTCAGCAGCCAATGCAGGGAGCCACGAAGTGCAGCTCAAACCTCTGTAACTCCATTTGGCCAGTATTTTCCTGCCAAATACTTGCCTGCCACATAGATTATTACAGTAAGAAATACACTGGGAACACTCCCAAATATTTCTTACTGTATAATTAAATAAAAATGATTTTTAAAAAAACACTGGAAGGGGATAAGTCAAAACACCAAAACTGAGAGCCATCTCAAAACCAATTTCTTTTCCACATTGGGAGCTCTATCACCTCCTTCAAGCTAACACTAGCGTCACCATTAGCGCTAGCTTAAAGGAGGTCATAGCGCTGCGCCCAGATTGCCTTCGAATCACAGTCAGGGTTATCCAAAGAGATCCGAATTGCTTGCGAAAGGTAACCTGGCCATTCGGCTATCCAGAGAGCAGGCAATTCGCCAAATCCTGGCGAATTGCCTGCACATACGGTTCCTGTTCGGTGCCTGTTCGAGGGCAGTGAAATCCCCATAAAAAAGCACTACTTCGGCTATTCAGAGAACACAAACCAGCAGTGAAAGGTTCCCCTAATGTCCTGCCATTCGGTGGTTTAATTCGGCAAATTTATTCAGGAGAATCCCATAGACTTCAATGTTAAAAATATTCCCGTTTTAATTCAATATCTAATAAACCGTTCATTATAAAATTCTGCAGCAAAAAGTCTCTTTATTTATAGATTTTTTAGGATACTTTAAGCATTTTTCTGAATTTTTTTTTTTTTTTAAAAGTCTGATTTTTTTTTTGTTTACTTATTTTTTCTGTAACAGTCCTTTTTATTATCATTCCCTGGACCTCATATGCAAATTTCAGACATTTTCGCTCAGTAGTTTCTTTGCAAACAGCGTTTCATTTTCACAGATTCATACAAATGGTTTTGCTAATTTATTCACTGCCTCCTCTGCGTCTCCGCTGCTTCGGCTCTGTGTGATTCGGCTCCTGTTCGGCTGCTTCGCTGCGTGTGATCGGCTCCTGCTCGGGTTTTCGAAGGTTAATCCAGATGTTTTTGCTTGTTTTCGGCGTGCATTCGGTGGGTTTTGCGGTTAGTTTTTGTCAGGTTTGCGGTGACTTTTCCCTACAATTCGGGGACCCTGTGGTGTTTGCTGAATACACCGCAGGGTCACTGAAGTGGGATCGGCAAAAGGAACCGAATTGAAGAGAACGAAAAGTCACCGAACGTGCGGTGACTTTTCGAATCTCTTTGAATAACCCTGTAACAGATTAAAAATCCCGTTAACGCTCATTAATTTGTGATTCGTAGTGATAGTTTATTGTACTTTGCGCTCCCTATGTTAGGTATAGGGAGTGAAAAGTGCAAACACAGATGAACTAGTGCTAGGATCACTCTGTCCTTACGCTAGTTACTCAGAGCTGGCGCTAACAAAAAAGTTACCACCAGCTCAGCTGCTGCAGAATCCGTTACTTGCAGCTCAAAACCCCCCCAAATATCACATACTCACCTCTAATCCCGCGGTGAGAATAGAGGCCTGATCCGCTGGTTCTGGCCACCGGGAGCAGAGGGAGACTGGGGGAAGAAAGTCCCCTGTCTCCCTCTGCAAATACTGCCCTGACTAGCAGGAATTTGAGAGAGGAGAGATCCTGCCGTTCATGTGATTCGGGCAGCAAAGTCCTCCATGGAGTCCTATGGACACCATGGAGGGGATGCTGTGGACGGGACTGTAGCGCTGCCCCAGCATCCGCGAGCTTAGCGTTCGCTAAGGGGCAGGCTGCTGTACTCGGCACCTGCCCCACGATGTGCTGGGGAAACCGGGATGCTATGGGGAAACTTAGCATCCCAGTTTTAGCTCAGGGCACGCAATAGTGCCCTGGGTGTTTGGTTAAAAGTTTCCAAATCAACTTTAGAGATGCCCCTTTTTTAATTTTTTTATATTTATTTTTCACTTCTAATTGGAATGTTTTGCCAAATGTTTTATTTCTGGAAAAGTAAAAAAGGGGAGATTAAAAAAGAAGGCGAAAAAAAGATAATGTAAATAGCCATACCACTTTCACAAAGCAAGAAAAAGTTAACAAAGATTCCTCAAACTTTTTTATTTCCTGCTTGTTTTATGGGAAATTACTCCTTTAATCAGTTTGCCGCCAATCATACTGGTTTAAACATGTAGATCAAACACTTCAGGCGATTTTTGCTACAGTTCACAAAGTCACATGTAGATTTAATCACTTCATTGTCAGAGTAAATTTAAATCTTCCAACATGAAGAAATCCTATGTAGCAGTAAAATAGTTAACTTTTCTCTACGCATTCTTTTCATTATTTTTTAAATCACTGTCTCTAATTTAAAACTCATACTTAAAAGCATAAGAGTGTCCCCTTTACATAAATTCAAAGGATCAAAGCTGATACTTATATATGTCAAAAGGGAATGCACGTTTCGGAATTCCCTTTGATGGGGTGTCTCTAACTGTGTAATAAATATTATGTCTAGTGCTAAACATAGTAAGAACTGACTGCTATCAGTGTTAAACTTATGGGAAAAGATCAAATGCTTTGATACTTGGCATCTTTGTAATGATTCAAGATCGGAGTAAAATTCCATTGTTTTGTAAATCTAGTTTTACACCCGTCACATATTTCTATCCCAAGCCTGTGAATTTTCTAAATAGAAATCGATAGAGAACTAGGCTTGTGCACCGATTTTTTTTTCGGTTCGATTCGGTTCAATTTTTCGGATGTTTAAACTTTTCGATTCGGCTCGTTTCGACCGATTTCTGTTTCGATTCGGTTCGGTTCGACTCGTTTTTCAGGTACATTTTTTTTTCGGAATATCAACCATTTTTCGTATTTTTGTGTCACTTTGCTCGTTTTTTGTATCGACTTTTCGTGATTTCGGAAATTTTCGTTTTTCGGAATTGTACATGTTTTCGGAATATCGACCATTTTTCGTATTTTCGTGTCACTTTGCTCGTTTTTTGTATCGACTTTTCGTGATTTCGGAAATTTTCGTTTTTTCAGAATGTCTGTTCTCCTCGTTTCAAAGCAATAAATTTCGATTTGACACATTTCAAGTCCATTCCAAAATTCCGAAAATATTTCGTTTCGGCTCAGAAAACTTTTCGGATCTGACATTTTCGGATCTAAAAATTTTCGGAAAATCGGCCGCATCCGAAAACACGAATCGGGAAATTTAGTGAAAATTCCGAAATTCCGAAACCCGAAACGCACATCCCTATAGAGAAGATGACCAACACATATGAAAATAATTTGTTGAGATTCTTATATATCATTCAGTGGATCCCTCTGAGTAGAAAACTATCAGTGTTATTCAAAGAGATTCGAAAAGTCACTGCACGTTTGGTGACTTTTCGTTCTCTTCAATTCGGTTCCTTTTGCCGATCCCACTTCGGTGACCCTGCGGTGTATTCAGCAAACACCACAGGGTCCCCGAATTGCAGGGAAAAGCTGCCACAAACCCGACGAAAACTAACCGCAAAACCCAGCGAATGCACGCCGAAAACCCCCAAAAACATCTGGATTAACCCGTCGAAAACCACAGAAAAACCCGAACAGGAGCCGATCGCAGCCTTCGACACAGCAGAAGAGGCAGTGAATAAATTAGCAAAACAGTTTGTATGAATGATTGAAAACTGAAACACTGTTTGCAAAGAAATTACTGAGCGAAAATCTCTGAAATTTGCATATGAGGTCCAGGGAATGATAATAAAAGGGGCTGTTACAGAAAAAATAAGTAAACTTAAAAAAAATAAAAAAAATATCGGACTTTTTAAAAAAAAAATCCAGAAAAATGCTTAAAATATCCTAAAAAGGGGCGGAGCTAGCTGAGGAAGCGAGCGGCTGCATGTTGAAGGAGCTCCGTGATAAACACGGTTTTTAAAGTTATTTCCGCCGCTTGCTCGCACTTGAGAAACGCTCTACGGTCTCTGGGGGCACTGGGGGACTCGGTGAGTTTGCCTTACCCCCGAAATTGACGCTCCAGAGTGGATTAACCCCCGAAGCACAATCGGGGCCTAGTACTAGCGGCCATTTTAGAAGCCTGGAAGGAGATTTCTGAGAACTTTTACCGCTCTTCTTCCTTGTGCCTGCGCTTTTGGTGACATGCCCACCGGTCGCTCACAGAAGCTGGGGTCCAGACAGAGGGACATTCGGGACTCCATGAGAGGTGGGTCCACTTCGAAGGGAGATGCGATCTCCTCCTCCCTCCCCCCGGGCTATGACTTTTCGGACGATGAAGAGGACCCCTGGCACTCGGGTGGTAGCTCTGCGATGACCTGGATCTCCCCACAATCTCGGACACCAGACTCCCAACCACTATCTGCAGCAGCAAAAAAAAGGGCGCAAAAGAAACGAAAAGCAGCGCTGACGGCGTCTTTGAGTGCCTCACTTACTGCTGGTGGCCTCTCTGACAGGGATTCGGCTGAGGAACCCCAGCTTTTAGCCAGCAGTAGTGTGGCTTCATTACGACAGGACGTTTTGAGACCGGGTGCCCAACCGCAACAAATGAGAGCGACCTCACTCGAAACCCGTATGACACAGCCTGAGGAAAGTCGGCAGGAGGAGGATGATGATTATCTTCCTCTTACGAAAAGAGACCTTCGGAGGATCCTGGACGAACTCCGGGAGATCCGGGGGGTGTGGAAACCTGAAGTGGCGGCGGTTCGGGAGGAGGTTGCAACAATCCGTGCGCAGGTGACAGCAGTGCAGGCGACGACTTCTACAGTGCTATCGGAACATACTCACCTGTTGGGACAGGTCGCTGGTCTAAGATCCCAGGTCGAGCTTTTGTCCCGCTCTGTGGAGATGCTGGAAACAAGACACCGCCGTCGTAACGTCAGGGTCAGAGGCATCCCGGACTCTGTGTCGTCGGATGAACTCCCAGCTTATGTGTCTCGTTTGGCCCTTCGGATGGCGGGACTCCCTCCTGACAAGCCAGATGTGATCGGATCGGTATTCAGGGTTCGGAAACCTGCGGCGCTTTCGAAGGGGACACCCCGTGATGTCGTGGTGGCCTTTCGTGACGTAGCATTTAAGGTCAAGCTTATGTCTGCTCCTGGCGCAAGAGATCCAGTGAAATTTGAGGGCTCCACGTTGGCTTTGTATCACGACCTTCCATTCCAGACTCTGCTTGCTCGCAGGCGGTTCCGTCCTGTGACTGCGGTTCTTCGTCGGAGGGGGATCCGTTATCGGTGGGGCTTGGCGGGAGCATTGGTGGTGACACATAATAATGTCCCCTACACCATCACTGATCCTGAAACCGCCTGGTCCGACCTTGAAGCGGCGGGCATCTCGCCGGACCCTCCGGAACTTCAGCCAGACTGAGACCTGAGCGATATTGTTTACCCCCCCCCAGCTTTTTTCTTCTCTGTTTACGTGTCACTGGTCTATAGATAAGCTCTGAGTATAATTTATCAGGACAATTTATGGCATTTACGTTGATAGTCCTACATGCTTATGTGTTTCTTTTGTGTTTTCTTCCTTCACTGAGGTTGGGACTTCTTGCTTTTTGTTTTTATTATTCCCTTATTGACCTGTTACTACTTGCATCTTACATTATCTGACTGGCTGACCGTAGTTAGTTTGGCCAGCCCTAGACGGCTGTCTTTTTCTACGTTTGATTTCGTGAATTTCTTGTTATGTATAATTCTCTAAATAAAGAATTAAAAAAAAAAAAAAATATCCTAAAAAATCTATAAATAAAGAGACTCTTTACTGCAGAATTTTATAATGAACGGTTTATTAGATATTGAATTAAAACAGGAATATTTTTAACATTGAAGCCTATGGGATTCTCCTGAATAAATTTGCCGAATTAAGCCACCGAATGGCTGGGCATTAGGGGAACCTTTCACTGCTGGTTTGTGTTCTCTGAATATCCGAAGCAGTGCTTTTTCATGGGGATTTCACTGCCCTCGAACAGGCACCGAACAGGCACCGTATGTTCAGGCAATTCGCCAGGATTTGGCGAATTGCCTGCTCTCTGGATAGCCGAATGGCCAGGAAAGGTAACGAATACTGATTTTCAGCATTCGGTTACCTTTCTCAAGCAATTCGGAGCTCTTTGAATAACCCTGTATTTGTATGCCATTCTAAAATTCGCAAAGACAGCATGGTAATGGATATGTGCCTTCATTTGAGCATTTTCAGTTGATACAATTTTGTAGTATTTTTCCAAAGAGCAAAAAAAACCAACAAATTGGTAACTGCATCGATAACCTGGAAAATGTATCAAATGGGAACTAATTTTCATTTACGCATTTAATTTTCTGCTGCTATATAATTCCAACACAGTGCAACTAGGTAACAGTTTGCAGGCAGTTACATAGTTACATAGGCTGAAAAAAGACGGGCCCCATTACATTCGTCACTCAAAAACGCACCCAGAACGCGTGAATTTTTGCACGAAGCGTTAAACGTTAACGCGCGTAAATCAACGGTGGTATTTCAATCCTCGCGCATTTTCATCCGTTAAAAAATAACGTGCGTAAAACGGAGGTGCACAAACGCGCGCGCAGCAACGTTCCGCGCAGAAATCAGTGTGCAGACCATTTTTTTCACGCGATTCAGCCAATCAGAATTAAGAACCACAATTGTCTCATGTTACGTTTTCGCGCCTGTCAAATTCATTCTGCGCATATATGCTGCATCAATAAATAAAGCCACACACACAACTTCTCAATTTTATTGGTTTGGTATGTGTAGAATGTGTAACTATACTTTGCTGAGTATTTTTTTTTGGGCTGGTGTATTTGGGTTCGGCCAGGTTGATAGAATTTGCCATTAACACCAGCTTTTAGGAGTTGCTAAAATTATGTGCGCAAAGGCTGTGCGTTACAAACTGCGCATAGATTGTAATACCATCCGCGTACCAGCGCACAAATGCATTTTTGCTCACAATATTAAGTATAGGACTTGCGAAGTACAGTACGCTCGCGCAGCGTTCATTCATGCAGCCTCACCAGTGGTAGACGTATACGCGCGTTTGTTGCGCTGACATTGTAATATGACGTTCAGTGCAAAGGGTTTTTCCCCTCGCGTTAATGCGTTTTTGCACAGGCGCAAACGTACGCCCGAAGAAT
Organism: Leptobrachium leishanense; assembly: GCA_009667805.1. Lineage (NCBI taxonomy): Eukaryota > Metazoa > Chordata > Amphibia > Anura > Megophryidae > Leptobrachium > Leptobrachium leishanense. The sequence continues at coordinate 121,578,389 of CM019073.1, forward strand.
GTAATAGGGCCAGACATGCGTCCATCAGATTCAGCCTTTCACACATCACCTACTGCTGTTGATCCAAAACTACATTTAAAGGGACACTCTAGGCAAAATTACCACCTAAGCTATTTTAGGTGGTCATGATGCCCGGAGTATTCCCTTGCCTGTCCCTCCTGCCTCCGCTCAGCCGATCGTTAGGAAAGGCTGAAAACAGCTGAGAGAGGCGGAGGACTTTACTCCGCCCTCCCAGCTGTCAGTCAGCAGAGCGGGAATCATATTTCCCGCTTCTGCCGACTTTTGCCGAGTAGGAGACGTCATCGCGCTGAAAGAGTCTCCAACTCACCGCAGAAGCTGGCGGCTCCCTCTGAGGGTTAGTGTTGCGCGCATCCTCTTGCGCGCAACACTAATCCTCAGAGGGAGCCGGGAGGAAGCCTGCCGATTGACTGGCTTATGTGAGAGGCGCGCATGCGCGCTTCTCACGTAAACCAGAAGCCAAGAAGCATGAAGAAGGACGGGAGCGGAAGAGGAGGGAGGTGAGTATAAAAAAAAAAAAAAAGACGCCGCTGGAAAGAAGAGGATTTTAGGGTAAGTACTACAGTTACAAAAAAAAACAAAAAAACGAAAGATTTATTAAGGGAATAGGGATAGGTTAGGATAAAAAAACGGGGGGTGATTTTTTGAGTAGAATGTCCCTTTAATAATAACGTACATTTAATTATATACTAACCATGCCCATAAGCTTAACCCTAGCCCTACCCATGGACAAAGGAGCAAATATGTTCCAATTATTATTATTATCCTTTATTTATATAGTGCCACATATTCCGCAGCGCTTTACAAGATCAGTGTAAAAGGGGTTAATACATTAAAATACCACACATGGATGATGACCTGATTCAGGGGGACCCTGTTTCCAAGGGAACTTACAATCTATGAGATGTACAAGTATTTTGTGAGGTAGGTGCTTCCATATCGTTAGGTGTCTTACCCAAGGACACTCGCTGGTGGTGTCTTCTGAGTGAGATCAAGTTGGCTTTCCATGATTGTAGAGCAGCGACCTTGTGGTTAGATTGAACCTGCTTCTTGTAAAGTCAGGACTTGCTTCTCCACAGTTGTAATAGAAGATGTGCTGAACTGGATTTTTTTTTACTTGCTTTTCCACGGCCAAAGGGCACAGGGCAGAGTCGTTACCACTAAACTTCACAGACGAAATTGTGTGGTAGGCAAGTATGTACCTTTAGGTGTCTTGCCCAAGGACACTTACTGGAGAGGTTCTCTGGCCGGATTTCGAACCTGGGTCTCCACGATTATAGAGCAGTGATGTTACCTCTACTCCATCCAGCTGGTACCCAATCAGTTTTCTATATTGATAAGCAAATGATGTGTTTTTTCCTACAATATATTCCTGTAGATAAGTTATATACTTAGATATATATTTACTTTTTAAAATTTTGCCATGATTTCCAAACTGAACACATGTGAAAAAATATGGCAAAGTGCAGTATTATATAACAAATTACCTTTATCAAACTTTTTTATTGTTCTTTGTTCAATACATTTTTATTAAGGTTTGTCAATGTGCAGGTACAGTGTATCAAATAAAAGACAATAAGACTAATACAATTAGAGTCCTGCATATGCATAGCAAAATACATCTAATTGATGCAAACGACTAAGAATCATACACTTTTCATACACTGTCACAGATACTGCGAATAATGATAAGGAACAGTACAATCAAATACAAGGGAATATAAAAAACCCGGAGGAGTGGAAACGCATTGCAAATTTCACAAACAGTACTCATTGTAATTAGAGCCTTGGCCACATTAAGCAGTTGTATGACTAGGGAGTTCCTATAAGTGAGTGTAGAGATGGAAACCAAGTGAAAAAGTGTGACCTAAGGATACAGAGTCAAATCAGGATAAACAAATTAGGAAAGATGGCGAGGTGAGCCCTAACTCTCTTCCTCCCTAGCCCAAAGCTATAGCTAATTCACCCTAAAATAACTTTAATCTAACATTAGAATAACATTAAAACAACATTAGTAAATTATACTTACCATCTGGCAATTGTTGACTCCATGAAGATCGTTACACACCTGGTTCTTGACCTGAATGAGCCGCACGGACCCTGGGATATATAAAAAGGAACGCTATACAATATCATCCCTTGTTAATAATTGGATTCAACCAATGAGAGAGCTCCGTAGACAAAGCTCCTAGCATTGGCTGAAGGAGCATTGCTATGTGAACACAATTTGGCCAATCAGAGAATCTTGTTCTTTGACTGGTCAATTTTGGACACATGACCACTATAGGGTAACTTTTCTCCACCCGGGTGGTCACTAGGGCTACCTGCAGACTCCTTCTCTCGGGGTCATGCCCTCAGGAACTGGGAAGTGCGAGTCAACACACACAATATACAGAAGACGTGTGGATACTCAAGCAGCTGCAAAAAGAGCTGTCAATTTACTCATGATTATATATTTGTAAGTTTTAGGGCGTAAATAGCAGCAAGCCAATCACAGACATTTTATATTACACATATTTCCTGGAATATACTCAAATACAATGTTTCAAAAGAAAATAGGCAACTAGAAAACTTACACATGAAGGCCACATCCTGGTATAACTCAAGGCTGTTATAAAGATAGTGAAGGAAGTAAGTCCAGTTAGATAAGTTTGACCAGAGAAAGCCACATCCCGTTCTACCTCCAAGGTTGTCAAAGAGATAATGTTTTTCGGTGAAGTCAGATAGCAAAAGAGAAAGCTAGGCACATTTCTGACAAAAAACTTCTTGATAGCATTCTATGAATTTAACTCTTTCAGGCACCCTACGCCAACCCAATCATAGAAGAGGTGAAAAGGATATCTGTCATCTCTTCACTGATTGGTTTGATTTATTTTTGGCCATGTGTAACCAGTTTGGTTTATGAAAGAAACAAGTCACAGGAATTGGAGACAGGTGGAGGCGTTTTGGCTGGGGCTACCTTTTTCAAAGTGTGTGCACTAATGGCACTGCATTGCGTTTGGCATTACCTTTCTATGCCAGATACCACTAGTCCTTGGCCACAGGAGTATGAGCGATGGCATTTAGGGGCAACATCCTCAGCCTTTTCTGTAGCAACAGTTATGGTAACCTATCTGTTACATCCTCAGCCCCTGCTGTGTTGCCCGGGGGGTCTGGGCATAGTTTGGTGCCACTGGCTGGTCGTTTGCCAGCACCTTGTAATGGCCAAGCGGCCTCTGAGGGGGCAGGGCCTGGTATGGTCACAAGGAGCCGCAGGGTTTAAAGCAGGGCAAGAGGAGTTGCCTCGTTGCCCTGACGTGGAGTTCTGTTCCCGCATTGCTAAGCTTATTTCTTATTGCTGATTTAGTTGCTGACCCATTTCTGTCTACGATTCCCGCTCCTGATTTTGACCCGGCTTGTTTCTGACCATTCTGTTGCTTCCACCATTAGCAACCGCTATTATTGGGCATTGGTGGATTAACCCTATGCTTGCTGCTGGGGCTTTCACTCGCTATCTGGGATTATTCCCATCTCGCTCTGAGGTATAATTTGTGGCCTTGTCTGGTTACTATTTAAGACCCAAGGTGTATGTTTCATTGCTAAGAGCATATGTGCAAATCGCAGTAAAGAAATACTGTTTAAATACCGCATATGATCATTGCACCCTAACCGCTAAATATACCCAGGTCTGTACCAACTGTATACCCACATGTGTGTCAGCCACCTCAGGTGCTTCTTACCCGCTCAAGCTTATCAGATAACGCTAAATCTGTACATTTGTTGACTGCCCTGCATCCTGCACAATTCATTGACTGTCAAGTAAATCATTATGTTTCTGAAGGTGCTCTAAGTGTCCGTTGGTCTTGAAACCTTTGGAACTTAGTGGCAAATCAGTTGTTCTTTGGTGCTCTTTGGCTTTGGAGTACAAGTCTGTTAATATCGAGTATTTGATAAAAATCAAGCAGGTATTTCTGTCCAAAAAGGTCTCAACCTCGCTACTCCTGTGTGAGCGCTACGGTGCTCGTTACACTATCTAGGCCAATAATTAGTTCAGGCAATGGATTATAGAATACCAGAAGTCCAGAACCAAAAAAAGGAGGTATATGACTGAACATTCAGAATACCTGGGTACACAGCAATACAAAGTCTTTTGCTAATTATCAGATTTATTTATCCATAAGCAATGGCCTTGTTGAAAATTAATTGACAGAGCTGCCATGACGTTGGTTGCCATATTTTGACATTTTCATATATTCATGCATGATGTTGTTCCATCAGAATTCTCCTGAAGGGTATGCAATGTGTGTGCACTGAACAGTTATCTATATGCCACAGAGTTATTTCCTGAACAAAATTCAAGTAAACATGTAAGTGCTTATGGAGATATTTCAAAATAAAAGATAACAAGGGGCCTTTTTCTTTGAGAGCATCTCATCTTATTGTCATTTATATGACATTTAGAAGTTAATGATACAAAAACATGCACTTAAATACATCAATTATCCCTACAAAAATATTTCCTTTCCTCTTAAAACCTTAATTCTTTCTGCTTCAAGGGAAGAATTCAAAGTAATTTTGTAGTTTCTATATATTTACTTCTGTAAGTCTCTTAATCGCATGATATTGTGCAAGATCAATCCAGCGTCAGTCTATACATCACGTTAAACAGCAAGAGGTGAAATTAAGTTGAAGGGCAGTATTGATGCAATCTTTGCAAAACTGATAAAGTAAATTCAGTTTATTCAACACATATATTGCGTTAAGTAAAAATAAAGCTCTGACAAATATCTGGACTATGAATCAAAATACCAAAACTATAAATAAATTATTAATAAAAGTAGGTCCTTACACCCTTCTGGACCACTTAATATGGTTATATAACTGCTAAATAAAGGATTTAATTTGTTAACCAACTTGGGCAGAGGGATGATTTTTTAGTGGTCCTAACTAATAGTAGGAAAAGGGAAGTGCTCATGCCACTGTACAGAGCACTGGTGAGACCTTACTTGGAGTACTGTGTGCAGTACTGGAGACCGTATCTCCAGAAGGATATAGACATCTTAGAGAGAGTTCAGAGAAGGGCTACTAAAATGGTGTACGGCTTGAAGGCGAAAAGTTACCAGGAAAGGCTTAATGATCTTAACATGTATAGCTTGGAAAAAAGACGAGACAGAGGAGATATGATAGAAACATTTAAATACGTAAAGGGAATCCACAAGGTAGAGGAAGGGAGTATATTTAAACGGAAACAAAGTAGCAAAACAAGAGGACATAGTCTTAGATTAGAGGGGCAAAGGTTTAAAAGTAACATCAGAAAGCATTATTTTACTGATATGGTGGTGGATACATGGAACAGCCTTCCAGTTGAAGTGGTAGAGGCCAAAACAGTAATTGAATTTAAGCAGACATGGGATAGGCATAAGGCTATCCTAAACAAAAGATAAATCCATGTTAAGTATCCATGTAATTGGGCAGACTAGATGGGCCGAAAGGTTCTTATCTGCCGACATTTTTCTATGTTTCTATGTTTCTAATAGACAAGTCCATGAGAAATAAATTTGGTTAATATTTTTTGGAGGGGCATCTGTCATTCCAGGATTCAAATACAGCAAAAGATTAAAGCATTGACCTGGAACAATGCCAAGGCTCAAACTCTGAGCCAAATATAAGGAGGCTCTATCTTTGGTGAGTGCATTTCTACGTATGAATACATCACATTGATATGTGCATATTACACCATGGAAGCACCGTCCTATTTGTGCTTTTTTGTTTTGAAGCTGCATATCCAGGAAAGATGGACCACGCCACCCTATACTTGGCTGACTGCACAATAAGCTAGAGCTGGGATTTTAAAGGCTCTAGACTAGAGTATGTGGGTACTCCTCCTAGAGTTCTGCATTAGAGCATTATTTGTTTACTCTTTTCTGCTTATGTTATTGAGGTCTAAAAGCATCAGTGGACAAGGAAGCATTGATACAGTTGTTGGGGCGTAACAGACTTGGTGACAAGGAGCAACTAAAGGTTATTGACTTGCACCGGTTTTCCCCCTTAGTGGCTCTCTATTACAGACTAGGGGCTTAATTTAGTTCTAATGGGCGAAAATATATTGGCTCCTATTACATTCTTCGCGCAAATTCGCAGCGCAGTGCAATTTTTTTTGCACGTAGCGTTAAGTGTTATCGCGCGAAAATTAACGATGGTATAACGATCCGAACGCATTTTAGCATTCCGTCCGAAAATAACGTTTGTAAAAACGACGTGCAAAACGAAGAGTAATACGCACGCAGTAATGTAGCGCAAGTAAATCAGTGTGTGGACTGTTTTTTTTGCGGGATTCAGCCAATCAGAATTAAGAACCTTAATTGACATCAAGTTACCTTAATTGACTCACTTAAATTTTTGCGCCTGTCAAAGTAAATCTGAGTATATATGCTGCAGCAATAATAAAAACACGCACAACTTCAAAATTTTATTGTTTGGGTATGTGTAGAATGTGTAACTATACTGTGCTGTATTTTTTTTTTCGTGCTGGTGTTTTTCGTTTCGGCCAGAATGTTCCGATTTGCAGTTAGCACCAGATTTTCAAAGACGTTAAAATTATGCGCAAACGACGTTCGTAAAAAGATGCGCATCGATTGTAATACCATCCGCGTACCAGCGCCGAACGAATTTGCGCTCACAATGTGAAGTATAGGACGCGCACAGTTCATCACGCTCGCGCAGGTCCATCCGCGTTAAATGATAACGCGCTTTGTTTGCGCGAACGTTGTAATACGACGTTCAGCGCAAAGGATCTTGCCCCTCGCGCAAATGCGCATTTTCGCGCACAAAAACAAATGTGCGAGGAATGTAATAGGGCCCATTGTCTGCCTTCAGCTGATTCATGTAGAAAAAAATTAGTCTCTAGACAAAATTTAATAAAATCTCCCAGTGTAGTAAAACTGCGCATGCCCAGTGCTTCCGTGCCTCACTGTCTTATTATAAATCCCAGATGTGAGGAAAAATGAAACCCTGTACATTCGCACTGTACTTAGAGGTCCCGAATAGGGATGGGCTGGCGGTTTGATTCGAGCATGAGTTCGATTCGAACATTGGCCGTTCGACCGTTCCTCGAACAGCGAACATTTCCACGTGTTCGCCGCGTGTTCGTCCGCAATGCACCACAATGGACCACAATGCACTTTTCCACTGGCCTGAAGCTTGTAATTGGCTACAGCCTTGCACCTGATCACAGGACAGGTGCAAGACATGTGCAAGACTATGCCAATCAGGCTCAGAGTCCTGATTGGGCTAATTTTGTCCAATCATGGGCTCACAGAGCTAAGTCCCACAGCACACTATATAAGGCTTCCCCGCAGCCCCAACGTGTGTTTGTTGCAGGAGTGAATCAGAGAGGAGAGGAGATTGTTGCATATCAGGCTGTATCACTGACTTATACCAGAGTTCTGGGAATTTGAATCTGTGTGTTGGCACTGCCAGCTGCTGCCAGGCTATCAGGGTATATCACTGACTTATACCACAGTTCTGGGAATTTGAATCTGTGTGTTGGCACTGCAAAGACTATCAGGGTGTATCACTGACTTATACCAGAGTTCTGGGAATTTGAATCTGTGTGTTGGCACTGCAAAGGCTATCAGGGTGTATCACTGACTTATACCAGAGTTCTGGAAATTTGAGTCTGTGTGTTGGCACTGCAAAGGCTATCAGGGTGTATCACTGGCTTATACCAGAGTTCTGGGAATTTTAATCGGTGTGTTGGCACTGCCAGCTATCAGGGACAGGGTGTATCACTGAGTTATAGCATAGTTCTGAATATCTTAAATCTAGATAACACAGTTGAATCAGTTCTGCATATCTCCAATCTTTATACCAGAGTTGAATCAGAGTTCTGCATATCTCCAATCTATATACCAGAGTTGAATCAGAGTTCTGCATATCTCCAATCTGTATACCAGAGTTGAATCAGAGTTCTGCATATCTCCAATCTTTATACCAGAGTTGAATCAGAGTTCTGCACATCTCCAATCTGTATACCAGAGTTGAATCAGAGTTCTGCATATCTCCAAACTTTATAACTGAGTTGCATCAGAGCTCTGTATATCTTTAATCTATATATCACTCACCATGTCAGAAAGACCAAAAAGGACAGGCAGACGCTCCCAGACACAGATAAGAGGGCAAGCAGCCTCTGTGTCAGAAGGCTGTGCCCCTGGTCATCGTGGACGTGGTACATCCTCTGCAGGGGCACGCCCAGGGACATCAAATGTAGGCACCCATTGCCAGCATCTTCACCATATGGTGCAGGACTACCTAGGGGCAAGGGCAGACCTGGATACCTTTACAGCAGATGATCCACTGGCTTACTGGGTGTTGAGCTTGGATCACTGGTCAGAACTTAGCCAATATGCTATGCAGCTACTAGGTTGCCCTTCATCCAGCGTGCTTTCTGAAAGGACGTTCAGTGCCGCTGGAGGTTTTGTCACAGACAAAAAAGAATGCGTCTGTCCACCGACTCTGTAGACCGGCTGACATTTATAAAAATGAATCAGTCGTGGATCAGCAGCTATCACTCCCCTGATGCTGATGTAACTGAATAAATCGGGGATCTCTTCTGCATTCCCAAAACCTCCACAACTGCACTCTTCCACAATACCTCAGAGGGGTTACGTTGTGAAGGCACTAGCTGGCACCAAAGGCCCAATATTTGGGTGCACTGACGTGTGTACCAGGTTCACATCATTTTAATATTTTACAGCAAGGTCCACCCCTGCACTCTTCCACAATACCTCAGAGGGGTTACAGTGTAAAGGCACTAGCTGGCACCAAAGGCCCAATATTTGGGTGCACTGCCACTGACGCGTGTATCAGATTCATATCATTGTAATATTTGACGGCAGGGTCCACCCCTGCACTCTTCCACAATACCTCAGAGGGGTTACGGTGTGAAGGCACTAGCTGGCACCAAAGGTCCAATTTTAAAGCACCTGTTGTTACTTTCATCCAAAGCCTGCATAAGTTTCACCATAACTTAGCCAAAAATCACTAAACTTGTTCTGCATGTCCTAAAACGTCTCCTCTTTTCATACATGCTGCCGCCCCAAGCAGTTGTTTATGAATAGATTAAAAGGAAAATCATTTAAATTTTTTTTTTTAAACTTTTTTTCCTTCTTTCCTGTCCCCCAGGGCACTACCCGGACCCCCATACACCTTTAATGGCCAATATCTTGCAAATATGCCCTCTTGGAGGGCACTCTAAAAATTGAACGTTCGAGTCCCATTGACTTGTATTGAGTTCGAATCGTGTTCGCGTTCGAATCCGAACTTTTTCAAATGTTTGTGTTTGAATGCAAACTGAACGCGGGGGTGTTCGGCCCATCACTACTGAAGACACACCTCTTATAGTAAAATGCGCATTAACTGTAAATCCGCATCTTACAGTACATTCTGGATATGCGCATTTTCTAATGTAAACTCGAGTCTTCTTTTTATTTCTGGAAATGCGAATCCTACTTCCGGACATGCATGTTTCCAGTGCATTACTTGACAAATGACATTACGGACTGTGCATTAACAGTGTAAGAAAAAGGCAGGGACATGCAGATTGTAAATATATTTATTTATTATTGTTCTTTATTTATAAAGCGCAACAAATTCTGCAGCGCTGAACAATGGGTACAATATAGACAGTGTTACAATGCTTTGAGACAGAACAACATTTAAAAAACCAATGCAGGAGGAAATGAGGTGGTAGAGACAGAGCAGCGGATGAGGTGAATAAGCCTGGCAGAGGCATTTAGGATGGATTGCAGGGGGGAGAGGTGGGAGAGAGGGAGATAAGCTAGAATGTTATTGCAGTAGTCAAGTCGGGAGATTACAAAGACATGGATAAGTTGTTTGGTGGTTTCAGCAGTAAGAAAATGTCCGAATTCTGGAAATGTTACCCAACTGGTTGTGACAGGAAGAAGACAGAGAATGGATGTGGCGGATAAAGGACAGAGGAGTCAAATATTCCTCCGCTGTCTCGGAGTTACTTTAAACTAGGAACTAGCAGTTTGGAAATATGAATATAAAACATTGAAGTTCTGATTTTGCGTGTGTGTGCTATAACAGTAAAAAATTAATTTGTGGACTCCAACTGTGAAAATTGGGATAAAAATTTTAAGACCCATGTTTTTGGATTACAATGGAAAATGGGCATGTCTGGAATGTACGGTAAGAAGTTAATTTACAATAAAAAAAATGTTTACAGTAAGATGCAGGGCTCGAGTCGAGCGGGAACGCGCGGGAACGGCGTTCTGGCACTTCTCCCACAGCAGGAACGCTGCGGGAACGCAGCGTTCCCGCTGTGGCCCGAGCCCAAAAGGCTGGAGCAGGCGGCCGCTGCACATTGCCGGCAGCCGCGTGCTTCCTGTTAGAATGGCCCGCTGACCGGAAGTGCAGCCGCTCACCTGGCTGTTTCATCGATCCCAGGCGAGCGGCTGCACTTCCTGTCAGCGGCCGTTTTAACAGGAAGCACGCGGCCGCCGGGCGCAGAGAGGTGAGCTGGGGGCACTATCCATGAAACGCTGGGGGGCATTCCATGAGACCTGTCCTGGGGGCACTATCCATGAAACGCTGGGGGCATTCCATGAGACCTGTCCTGGGGGCACTATCCATGAAACACTGGGGGGCATTCCATGAGACCTGTCCTGGGGGCAATATCCATGAGACCTGTCCTGGGGGCACTATCCATGAGACCTGGGGGCATTATCCATGAGACCTGGGGGCTATATCCATGAGACCTGGGGGCAATATCCATGAGACCTGGGGGCATTATCCATGAGACCTGGGGCATTATCCATGAGACCTGGGGCATTATCCATGAGACCTGGGGGCAATATCCATGAGACCGGGGGCATTATCCATGAGAGCTGGGGCATATATCCATGAGACCTGGGGGCATTATCCATGAGACCTGAGGGCATTATCCATGAGAGCTGGGGCATATATCCATGAGACCTGGGGGCAATATCCATGAGACCTGGGGGCATTATCCATGAGAGCTGGGGCATATATCCAAGAGACCTGGGGGCATTATCATTGAGACCTGGGGGCAATATCCATGAGACCTGGGGCATTATCCATGAGACCTGGGGCATTATCCATGAGACCTGGGGGCAATATCCATGAGACCTGGGGGCATATATCCAAGAGACCTGGGGGCATTATCCATGAGACCTGGGGCATTATCCATGAGACCTGGGGGCAATATCCATGAGACCTGGGGGCATATATCCAAGAGACCTGGGGGCAATATCCATGAGACCTGGGGGCACTATCCATGAGACCTGGGGGCAATATCCATGAGACCTGGGGGCACTATCCATGAGAGGCGCAGAGAGGTGAGCAGAGAGGTGAGCTGGGGCACTATCCATGAAACGCTGGGGGCATTCCATGAGACCTGTCCTGGGGGCACTATCCATGAAACGCTGGGGGCATTCCATGAGACCTGTCCTGGGGGCACTATCCATGAAACACTGGGGGGCATTCCATGAAACCTGTCCTGGGGGCAATATCCATGAGACCTGTTCTGGGGGCACTATCCATGAGACCTGGGGGCATTATCCATGAGACCTGGGGGCTATATCCATGAGACCTGGGGGCAATATCCATGAGACCTGGGGGCATTATCCATGAGACCTGGGGGCACTATCCATGAGACCTGGGGGCATTATCCATGAGACCTGGGGGCAATATCCATGAGACCTGGGGCATTATCCATGAGACCTGGGGGCATTATCCATGAGAGCTGGGGCATATATCCATGAGACCTGGGGCATTATCCATGAGACATATGGGCAATATCCATGAGACCTGGGGGCATTATCCATGAGACCTGGGGCATTATCCATGAGACCTGGGGGCATTATCCATGAGACCTGAGGGCATTATCCATGAGAGCTGGGGCATATATCCATGAGACATGGGGGCAATATCCATGAGACCTGGGTGCATTATCCATGAGAGCTGGGGCATATATCCATGAGACCTGGGGGCATTATCCATGAGACCTGGGGGCAATATCCATGAGACCTGGGGGCATTATCCATGAGACCTGGGGCATTATCCATGAGACCTGGGGGCAATATCCATGAGACCTGGGGGCATATATCCAAGAGACCTGTGGGCAATATCCATGAGACCTGGGGGCACTATCCATGAGACCTGGGGGCAATATCCATGAGACCTGGGGGCACTATCCATGAGACCTGGGGGCAATATCCATGAGACCTGGGGGCATTATCCATGAGACCTGGGGGCAATATCCATGAGACCTGGGGGCATATATCCATGAGACCTGGGGGCATATATCCATGAGAGCTGGGGGCATTATCCATGAGCGCTGGGGGCATCATCCATGAGAGCTGGGGCAATTATATCCATGTGAACTGGTAAAATATATCCATATAACCAGTGCCGTGTATATTATTCTGGGGGTCCAGTGCTGTGTATATAATTCTGGGGGGTCTGGGCCTGGATATATATATAGATTATATATAAAACGCATTAGTCCAGTTGCCAAAATCGCGAGTATACCTGTACGTAGTGATACCTTTCACTGATCAGTATAGTTTCCAGTTTACACTCTTGAAAGCTTGTCTTTTAAATGTAAAGTTAACCCAATAAAAATGGTATCACCGGCTCGTCCGGCTATACTCGTGATATATATATTTTTTCTTCAGGTAATAGGGGTTGTGGAATTCGTGGGTGAGTTCCCTCACTTTTTTTTCCCAGGACTTGACCCCTGGTAAGATGCACATCTTCAAAACTTCCAAGTACATTGAGCATGTCTGGGATGTAATGTTGAAAGTCCGCAAGATGTAATCTCTGTACGGTAACATTCGTAAAATACATTGCATGGCACTATAAGCATCCGAAAAGCCATTTATCAACAGCATTCAGCACTTATTTTTATGGAAATCAGAATCCTGAAAAATTGGAGTTGAATCGCTTATATTTTTATAAAGAAAAGTATAGCCACGAGAGCCAATACTTGATCCACAAGAGCATATGCACGAACGGAATTTTTTTAGGAACTGAAAAACTGAAAAATACAGATTTGTATCTCCCAATCCAAAAAATGGTTGAAAAGGAAGAAAAAGGTCCCAACTTTGGCCATCAGAGTTAATTCAATTGTAGACATATGCACAACGAAAAAAATTTGTTTTGTTTCATTTTAGATCGTTTCGTTATGATTTTAAATTAATTTTGGTGCGTTCGTTATGTTGCCGTGATTTGTATTTCGGCTCGATTCAGTATTTCAGGATATCGGTAATTCGTATTTCGTTTTTATTAGTTATTTCATATTTCATATTTAGTTTTTATTAGCTATTTCGGAATGTGAAACAGATGAAGGTTTAAACAGGCGAATCGCATAGGTTTCAATGGAAAAAATATTCACCGTTTTTAATTAAATATTTATTGAACCGTTTATTATTTTCACTTGCAAAAAAGACTCTTTATTTATTTTTTAAGATTTTTTGGCATTTTTCATGATTTTGTGAAATTTTTGGATTCCTAATTACTTTAAAACAACAAGGCTTTTTTTTCTTTGACGAACGTAGAGTTGTTTGGTTTTTTCCTTCAGTCTGGCTTGGTTCGCTGGGTGCTGTCCTTGGTGCTGAAACCTGTTAAGCGCCAAGGACAGTACACAGCCAGTCTGAAGGAAAGAAGAAAATACTTGCAGCGTTCCGCAAAGAAAAAAAGCCTTGGTTTAAAATTATTAAGAATCCCATAATTTCACCAAAAAATCACCAAAAATGCCTTAAATCCCCAAAAATAAATAGACTTTTTGCTGCTAAAGTGAAAAGAATAAACGGTTGAAGAAATATTTCATAAAACTGAGATATATTTTTTCGAAACCTACGGGATTTGCTTGTTTAAACCTGTCAAATGAACCACCAAAAATCTGAATAATTTTGGTGCTATACGGCGTTCTCTTAATAGATTAACCATTGCTTGCCTATGGGGAATTTCACTGCCGCCGAACTGCACCGAATGACAACATGGTTCTATGCGTGGCCTGTGGTGCTGAATACAACAGATGAACAAGGTCAATGCACAGGGATGCAGTGGTGAGTGTAACATATACAGGTACGGTCCGTATCGTTTCGCTTTCCTTCCGTTCGACAGAATCGTTTCGTATTTCGGAACCACTTCCAAAATACGAATCAGTAAACTTTGCCCGAATTTTGATTTGGACCAAAACAAGACACACATCTCTATTAAATTGAGTCTTTGGTTGGAACTGGACCCATTTCGGTTATCCATAACACAATACAGTCTTTGAGGGATCCAGCACACAGTAAGGCAGCTGATCCTCCTGACAAGGGTTCACTCGGCTGAGTAGCATCATCAACCCTAGCACCAAATTTTGGCATGTTTGCAACTTTGGCAAACACCGACATTTGCTGATTTTCCCCCTTTGTTAATTTTCTTGAATTTCTCTCTTAACTGAAAGGGTTCGCCAGTTTGCTGAAATTTCATACGGCTAGAAGAATTTTTAAAATTCAAGATATGAAATATAGCCGTGATTTATAATAAAGAAATGAAAATTAGCAAAAGTTACAAGATTTATAAAATAAAATGATAATCACTGACAAAATAAGATATCTAGCTCTCTTTTAAGTGTTCTACTTACAGAATAAATGTATTGTGATAGGATCATAAATTAAACCAACAGTCAGTGAGTTCTAGATTGTAGCACTTGTTACATATAGTTTTAAGAAATTTTTATTCTTAGCTGTATTTGTTCTAGACTTCTTTTAAGCAACTGAGATTGAATTTGCTGTTTCTTCTACAAAGCTAAGCGACTTGGTAATAAATCTATACATTCTGAACAACCTATTGACAAGTATATTAGGTGTGAGGGGCACTATTTGAAGTGTTAATTAGCTTCAAGCATCAATGTCTACAAGGCAAGGGTTTGTTACTGAATGTATTTATGTGTCAGTTGTGGGACATTGGCCAAATGATACAGAACTGTTTGAAGAAAAAGTATCAAGTTAATTATATATTATTCTGAGGTGACCTTTTTTATTTCAATTGCTGTGACCTTTACGTATTCACTGTCATCACATTATGCCATGCTTATTTTACAATGAATTGCGTTTTGTATTTTTTAATTTTGTAAACCAATTGGACACTGCAGTAGAGTAACCTCTTCCCTGCAGACTTTTGGGCGCTATCATGTGCCCTGAGCTAAAACCGGGATGCTAAGGGGAAAAATGACATTAACCCCTTAAGGACCGCTGACGTACTATGTACGTCCTGCCCACGGGTCTCCCTTAGACCCGCGGACGTACATAGTATGTCAGCGGCGCCTAACCCCCCTCCCGCCTGATACTTACCTCCCTCGCTGGATCCCTCGCAGATCTGGCCAGGAGGAAGCCTGCCCATGTGATTTACATGGGCCGGTGAGCTCGATGACGTCACCACGCTGCGTGGTGATGTCATCAGCAGGCAGCCCCATTGAAATTAATGGAGGGGGGGCTCCTTCGGAGCCCTCTATCTCCCCAACCATTGAAGCTAGAGAGATGCAAGTTGCACCGCTGGAAAGGGGACCGCTGGAAAGGTGTGCAGCATTAACTGTTTCGCTGCCGGATCGTGATTCGGCGCTAATTGGCGCCAAAACACGATTCGAACCTGGAGGGGGGCTGACATCTTGGATGTCAGCCAAGCCTCCAGGTCCCCCCCACCCACTGACAACCTCACCATATGTGTGAGGATGTCAGTGGGCCAGTTAACCCTCTAGCTGCCATGTAGAGATAGGGGGATCCTTTGGATCCCCTTATCTCCCGATTCGTGGCAGCTAGATTGCCATATTTGACATCATCATTTGGCCTGATCATGGCCTTTCCAATGATACCAAACATGACCAGGTTTGGTTTAAAAAAAAAATAAAAAAAATAAAAAAAAAATAATAATAATAAAATAAAAAAAATTGTTTTTTTTGTCTGGGGGGGGGGTTAGTTAAATAGGACCTAGGCTGTCATCTAAACATAATTAGCACAAAATGGTCAGAATGAGAGCAGCGCACATAGGTGAACTGGCTCAGCAATGAAGGGGTTAAAAAGGAAAAACCTGTAAAAATTGGGTATTTCTAGTCTTGGGACAAAATTTTGAAACTATTTGCCGGGGTCTTTTTTGGTGGTTGTAGATTTTGGGGATTAAATTACGAAAAAGTGTGTTTTTTACCATTTTTTTTTCCCATCATATTTCATTTTTTTTTTTATCGTAAATTATTCGATATGATGGAAATCATATTTATATAAAGTCCATTTAATGGCGGGAAAAACGGTGTATAATTTGTGTGGGTTGAATAAACGAGTAAGAGGAAAATTTGACCTAAACATGAACAGCGCAGAAACGTAAAAACAGCAGCGGTCACTAAAGGACGGATTTGTGTAAAACCGCCCGGTCACTAAGGGGTTAATTATAAAAAAAATTCCCCTTTGTGTCCCATTTTCATCAGCGGATTACGGGGCAGGCGCTGAGTCCAGCAGCCTGCCCCGTAGCAGCCGCTAGGCTTGTGGATGCTTGGGACGGTGCTAAAGCGCCATCCCGAGCATCCCCTCAATAGAGTCCATAGGACTCCATGGAGGCTTCTGCTTGCGCCTCTCGCGAGATCCTGCTGGTCCGGAGAGTGTTCATAGAGGGGACTTTTCCCCAATTTCACTCTGCTCCCGGTGGCCAGAAGTGGCGTATTGGGCCACTGTTCTTGTCATTTTAAGGGGCTTTTCAGCTGTTGCTAACTGATTATGCAGCAGTGGAATCAGTCAGCTGCAGCTCAGACCTGGTGTTAACTTGTTGGTTAGCACCAGCTCTTAGTAACTAACGGTAGGTCCCTTGTGATCCTAATGCTAGTTACTCTGTGCTTGCACTTTGCACTCCCCACGTTAAGTATAGGGAGCGTAAAGTATACTAAGCTCGTGGTATAAACTGCTAATACTGATTCGCTAATGGATTTTTTAAACCGTTAGCGAATAGGAGGTGATTCAGGTGCATCGCTAATGCTCACGCTAGCATTAGGGCCCTTTGTGTGGGAAACATCCTCCACTTTTATTCCTGCTGTCCTGTCATTAGTACCCTACCCATCTGGTGACTGTCAGCCGGGTAAATCAAACTCCAGGCTGCTGGTGACGTTTGGCGGGGTGGAGGAAACTCTTCGGGCTATATTACAATCCTCGCGCAAAAACCCTCGCGCAAAGTGAAAATTTTTGCGCCAAACGTTAAACTTTTGCGCGTGCGAATCACCGCTGGAATTACAATCCTCGCGGCTTTTTTCATCCGCCGATCAATTGCGCGTGCAAAGAGTACGCGCACAAATGCAGGCACAGTGCGTCTTGCGCAAAAATCTTTGCGAGCGCAGTTTTTTGCACCCATTCAGCCAATGAAAATGAAGAAACACACCTATCAAACGCAACTGAATTGCGTCTGCCAGAGGCATCGGAGACGGGTTCTGCGTCTATGATGCAAAATGAGCACATATGCTACAGTAATAATACACACACACCTGCCATCATCCATTATATTGTTGCTGCATTCCTTTTTATGTGCTGTGTTTTTTTTGGGGGTTAGTCAGGTTGTTCAGATATGCTGTTAACACCAGCTTCTTGCAGTTGCTAAAATTATGCGCGTAAAGGCTATGCGATAATTAACGCAAATAGATTGTAATACCATCCTCGTACCAGCGCACATTCGCATTTGCGCTCACTGTTAAGTATAGGACGTGCGCAGTACAGTAAGCTCGCACAGGGTTCGCGCAGGTTCACCCGCGGTAGATGATTGCTCATATGACTATGTAATACAGGATTCGGCGCAAATGGTTTTGAAGGCCTGAAGCACCTAAGGCGTAGGGACCTTAAGTTGCCTCTGATGCCAGGACGCAATGAGGATTTTTCTTTAACAGAGAAGGAGCGCTTGTGGGGGTTTGAGCGGGAGATGTGGGGGCGGAGTTTCCAGGAGGGTACTTAAGGCGCGTGCAGGGAGGCTCTGCGCGCCTTTTCTCCTGAGGTAGAGCTGACAGAAATCTGAGCTGCATCAGAGAGCGGTGTTTCTTGCCCCTTTTACTCAGTTACTCGGATTTTGAGTATGGGGAAGGTGGAGAGTGGGAGTCGCTGTTGGCGGAGGTGCGGGAGGCGGCTTGGCATCGTGGTGTGGAGGGGGCGAGGAGGAGTCTGGCGGAGGTGTTGGCGGCAGAGTCTGAGGTTGGAGCTCGGCCTGTCAGGGCTTCTAGGCCACCGGACTGGTTCAGTCCTGGAGGGGAATCCAGCGGTGGACCAGCGACTGAGAGATTGATGTCGGAGGCAGCGAGAGGCAGAAGACGGTTGGTAAGGTGGATGTTGGCTGGAGGTGACACAGTTGGGCCTGAGGTGGGTGTGAGCGCTTCAAGGTGGTTGGCAGGTAGGAGCTCAAGGCCTGTCTCGGTTTCTACGGATTCTTTGGTTTCAGGTCGGTGTGGAGGTGTAGTGAACGCTACCAGGAGAGAAGGAGTGTGGAGGTTGAGGGGTTCTTTGGGTAGAGGAGTGGTGCGGCTGTCTGCAACCGGTCCCAGAAGTGGATCGAGCTCTGTCTCTGTGACGGAGGTTTCGGCAGACAGGTATTTGGTGGAAAGGGAGGTAGACGGGGGTGTGGCACAGGATGGTATTGTGTGGGATTAGGTTTCTCGGGAACCCGAAGGGGTTTTATGTTCAGGTGGTGAAGGTGTGGTGGCTCCAGATTTTGGTATGGTGGATCTGGAAGGTGGTTATGGCACTTCGGGGTCCGAGGCTCATCGTAGAAATGTATTTTCGTCCACAGTTCCTATGGTTCGGGAGCGGA
The DNA here is from genome assembly GCA_009667805.1 of Leptobrachium leishanense. Classification (NCBI taxonomy): domain Eukaryota; kingdom Metazoa; phylum Chordata; class Amphibia; order Anura; family Megophryidae; genus Leptobrachium; species Leptobrachium leishanense. The sequence goes on from CM019073.1 coordinate 121,597,247, forward strand.
GTCCACAGCCGGTTGGTGCTTTTCAGGCTGGTGGAGTCGGTGGAGTTGGAGTGTCGGCTATGGAGAGTGTGGCCCCGGAGGTTCAAGGAAGTGCGGCTGGGCCTAGTTTGGCATCAGGTAATGGAAGTGGGAGTGATATGAGTTCCTTTATGTCTTTTTACAGGGTACGTTTGAAGCATGGCCGGGTTCAAAAGGGGGTGTTGGTCAGGGAGTTGATTTGGCCCAGGCCTGGAGGGTTGTGGAGAAGTCAGTTGGGAGAGCTGGTGGTGCTCTCGGTGGTGAAGCAGTTGCTTCAGGGGGGCCGAGTGGAGTGTCGGGTTCGCTCAGTGAGTCTTTAGGGGTGGCGGATGTAGCCAGGAGGAATGCTTACGTGTCATTTGCTGGTCCTTTGGGGTTACATTTGAAGCAGGAGGTTAAGGAGAGTATCTGGTGTAGTGAGTATGTGGAGCTCTTTTCCTTGCTTCCGTTGGATGAGGTTGCAGGTGTTTAGGAGTTTAGGACGAGTCGTCTAAGGAACGGTTAAAAGAGGGAGAGGAAAGGAATAGAGGTATTGGAGGATTCCTAAGTCGTTTGGGAATTGGCTACGGACCTTTTGTATTTTGGCCAGTGTGGTAGGGGAAAAGAAGCCCCAGCATTGTTCAGCTCTTTTTTGCTATGTGGATGGGATTTGGGAGGCTTATCAGATTTATGGAAGTTGGTTGTGGTGAAAATACGATGAGCAGTTTAGGCAACGTCTGGTGGCTCACCTGGGTATGGGGTGGGACCAGATGGACATGACGTTGTGGTTACGTTTGATGGGGGCTCAGAAGGCTTTGCCCTTTCCGGGGGTTGCCGGTGGGGGAGGGGCAAGTTCTCCACCGGCAAGTTCTAAGTAGGGGTCCGGTTGGCAGTTTAACGAGGGACAATGCAAGTTTGGGAATGGGTGCAAGTTCAAATTGTGGAGGATTGCATTCACTGTCCAGGTGTTTCAAGAGGGCGAGGCAGGGTGGTTTGCCTTTTAGAGGGTCTGGAGATGGGGGCTTCCCCAGTGAAACTCAACGCGATGTTACCATGGCTAAGGCTTTATGGAAAACATAGGGATGCGGAGTTTCTGCGGGTCGGTTTCAGGAATGGTTTCCGGATTCCTTTTGTTGCTCGGCCAGGGGGTGGCAAGCTGAGGAATTTGAAGTCGGCATGGGAATATCCGGTGGTGGTTCAGGAGAACGTTTACAAGGAGATTGGGGCCGGTCGGATGGCGGGTCCATTCTCGTCACCGCCGGTGTGGGATTTGAGGATATCCCCTTTTGGGGGAGTGCCTAAGAGGAAGGCTGGGGAATTTCAGTTGATTCATCATTTGTCTTATCCGTGGGGAGGATCGGTGAATGGTGATATTGGTGAGGAGTTGGTCTCGGTGTCGTATGTTGCATTTGATTCAGCGGTTGGTTTGGTCTGGGATGCAGGAAAGGGAGCTTTGATGGCTAAGATGGATATTGAATCGGCATTTCGTCTCTTACCTATTCATCCTTTATGTTATCGCCTTCTAGGGTTTTGGCTTGAAGGTGAATTTTATGTGGATTTAGGTTTGCCTATGGGTTGTTCCATTTCCTGTTCCTTTTTGTTTGTTTTAGCACATTTTTGGAATGGGTTGGTCGTGTGGTGGCAGGGTCGGTTAACTTGACACATTATCTGGACGATTTTCTTGTGTAGGTAGAAAAGGGACAGGTGAATGTCTTCACATTCTTCGGTCTTTTCAATGGATGGCACATCAATTTGGTGTTCCTTTGGTGTCCGATAAGACTGAAGGCCTGGCGTCAGTCATCACTTTCCTGGGGATTGAAATTGACTTGGTCAAGGGTGAGTGTTGTTTACTTTTGGTGAAAGTCGTAGAAGCTTTAAGGCAGGTGGAAGAGGCCTTGCTGTTGCGAGAGCTTCTATCACTGGATAATATGGTGGTGGTGTCGGCGGTCAATTCCCTGTCAGCTTCATCGTTGCCAGTCATCAGGTGGCTGAAGAGTTTTGTGCTGCTTTGTTTGAAATTTAATGTTTTCCGCAGGACGCCTTAACTCAGTGGGGGTTGCTTTGTCTCAGAGAATCAGGAGGCGAGGGGCTTTTCTGGGTGAAGGTTACTCGGTGTATGGGGAGGTTTGTAAGGCAGATTGCTGGTGTGGTGGTGTGGCATCTCCCCTTTGAGGAGGAGGATGTTTTTTGTTACTTTATGGAAGACTAGGTGGAAAGCCTGCTCAGAGGGCAGTCTATTGTTGTTGTCGCCAGGTGAGAATTCAAGTCCACATAATTTTTTTTCAATGTCCTATCCAAGAGTATCTCTCTATATAAATACGTTTGTAACGCGTCCATCACCATCCGATCCGCAACAGGAGGGCCAACTGAGCAGCTGTGATGGGTGCACGCACAGCTGACAGCGGATTACAAAGGAATTTATATATTAGAGTAGGTTCCTCTTCCCTCTTAGATTGTAAGCTCACGGGAACCGGACCCTCAGATTGTAAACTCGTGGGACCCCTCAGATTGTAAACTCGTGGGACCCCTTAGATTGTAAGCTCGTTGGGCCGCTTAGATTGTAAGCTCATGGGGCCCCTTAGATGGTAAGTTCATGTGGCCTGTTAGATTGTAAGCTCATGGGGCCCCTTAGATTGTAAGCTCATGGGGCCCCTTAGATTGTAAGCTCATGGGGCCCCTTAGATTGTAAACTCATGGGGCCCCTTAGATTGTAAGCTCATGGGGCCCCTTAGATTGTAAGCTCATGGGGCCCCTTAGATTGTGTTGGGCTTGGGCGGGCATTTTTTTGTAGCATATACATTATGCGTATATTTAATGGCACATGGTATGCATGGCATGGCAGGCTAGTATTTAGGCACACTGGTATTATAAATGGCAGACTGGCATTATGGCTGACAGACTGGCATTGTGCATAGCAGACTGGTAATATGGCTGGCAGACTGGTAATATGGCTGGCGAACTGGTAATGTGGCTGGCGAACTGGTAATGTGGCTGGCAGACTGGTATTGTGCATGACAGACTGGTATTGTGCATGGCAGACTGGTAATATGGCTGGCGAACTGGTAATATGGCTGGCAGACTGGTAATATGTCTGGCAGACTGGTATTGTGCATGGCAGACTGGTAATATGGATGGCGAACTGGTATTGTGCATGGCAGACTGGTATTGTGCATGGCAGACTGGTAATATGCATGGCAGACTGGTATTGTGCATGGCAGACTGGTAATATGGCTGGGAACTGGTAATATGCATGGCAGACTGGTAATATGGCTGGGAACTGGTATTGTGCATGGCAGACTGGTATTGTGCATGGCAGACTGGTAATATGCATGGCAGACTGGTATTGTGCATGGCAGACTGGTAATATGCATGGCAGACTGGTATTGTGCATGGCAGACTGGTAATATGGCTGGGAACTGGTATTGTGCATGGTAGACTGGTAATATGCACGGCAGACTGGTATTGTGCACGGCAGACTGGTATTTTGCACGGCAGACTGGTATTGTGCATGGCAGACTGGTAATATGCCTGGCAGACTGGTATTGTGCATGGCAGACTGGTATTGTGCATGGCAGACTGGTAATATGGCTGGGAACTGGTATTGTGCATGGCAGACTGGTAATATGGCTGGGAACTGGTAATATGCATGGCAGACTGATATTGTGCATGGCAGACTGGTAATATGCATGGCAGACTGGTAATGTGCATGGCAGACTGGTAATTTGCATGGCAGACTGGCAATGTGCATGGCAGACTGGCATTGTGCATGGCAGACTGGCAATGTGCATGGCAGACTGGTAATATGCATGGCAGACTGGTAATGTGCATGGCAGACTGGTAATTTGCATGGCAGACTGACATTGTGCATGGCAGACTGGCAATGTGCATGGCAGACTGGTAATATGCATGGCAGACTGGTAATATTCATGGCAGACTGGTAATGTGCATGGCAGACTGGTAATTTGCATGGCAGACTGACATTGTGCATGGCAGACTGGCAATGTGCATGGCAGACTGGTAATATGCATGGCAGACTGGTAATGTGCATGGCAGACTGGTAATATGCATGGCAGACTGGCATTGTGCATGGCAGACTGGTAATATGCATGGCAGACTGGCATTGGGCATAGCAGATTGGCATTGTGCATGGCAGGCTGGTAATGTGCATGGCAGGCTGGTAATATGCATGGCAGACTGGCAATGTGCATGGCAGACTGGTAATATGCATGGCAGACTGGTAATGTGCATGGCAGACTGGTAATATGCATGGCAGACTGGTAATGTGCATTGCAGACTGGTAATATGCATGGCAGACTGGTAATGTGCATGGCAGACTGGTAATATGGCTGGCAGACTGGTAATATGCATGGCAGACTGGTATTGTGCATGGCAGACTGGTAATATGGCAGGCCGGGAAAGGAGGAGATGGTGGCCGGGCACGGGGGAGATGGTGGCCGGGTGCGGAGGAGATGGAGGCCGGGCGCGGAGGCGATGCAGGCCGGGCACGGAGGAGATGGAGGCCGGCAAGGAGGAGATGCAGAAAACAAATCCGATCCATTGGAGAGGCGCTGTGCTGTGCGCCTCTCCAATGGATCGGATTTGTTTTGTCCCTCTCGCACGCCGGCTGTGCGCGTGCCGTGGCCGTTAGATGCGCGCGCAGCCAACCGCCGCAGGTTGCGCGCGCATGCGCAGTAGGGTTTTGGCGACGGACACGCCAGCCCTTATTGTTTTATAGTTTAGATGGAGTTCATCTTACGGATGTGGGCAAGGATTTGTTCATCCTTGGTTTATAGGAAGGGATCGTACAAGCCCTGATTTTTACTGGTGGGGGAGCTCTCCCATAAGGGGGTTATGGGAGGAGCTCTTGGCTGGGGCTTGTAGGCAGTGCTGGGGTAGGGGTTCCTTTTATTTAGGTTAATTGTGGATCAGTTGGTTGGGTGATGGGAGGAATTTGTAGTTGGTTGTTTTGGAGGTGTGTGGTGGTTGTGTGGCGTCCCCTGGCAGCACTGTTTTAGGATGTGTTTTTATGTTATGGCAATTTTTATGTCATGGTGATGGGGATATTGTGTGGAGTTTTTAGCTGTGGCCGATATATATATATATACAGTCAGGTCCAGAAATATTGGGACATAGACAGAATTCTAACATCTTTGGCTCTATACACCACCACAATGGAGTTGGAATGAAACAAACACAATGTGCTTTAACTGCAGACTGTCAGCTTTAATATGAGGGTATGTACATCCAACTCAGGTGAACGGTGTAGGACTTACAGCAGTTTGCAGATGTGCCTCCCACTTGTTAAAAGACCAAAAGTAATGGGACAGAATAATAATCATAAATCAAACTTTCCCTTCTTAATACTTGGTTGCAAATCCTTTGCAGTCAATCACAGCCTGAAGTCTGTAACGCATAGACATCACCAGATGCTGGGTTTCATCCCTGGTGATGCTCTGCCAGGCTGTGATGCTCTGCCTGTCTTCAGTTCCTGCTTGTTCTTGGGGCATTTTCCCGTCAGTTTTGTCTTCAGCAAGTGAAATGCATGCTCAATGGGATTCAGGTCAGGTGATTGACTTGGCCATTGCATAACATTCCACTTCTGTCCCTTCAAAAACTCTTTGGTTGCTTTTGCAGTATGCTTTGGGTCATTGTCCATCTGCACTGTGAAGCGCCGTCCAATGAGTTCTGCAGTATTTGGCTGAATGTGAGCAGATAATATTGCCCGAAACACTTCAGAATTCATCCTGCTGCTTTTGTCACCAGTCACATCATCAATAAATACAAGAGAACCAGTTCCATTGGCAGCCATACATGCCCACGCCATGACACTACCACCACCATGCTTCACTGATGAGGTGGTATGCTTAGGATCATGAGCAGTTCCTTTCCTTCTCCATACTCTTCTCTTCCCATCACTCTGGTACAAGTTGATCTTGGTCTCATCGGTCCATAGGATCTTGTTCCAGAACTGTGAAGGCTTTGTTAGGTGTTGTTTGGCAAACTCTAATCTGGCCGTCCTGTTTTTGAGGCTCACCAATGGTTTACATCTTATGGTGAACCCTCTGTATCTACTCTGGTGAAGTCTTCTCTTGATTTTTGACTTTGACACACATACACCTACCTCCTGGAGAGTGTTTTTGATCTGGCCAACTGTTGCGAAGGGTGTTTTCTTCACCAGGGAAAGAATTCTTCATTCATCCACCACAGTTGTTTTCCGTGGTCTCCCGGGTCTTTTGGTGTTGCTGAGCTCACCGGTGCATTCCTTCTTTTTAAGAATGTTCCAAACAGTTGTTTTGGCCACGCCTAATGTTCTTGCTATCTTTCTGATGGGTTTGTTTTGTGTATCTTCAGCCTAATGATGGCTTGCTTCACTGATAGTGAAGGCTCTTTGGATCTCATCTTGAGAGTTGACAGCAACAGATTCCAAATGCAAATAGCACACTTGAAATGAACTCTGGGCCTTTTATCTGCACATTGTAATTGGGGTAATGAGGGAATATCACACACCTGGCCATGGAACAGCTGAGAAGCCAATTGTCCCATTACTTTTGGTCCCTTAACAAGTGGGAGGCATATCTGCAAACTGCTGTAAGTCCTACACCGTTCACCTGAGTTGGATGTACATACCCTCAAATTAAAGCTGACAGTCTGCAGTTAAAGCACATTGTGTTTTTTTCATTCCAACTCCATTGTGGTGGTGTATAGAGCCAAAGATGTTAGAATTGTGTCGATGTCCCAATATTTCTGCACCTGACTGTATATATATATATAATAAATATATATTATTCCACAGTCAAGTGTTCGTGTCTTTTTGTGTACTTCTTGTCTCCTTGCGTACGACTCGTTCATCAGTAGGCGACTTATGAAGGCCTGAAGCACCTAAAGCGTAGGGCCCTTAAGTTGCCTCTGATGCCAGGACGCAAGGAGGATTTTTCTTTAACAGAGAAGGAGCGCGTGCGGGGGTTTGAGTGGGAGATGTGGAGGCGGAGTTTCCAGGAGGGTACTTAAGGCGCATGCAGGGAGGCTCTGCGCGCCTTTTCTCCTGAGGTAGAGCTGACAGGAATCCCCACCCTCCCCCCTTTTTTCTATTTTGTTATTGGAAGGGTTGTATAAGTTGGGGTTGGTTTTGTATGTTTCCCCGTCACAGCGGCGGCTTGTAGGCAATGCTGGGGTAGGGGTTCCTTTTATTTAGGTTAATTGTGGATTGGTTGGTTGGGTGATCAGAGGAATTTGTAGTTGGTTGTTTTGGAGGTGTGTGTGGTGGTTGTGTGGAGTCCCTTGGCAGCACTGTTTTATGATGTGTTTTTATGTTATGGCAATTTTTATGTCGTGGTGATGGGGATATAGAAACATAGAAACATAGAAAAATGTCGGCAGATAAGAACCTTTCGGCCCATCTAGTCTGCCCAATTACATGGATACTTTACCTGGATTTATCTTTTGTTTAGGATAGCCTTATTCCTATCCCATGCCTGCTTAAATTCAATTACTGTTTTGGCCTCTACCACTTCTACTGGAAGACTGTTCCATGCATCCACCACCCTCTCAGAAAATACTGCTTCCTGATGTTACTTTTAAACCTTTGCCCCTCTAATCTAAGACTATGTCCTCTTGTTTTGCTATTTTGTTTCCTTTTAAATATACTCCCTTCCTCTACCTTGTGGATTCCCTTTATGTATTTAAATGTTTCTATCATATCTCCTCTGTCTCGTCTTTTTTCAAGCTGTACATGTTAAGATCATTAAGCCTTTCCTGGTAACTTTTCTCCTTCAAGCCGTACACCATTTTAGTAGCCCTTCTCTGAACTCTCTCTAAGATGTCTATATCCTTCTGGAGATACGGTCTCCAGTACTGCACACAGTACTCCAAGTGAGGTCTCACCAGTGCTCTGTACAGTGGCATGAGCACTTCCCTTTTCCTACTGCTAATACCTCTCCCTACACAACCAAGCATTCTGCTAGCATTTCCTGCTGCTCTATTACATTGACTACTTACCCTTAGATCCTCTGCAGTAATAACCCTAAATCCCTTTCCTCAGATGTTGAGGTTAGGACTGTATCAAATATTCTATATTCAGCCCTTGGGTTTTTACGTCCCAGGTGCATTATCTTGCACTTATCCACATTAAAACTCAATTGCCACAACTCCTACCATTTTTTTAGTTTACCTAAATCATTTGTCATTTGCTGATCCCTCCAGGAACGTCAACCCTGTTGCAAATCTTTGTGTCATCAGCAAAAAGACATACTTTTCCATTAATACCTTCTGCAATATCACTAATATAAATATTAAAGAGAATGGGTCCAAGTACTGACCCCTGAGGTACCCCACTGGTAACAAGACCCTGTGCCGAATAAACTCCATTTACCACAACCCTCTGTTGTCTGTCACTCAGCCACTGCCTAATCCAGTCAACAATATTGGAATCTAAACTCAAAGATTGCAATTTATTGATAAGCCTTCTATGCGGAACAGTATCAAAAGCCTTACTGAAATCTAAATAAGCAATGTCTACTGCACCACCTGTGTCTATTATTTTTGTTACCCAATCAAAAAAATCAATAAGATTAGTTTGGCATGATCTCCCTGAGGTAAACCCATGTTGATTCTGATCCTGTAATCTATGTGTTTTTAGATGTTCAACAATCCTTTCCTTTAACATGGTTTCCATTATTCATTATTCCACAGTCAAGTGTTCGCGTCTTTTTGTGTATTTCTTGTCTCCTTGCGTACGACTTGGTCATCAGTAGGCGACTTACAAGCCTCGCGTTAATGTTTTTTGCGCCGGCGCAAACGTTTGCGCAAAGATTGTAAAATAGCCCTTCTACTTTACCCCACATTTCTGTCAGACCAGAGCATTAGGGGGGGGGGGAGAAGGTAAGACTTTACATATCCTGACCACTTTAAATAGATAAAGTGGTCAGAATGAGTAGATTGTTCCTTTAATGGCTCCTGTACAAAGTACAGGAGCTATTATTTTACGGTAGCCAGCTGCAGTGACTGAGAAGCAAGCATTGCTTGCGGCAAGGTCAGAATAGGCACTCCAGCTGTTATGCAAGACAGAATAGGGCCTCAAGTCAGGTGTAAATGTTACCAGAGCTCTGGTAAACCTAACAGCTCTGTAATCTTTAATGACTCAGGGAAGTTTGCCAGAACTCTAATTACGTACACTAGGCTTGGAATCTAATAGATACTTAAAAAAAAAATAACATTGGTATAGAAATATTTAAGGCATAACAAAAGCAAGTGTTCACAACCACTGTGGTCTCTCCAACAGGTGTGCTACACCAGGTTGACCAGGTTACATCAAGTTGTAGCAGGTTTATGAATGTATTACCTTTATTCTTCTTGTTTCCTGTACTTCTATGGCAAACACGATACCACTCTTTACCTTATAGCATCAACACAGCAGGAAATCAGACCCTTTCATCATTTACCAGTGACAAAGTAAGGTGTAAACATACAGTCCCTGATGGTGTCAAAAGTCATTTACACATTCAGAGGGACTCAGAGCATAAATAATGAATGTATAGCTAACCCATGTCATAACATGATAAAAGAAAATAATGTATTGAAAGTAACTTGCTCTCTCTCTTTCTCCTATTGTCTCCTTATAATGGAGAAAAAGGTAAACTAATAAAGGGCTGCTATTGTATTTGATAGTGTTTTTTGTTGTTAATCACAAATCTTTGTTACAAACAAATTTGACATTAAGGCCCTGTGGAATGCATGTATCATTATTAACTTCGACTTGTTGATCAAGGGGGTTATTCAGAGAGCACTGAAATGTCGCCGACATTTCGGTGCTCTCTCTCGTTCCCCATGCGCTTCGGGGAATCAAAGTTCCCCACCCTACGGTGTATTCAGCATTCACCGCAGGGCCCCTGGAGTGCAGGGAAAACTCGCTGCAAACCCAACGAACACCCGTCGAACACTCACCGAACATTCACCGAAAACCCGCAGAAACCGCTGCAAAAACATGCCGAACACGCCTGAAAAAGCCGCCGAGCCTCCGATCACAGCGCAGCCGCCGGAAAAAGCCTACAAGCTGACGAACAGGGAAAAGAAAAAAAAAAAACAGTACGCTTGAAAATTTCGAAATTGAAACGCTGTTTGCGAAAAAACTACTGAACGAAAATGTCTGGAATTTACATATAAGATCCTATGAATGATAATAAAATGGTCTGTTAAAGAAAAAAAGAAAAATGAAAAAACTATTTAAAAAAAAACAGAAGAATTTTTTTGCTGAAAAAATCCCAAAAAATACATAAAAGATCCTTAAAAATCTATAAAAAAAGAGACATTACTGCAGAATAAAATAATAAATGATTTATTAGATAATGAATTAAAACAGGAATATTTTTAACCCTGAAGCCTATGGGATTCGCCTGAATAAACCTGCCAAATGAAAACAAAGAACAGCAGGGCATTTTGGCAACTTTTCTCTGCTGTTCCGTGTTCTCTGAATAGATTAACCTGTCACAGTGACCGCTAACTTGGCCATTGTAGAGACTTGAATCAAGGAGGGATGTAGCCCTTGAGGCGGGTTAGCTGCTGGCTTAAAATGACACAGAAAAACAATACAGATTCCGGAGACGAAATGAACAAGACTGAGACACGAGGGACAGAAGGACATAGAAGAAAACGAAAGAATCCCTAAGCTGGGGAAGGTCCTTGATCTGGCCTCTGACTAATGAAAACCTTACAAAGAATAACAGAGCCAGGGGAGCAGGAAGGGCGAGGGTTAAACAAGACAGACAGGAATCCTATACTGGAGAGGTCCTTATGCTGGCCTCTAAGCAAATGTAACTAAGACAAACAAAAACACATAAAACAAGAAACATATAGGGCCCTATTACAATCTTTGCGTTAAAACGCTCGCGCAACTCGTGAATTTGTGTACCAAGCGTTAAACGTTAACACGCGTAAATCAACGCTGGAATTACAATCCTCGCACATTTTTTCATCCGTCGAGCAATAACGCGTGTAAAAAGGACGTGTATAAATGTGCGTGCAGTAACGTTGCACGCAGAAATCAGTGTGCGGACTGTTTTTCACGCGATTCAGCCAATCAGAATTAAGAACCACAATTATCTCAAGTTAAGTTTTAGCGCCTGAGAAAGTCAATCTGAGCATATATGCTGCAGCAATAATACATGCACACACAACTTCTCCATTTTATTGCTTTGGTATGAGTAGAATGTGTAACTATACTTTGCAGCATTTTTTTTTGGGCTGGTGTATTTGGGTTCGGCCAGGTCATTCAGATTTGCAATTAGCACCAGCTTTTAGCAGTTGCTAAAATTATGCACGCAAAGGCTGTGCGTTAAATTCTGCGCATATATTTAATATCATCCGTGTACCAGCGTTCATTCGTGTTTGTGCTCACAATATTAAGTATAGGATGCGTGCAGTAAAGCACGCTCTCTCAGGGTTCGCGCAGGTTCTCCCGCTGTGGACGAATACGCGCGTTTGTTGCGCTGACATTGTAATACGACGTTCAAGCAAAGGGTTTTACCCCTCGCGTTAATGCATTTTTGCGCCGGCACAAACCTTTGCGCGAAGATTGTAATAGGGCCCCTAGAATGGTCAGGACTAACAGAGGTTGGCAACAGATCAGGTATACAGGTTACAGGGAGTAAACAGAATGGGTGGCCAAGAAGCCAAGGTCAATACCAGAGAACATATAGTAATGCTTTGCAGCAATACAGAAACCAGGACTTCACAGAACCTGAACTCACAGGAACAGTATATATAAAGTACAGGGAACAGACAGAGAGTAGTCAAACAAGCTGAGGTCAAAACCAGAGAAACTATACATGAAATGCTAAGTAGCAACACGGGAACCAGGATACAGAAGTCACCTTCAGAACACATACCAGGTCACTGAACCTCTGTGCTGCTGGCATTTAAATAGGGAGCAGGTCTGGTTAATTGGACATGTGACCCCAGACCTGAACAGCACAGCAGAATTCAGGAGCAGTATAAGGTGGAATAGCCAAACACAGAAAGTGCAGAGCTGCCCTGAATCCCTCTCACCACCAGGGGGCGCGGCCGAAACTGGTGGAAAAGTGACATAACCATTGCTTCTCTATGGGGGATTTAACTGCTGTCAAAGAGCATTGTACATTTCTGAATAGCCAAATGGCCACGAAATTGCAACATATGGGGAAATTCACTGTTCAGTGTAATTTCGGGGCCAGATCCTCTCTCTCTGAATAACCCTGTATATCTTCTTCCATTATAATAATTAAACGTTATCATTTTTAGAAAATAGAAAGCAGCTTAAAAAGCATCTTCCCCATGGGTTTAGATGTCTGTACATTGTAATTAATTTTTAACACTGATTTTAGCCTAATTTTAGGCTAATTGGCACAATATAAGCACACAATCACTAATGGTTACTGCTAGTAGCAAATGCAACCAAAAAGAAAATTAAACTCAAATTATACTCTGTAAGAATTTAAAACATGCGATTTAAACTATGGAAACCATCCCTTCAGTTTTCTCAGTCATCAACAATACATTATTTGCTATCACCACATTTATCATGCCCCGCTCCACAGCCCGCTCCCGGTCCGGACCGCCATGCTGGGAGAGGTGCTCTACTCACCTGAGATCCCTCGTGGCGCATTGCTCCAGGTTCCTGGTCCGCGGGATGGAGAGAGAGAGCCAGGAGACGCCCCACGCCGCTGGCTGAATCCGAGTACTGAAGGTGAAAGCGCGCATGCGCGAGAACAAACTCTCCTAAGTGATTCGAAACCTGGTACTCTGGCGCCCTCGGCTGGCCGATTAGGGGTACTGCTTGACATCTGTTCTGGAGATCCTCGTATTCCTCCCATTGACCTATCAAAGACTCAGGTACCTCAACTCCACCTATGATACCCAGGTAAAAGATATTCCCATGATCCTATGAACCCTATTTAAATCCGCCGTCCTTCCCAACACATTAACCAGGTTCTACTGTTGCCTTCCACTTCAGTTTTCCTAGTGCTCCTCGTATTCCTTGACCACGTTGCCTCTCTCGATCATCGACCCGGATTGTTCTATCAACTACGTCTCCTTCTTCAACCCTTTGACCCGGATTGTTCCATTGACTACGCCACCTTCTTCAACCCTTCGACCCGGATTGTTCCATCGACTACGCCATCTTCTTCAACCCTTCGACCCGGATTGTTCCATCGACTATGTCACCTTCTTCAACCCTTCGACCCGGATTGTTCCATCGACTACGCCATCTTCTTCAACCCTTCGACCCGGATTGTTCTATCGACTACGTCTCCTTCTTCAGCTCCTCAACCCAGATTGTTCCATCGACTACGCCGCCTTCTTCAGCTCCTCGACCCGGATTGATATATCGACTACGCCGCCTTCTTCTGCCCATCAACCCGGATTGCTGTATCGACTACGCTATCACCTTTGTTATTACTTGTTGTTCTTTTCTGGAACTTTTGTCTTACGAATTCCTATTCCGACCATTCTGACCGTATCATTTTCTGGACTTAAGTTACTATCCATGATTCACTAAAGATTGTTTAATTCTACATTGTTTCCTGAATTCCTTGCATTTCAGAAGAACCTGGTTCAAACATGGAACCCGCAAGCACAGCTCAAGTTCTTGCTATTCTCACCGAACAGATAGCCGCCCTAGCCAAGATGGTACAGACCCTACAGACCAGCCAAGGGACCTTGCTCCACCGAGAGAGAAGTCGTGCCGAGGCTACTGCATTGCCTCCTTCACCCTCTGGTTCCACCATCCAGCAAGCTGAATTTCTCACTCCAGAACCCAGAGCCAACGCACCTGAGCGGTTTTCCGGTGATCGCACAAAGTACCGCACCTTTATTACCACCTGTGAACTTATGTTCTCTCTTTGTCCACGTACTTATGGATCCAACTCCGTGAAGGTACGTTCAGCCATTTCCTTGCTGTCACAGGACTGGGCCTTTCAACTCCTACGTGAAGGGAGCCCTCTTCTAACTTCCTGGAATTCCTTTGTCCAAGCCATGAATCCCATTTATGATGACCCTCTGCGTTCATCAGCTGCATTATCTACCATTCGGCATCTGCGACAAGGATGACGACCAGTGGAGGACTATATCTCCGAGTTTCGAGCTGTGGCTGTAGATACAGGCCTGAACGACGTAGGTCTTAGAGATCATTTCCGTCACGGTCTCTCTGATCAACTAAAGGATGAACTGGCCCGAATAGGGGTACCCACAACATTTGACGCCATGATCCTGCAATCCCTGATCCTGGACCAACGCTTCAGGGAACGGCGTCAGGAGAGAATGGCTACCGCTCCTTCCTTACCTGCTCGATGGTCTGAAACCTCCTCTACGACCTCTGTCAGACCTCCCAACTCCGCTCCTTCGCTCCCCGAACCCATGGAGATTGGTTTAGCACGAGGTCCCCTGTCCTCTGCTGAACGAAGCAGACGACGCACCCAAAACCTCTGCCTGTACTGCGGTCAACCAGGTCATCTCTTACGTGGCTGCCCTATACGACCACCGCTTCCTTCTGACGAGGTAAGAGCCATCCCTTTTCCATTTCGCTACAATGTGTATTTGGTTCTACCTCCGCTCATCTGACCATTCCTGTCATCATGCAGTGGGGAGATAGAAGTGTTAACGTGTCCGCCATCATAGACTCCGGAGCAACTTCTTCGATCTCACCCTCGCTACCTCCTTAGCGGTTCCTACACGACCGAAGACGACCCCCACACCTTTACAAATGGTCGACGGAAGCACTCTATGTACCGGCCCCATCACCCATGAAACCACTCCTCTGTTGCTGCTCATCGGAACCAAGCACCAAGAGCACCTTCAATGGGACATTGTACCTTCCCCCTTGTTCCCTTTGGTTTTAGGGCTTCCTTGGCTTCGTACCCACAACCCTTCCATCAACTGGTTCTCCAATACCGTCCAAGATCGGCTTTTCCACCTACCCATCTTCTGAACTACCGGCTAAATATTCTGACTTCCAAGATGTGTTTGAGAAAAAAGGGGCTGACACGTTACCCCCACACAGAGAATATGACTGCCCTATCGACCTCCTTCCGGGAGCACCCATACCCCATGGGCGCATTTACAAATTGTCCGTTCCCGAATCCCAATCCTTGAAGGAGTACATTGAGGACGGGCTCCAAAAAGGATTCATACGTCACTCTACTTCACCTGCCGGGGCTGGCATCTTCTTTGTTGGGAAAAAAGATGGTGGACTCCGCCCATGCGTTGACTACAGAGCACTGAACGCAATCACGATACGTAACTGTTACCCGCTACCGCTGATCCCTGAGCTGCTGGATCGATTGAAGGATGCGTGTATCTTTACTAAGATCGATCTCTGAGGAGCCTATAATTTGGTGCGAATGAGACGAGGGGACGAGTGGAAGACCGCCTTCCGTTCTCGATACGGTCACTTTGAGTATCGCGTCATGCCGTTCGGTTTGTGCAACGCCCCAGCCGCCTTTCAACACTTTCTCAATGACATCTTTCGTGACATCCTGGATACCTTCCTGGTGATTTACTTGGATGATCTACTGATATTTTCCCGTTCTCTCCAAGAACACGAACAACATGTTCGACTCGTCCTGTCTCGCCTCCGTCAACATAAACTATATGGAAAGATCGAAAAAAGCACCTTCGAAACGCCATCCATTGAATTTCTGGGATATATCCTGTCGCCAGGACACGTCGAGATGGATAAAACCAAAGTCAAGGCAATCCTCGATTGGCCAACACCCAAAGACAAAAAGGCGGTCCAACAATTCATGGGGTTTTCCAACTTCTACCGACGCTTCATCCGATCCTTCTCCCACTTTAGTGCACCCATCACATCACTAACCAAAAAGGACGTGCGATTTCAATGGACCACGGAAGCTCAACAGGCCTTCGAAAGACTTAAAGAGAGCTTCACCCAAGCACCGATTCTTAAACAGCCAGAGATTCACCTTCCATATTACTTAGAGACAGATGCCTCCGATATTGCCTTAGGAGCGATATTATCCCAGAAATCTGGAGACTAGAAACTCCTGCATCCGGTGGCCTTTTACTCCAGACGCCTCAATCCCACCGAACGAAACTACAGCATAGGTGAGAAAGAGCTGATAGCGATTAAAAGTGCTCTCGAAGAATGGAGACACCTTCTCGAAGGAGCAACACATCCGGTAACAGTTTTCACAGACCATCGCAACCTGGAATATCTCCGTACCACCAAAAGACTCCGACCCTGACAGGCCAGGTGGGCGCTCTTTTTTGCTCGTTTCTCGCTACTCATCATGTATCGACCTGGGACAAGAAATGGAAAGGCAGATGCCCTTTCCCGTCAGTATGACTCAAGCACCTCCACTACCACGATCCAAGACGACTCTATCCTGCCTGACGGCTTCTTCTGTGCCACAAAGGATACTCTAATGGAACATATACGAAAGCACAGCCTCCATCCACCAACCAACATCCAGGGACTCGTTCCCATCGAAGGATTCCTGTACCATGAGAAACAGATATATGTACCTCCTAAGGCCCGTCTACAGGTACTACAACATGCACACGATATCCCAGCTGCCGGACATGGGGGTGTCAAGAAGACCATAAACGCCGTACAACGATACTTTTGGTGGCCATCCACCAAGAAGGATATTGCCGCCTTTGTCCTTTCCTGTCCTGTCTGTGCACGTAACAAGCAACCACGTGTTCATCCTGCCGGTCTTCTACAACCTCTGGTGCTTCCACTGCATCCATGGAAAGACCTCTCGATGGACTTCATCGTAGACCTACCTCCCTCAAGTCAACACACAACCATCTTTGTAGTGGTGGACCGCTGTACCAAGATGGCCCACTTTATAACGGCGATAGGTCTCCCTACCGCTGCTCATGCGGCTACCCTCTTTGTCAAAGAAATATTTCGACTTCATGGCATCCCTCATTCCATCGTATCAGGCAGGGGGTCCCAATTCACTTCTCGCTTCTGGTCACAGATGTGTCGTAGCCTAAAAATTACTAGGTGTCTCTCTTCTGCCTTTCATCCCCAGAGCAACAGCCAAACCGAACGGACGAACCAGACGCTGGAACAGTACCTTCGCTGTTACACCACACATCTCCAAGACGACTGGTTAGAAGTTTTGCCGCTTGCTGAATTTGCCTATAATAACCAGGTACATTCGTCAACTCACCTTTCTCCTTTCTATGCCAACTATGGATACCATCCTGATATTCTGCCCGACATACCACTCAACACTCCTGTTCCTGAAGTATCAAACCGGCTAAGACCCCTACGCCTCCAGTTACGGACATTACGCCATCAACTACAACTGGCCCAAGACAACCAAAAGAAGTATGCAGACCGTAACAGAAGAGCTGCTCCGACACACGCACCCGGAGACAAAGTGTTGCTATCCACTACCTATCTCCGATTGGACTGCCCGTCTAAAAAACTGGGTCCTCGCTTCATCGGCCCGTTCCAGGTCCTCAAGATGGTCAACCCTGTGGCTGCTCATTTAATTCTTCCTTCCTCCTACAGGATCCACCCTGTCTTTCATGTCTCCCTCCTTAAGTCTTGGCGTGAAAATCCTTTTCCTGGATGAGACACCGACCCGGCCACTCCCGTATCTGTGTCAGGAGAAGAAGAATATGAAGTCTCAAAGATCCTGGATTCCCGACTCCGTTATGGCAAGTTGGAATACCTAGCTCACTGGAAGGGGTACGGTCCCGAAGAACGATCCTGGGAACCTGTCGCCAATATTCATGCTCCAGCAAAGGTTTGTGCTTTTCACCTTCGTTACCCCTCCAAGCCATCGGTGAGGCGCACCAAGGGGTCGCGCCTTGGTGGGGGGTCCTGTCATGCCCCGCTCCACGGCCCGCTCCCGGTCCGGACCGCCATGCTGGGAGAGGTGCTCTACTCACCTGAGATCCCTCGTGGCGGTTGCTCCAGGTTCCTGGTCCGCAGGATGGAGAGAGAGAGCCAGGAGACGCCACACGCCGCCGGCCAAATCCGAGTACTGAAGGTGAAAGCGCGCATGCGCGAGAACAAACTCTCCTAAGTGATACAAAACCTGGTACTCTGGCGCCCTCGGCTGGCCGATTAGGGGTACTGCTTGACATCTGTTCTGGAGATCCTCGTATTCCTCCCATTGACCTACCAAAGACTCAGGTACCTCAACTTCACCTACAATACCCAGGTGAAAGATATTCCCATGATCCTATGAACCCTATTTAAATCCGCCGTCCTTCCCAACACATTAACCAGGTTCTACTGTTGCCTTCCACTTCAGTTTTCCTAGTGCTCCTCGTATTCCTTGACCACGTTGCCTCTCTCGATCATCGACCCGGATTGTTCTATCGACTACGTCTCCTTCTTCAACCCTTCGACCCGGATTGTTCCATCGACTACGCCACCTTCTTCAACCCTTTGACCCGGATTGTTCCATCGACTACGCCATCTTCTTCAACCCTTCGACCCGGATTGTTCCCTCGACTACGCCACCTTCTTCAACCCTTCGACCCGGATTGTTCCATCGACTACGTCATCTTCTTCAACCCTTCGACCTGGATTGTTCTATCGACTACGTCTCCTTCTTCAGCTCCTCGACCCAGATTGTTCCATCGACTACGCCGCCTTCTTCAGCTCCTCGACCCGGATTGATATATCGACTACGCCGCCTTCTTCTGCCCATCAACCCGGATTGCTGTATCGACTACGCTATCACCTTCGTTATTACTTGTTGATCTTTTCTGGAACTTTTGTCTTACGAATTCCTATTCTGACCATTCCCACCGTATCATTTTCTGGACTTAAGTTACTATCCATGATTCACTAAGATTGTTTAATTCTACATCGTTTCCTGAATTCCTTAATCCGCTGCTTGCCATTGGGTTCTATACTCATACTACGCAGGGGTCTCAAACCCTGCATTACAACATTTTATTGATGGAGTGACATATGAGGAATTTTTTTTTTTTTACATAAAGGTATTTTTTAATATATTTTTTTTCTTGCTATGTATTAAACAATATTTATGTTTATTTTATTATGCCATATATAAGAAAAGGTGCTTGCTTAATGTGCCTGACGGGGTTTTTACCTTTGGCGAAAACAGATTGACAGGAAATATATATATAAAATAAATTTCAATAAATATTTAAAAATTAAATATAAGTACAATAAAAATAAACATAAGCAAAAGTAAAATAAAAAAATAACCCCCCCCCCCTATCGGGTAAAAAAAAAATGCAGCTGAATTTAAACTGGTGACTGTATTATACCACAATCAGTGAAAATAAGAAGCATATCGAATACATTTGATCAATCATGACAGTCAAGCAGAGTGCAGGCAGGGATAAGAAGAAGCACTAACATGAACACTAACACTGATCATGGTAGTGTGCCTTAAGACAGTCAGGGTTATCCAAAGAGATCCGAATTGCTTGAGAAAGGTAACCGAAAGCTGAAATTCAGCGTTCAGTTACCTTTCTTGGCCATTCGGCTATCCAGAGAGCAGGCAATTCGCCAAATCCTGGCGAATTGCCTGCACATACGATGCCTGTTCTGTGCCTGCTCGAGGGCAGTGAAATCCCCATAAAAAAGCTATGGTTCGGCTATTCAGAGAACACAAACCAGCAGTGAAAGGTTCCCTAAATGCCCTGCCATTCGGTGGTTTAATTCGGCAGGTTTATTCAGGCGAATCCCTTAGGCTTCAATGTTAAAAATATTTTAATTCAATATCTAATAAACCGTTCATTATAAAATTCTGCAGTAAAAAGATTTTTTATTTTTAGATTTTTTAGGACCTTTTAACCACTTGGCTGCTAAGGACGTGCTCAGCGACCTCAGGACCTTTCCCTGCATTACGGCGGCCCTTTGGTGCTTGCCGAATACACCGCAGGGTCGCCGAAATGGGATGCGCTAAACGAACCGAATTAAAGAGAACGAAAAGTCACCGAATGTTTCTCTTCGATTCTCTTTGAATTACCCTGAGTGTTTCTAGGGCTGGTCAGTGGACTGCACACAGGGTTATTCAGAAAGAGGTGAAAACCAGGAGAATGGCTGGAGAAGTGAAAATTCTAGGTCAAAATAGCTGATTTGGAAAAATGAGATAAATAGGAGAATTTTTCTGGTTTGGCTATTTTGACCTAGAATTTTCACTTCTCCAGTCATTCTCCTGGTTTTCACCTCACTTTGAATAACCCTGATAGTCTTAGGAAAGTTACTGCCTATTGCTGTACTGTCTCAGTCCTGAGGCAGCCCAACAACAGCTTCTGCATTGTGTCCGTGTGGTGAGCTGCTCCCAATGCTGAATTGTGATCGGGACATACTGTACCAATAACTTGCATTAAGTGTGCAAGAATACAACCTACCGGTATGTCTTGTGTTATGAATATGCTACTAGGTTATGATAGATTTTACATCCTATAATTCTGTCATAAGGAAACATTCGCTAGATATGACTCATGTTATTGGTTGGTCAGGTTTACTCATGGACATACAATTTCAAGATGGGAATTAGGTGTATGCATTTTATTGGTGTCTCTCATCGAAACTATATACTGATCTGACACTGGAATGAATAACATGTAAAAGTGTAGAAAATCACCTTTGCATTTAAAATAAAGGAGCATTTACTACCCATAAGATTTAAAGACTCAAAGATTACCTTCCAGCTGTCTTATAAATCCTTCCTGTAGGCCCCTGAGGTATGTCAGAGGATAATTCACGGTTTGATCTGTTTCATATGTAGACTCACCAAAGGTACTTCTTTGAGGAACTTTGGGATGCTATTAATCAAGCAAAGGCCAGGCTTTTTTAGATTGAGATAATAATCATCTACTACTACTATTACCACCACCTAGGGGCGTACTTAGGGGGGGCAGTCCGCCCCAGGTACCAGGTGGTGCCCACTGATAGGGGGGTGCCACAGGGCGGCCACATTCCAGAAGAGGGGCGCCACAAGCAGTGAGACACTCACAGTGGTGTAAGGCAGAGGCAGGCGCTGGATACGGAAGGGTCTGGCCCGCCCATCTGGCCTTCAATGTGTGTGCGAGGCTGGTGGCTTTTGCACAGCACGCGGCGGCTCCATGTGCCCTGCCTGCACGTGCCTGCCGGGCCACGTGATGAAAGCAGACAGTGCACTGCGCAGGCGTGCGGATGAATCCGCTCAGTCTGCCCTGCACAGTGCACTGCCTGTTGGCTGCCCCATCCAGTAAATTTCCCACGGCCCACCACACTGTCTGTGTCCGCACCACGCAACAAAGAAGCAGTAGCCGCTGTGGTGCCACTGTGGCCTGTGCCACCCACCAGCATCAAGTTCCAAATATCCAACGCCAGAATGCCTAACTAACCACAAATTCGGGTCACCGACAAGCTGGAAAATAAATAAATATCAATTATTCAATATGCATGACATGAGAGAGGTCTGTAATGTTTGGGTGTATATATATTGTGACATCCTCTGCCCCCGTGGCGCTGCCTGGAGGGTCTGGGCACCCGTGAGTCTCTACTCGTTGCCCTGACGTGGAGTGATTTTCCTGCATCGCCAGCTGACTCTAGAGCCTGTCTGTGTACTTTGTATTTTCGATTACCGATCATTTGCGTGTACGAGGACCTTGCTTTGTTGATTGACCCGGGCTACCCACTGACGATTCTTACGCTTAACCCCTGTGTGTTTGTTTTGTGTTTTCATGCATATGTTGTACTGCATGGTTTCAATTGGGAGATCTGCCCTGCAGGTTGCTAATTGCATCAACCGACCGATCTGCCTAACGAGTACCAGGCCTTGCTATACCTCACCATGTATCGTCTCAGTATGTGGGCCTGCCCTTCATGTTCCTAAATCAATCAACAGTTCTAGTTGCTTGTATAACTTCTGGTCTGGTTCAAAAACATATTGCACGATCTATGATTGTAGGCCTGCCCTGCAGGTTACTAAATATAACAGTCTTGCAAGTTATCTGTTTAATACCAAGTCGCAATACAAAAGCATAATGTGATTGTAGGCATGCCCTGCAGGTTGCTGAATGCAGTGAGTATTTACTTTATATGGTTGAGAAAGATCAAGTAAATAAGTATTACCTCTGTTATCAATCCTGCACGTACCACAACCATTACTGGTACCGATCTGAAACCTACAAATAATCACGTTCGTACTGTACAAGTCTTGAATCACTGTATCCAGTTGAAAATAGTTAACGTGTTTTCGCTCTGTGATCTCTTGGTCACAAAACCATTTGAGGCTGAGTGGTATCTAGAGTTTTGTATTACCTCCCTGGCCGGGGATTATAGGTATTACAGTCTTTTCTGCATTCAAAGAAATCTGTCCATAAAGATCCAGACAACGCTGATCCGGGGTGAGCGCCATAGTGCACTTTACATATATATATTAATATGCATGAGGTCTACTGGTCTTTAATGGAGGTATATACAGTATATACAGTATATCAATATGCATGGGGTCTGCTGGTCTTTAATGGGGTATATATTCTATATCAATATGCATGAGGTCTGCGGGTCTTTAATGGGGATATATATATATATATCAATAAGCATGCGGTTTGTGTATGGGGTATATATATGTATCTATGAGGTCTGTGTGTGGAGATATAT
The DNA here is from genome assembly GCA_009667805.1 of Leptobrachium leishanense. Taxonomy (NCBI): domain Eukaryota; kingdom Metazoa; phylum Chordata; class Amphibia; order Anura; family Megophryidae; genus Leptobrachium; species Leptobrachium leishanense. Next base: position 121,619,838 of record CM019073.1, read on the forward strand.
GTAGATAGAGGAAAATGGTGTCATGCCTGAGCCCTACCGGGGCGGCTGCAACCACCAGAAAACATTTTTAAAAAAGTGTGGGGGATTTTTTTACGTTTTAAAGTTGAGGGGGTTGCCAAATATAGGAACTGCCCGGGTGCCAAATGTTCTAGGTATGCCCATATGCCACCACCACCACCACCACCACCACCAGGGTGTGCTGCCTCCCAGATGTACTGTGAGCTGAAGGTGGAACTGATTTTACGTGGTTTTAACTACTTTCTGCATTTTGCAGTCATTTCCTATTTTCTGTTGAAACCGCCACGGTTCCTGGTTGTCCTAACATATTTTTTTCTGCGCTTAAATAAACTCACTTTATATTAATGAGCTGCAATTTTCCATTGAATGGACACCAGACCACATTAGCTTATATTCGTCTACTTGCTCTACGTGCCTGTAGAGGGAGCTGTAATGAGTTGAACTTTTAATTAGTGATGGGCCGAACACCCCCGTGTTCGGTTCGCATTCGACCTCGAAACACCTGAAAAAGTTTGATCGCGAACTCAAACACAATTCAAACACCATGCAAGTCAATGGGGCTCGAATGTTCGAAAATTAAGGTCCCCTCCAAGAGGGCATATATGCAAGATATTGGCCATAAAAGTTGTATGGGGGTCCAGGTACTGCCCTGCGGAACAGGATACAATGAAAAAAATGAACCGTTTTTAACCCTTTCACTGCTGACTGCTGAGCCATTTCACTGCTGTGCGCTGAGCTAATTTTTACCGCTTTTGCTCATGTTTATACGCACTTTGAAGCCATGGTAATTGTTTGACCAACAATGAGTGGGAAATGTTTGACCAACAATGAGTGGGAATGTTTGACCAACAATGAGTGGGAAATGTTTGACCAACAATGAGTGGGAAATGTTTAAGAATCCCATAGGCTTCAATGTTAAAAATATTTCCGTTTTAATCCAATATCTAATAAACCGTTTATTATTATACTCTACAGTAAAGAGTCTCTTTATGGTTAGATTTTTTAGGATCTTTTAAGCATTTTTTGGAATTTTTTTTAAAACTTTTTTTTTCTTGAACTTTCTGCGAACGTCCCGAAAAGTTCGAAGTTCGCGAACTTTCGAACAGCCGATGTTCGAATCGAACTTCGAACCGATTCGAACAGGCAGCTCATCCCTACTTTTAATGGATTTTCTAATATCATTCTGTGTCTCTCCAGCAACACCTGGCAGTCCTTAACAGTAATTTCCACAACTGTATCCGATTACATGCTTTTATAACCTCAGTAATCATTACTTCCCTACTTGGACATTGGAAATCCACAACTACTGGCATTGCTGCATTCTTTCTTTAAATTATTGTATTTCTGCCTTGCTTTCAATTGTCCCAGATCCTGTCCTTGCAAGGGATGTGTGTGCATGTCTTACTTGGTCATGTTATTTGTTGTATTTTCCAGTACTTAGTCATTTTGCTCTTTGCCTCTCAGGCTACCCTGTACACATATTGGGCCACATTACAATCCTCAAGATAAAACGGGGGGGGGGGGCAGGGAGAAAAAACTCAGTTTTCTCCCTACCGCCCCGTTTTAACGTGAGATTACAATGCAGGTGCTTAAAAATGCAAGATGCTCACGGCAGCACTGAACTCCGCTGTGAGCATCCACTCGATGGAGTCCATAGGACTCCATTGAGTTTCCCCCTGCCGGTCACATGACCTGCCGGATCTCGCCTCGCGAGATCCAGCATGTCGGCAAAGTGATCTGCAGGGAGAGACTGGGGGACTTTTTCCCTTAGTCTCTCCCTCGCTTCCCGGTGACAGACGAGGCGGACGGAGCCGCAGTTCTCGCCGCGGGACAGGAGGAAAGTACCTGGCATTTAATTAATTTTTTTTTGGCTGGTGCTGACGGATTCTGCAGAAGAGGAGTCCTGGCTCTGGTTAACTTTTTGCTAACCACAGCCGGACGTTAATCAGCGTTAGGACTTTGTAATCCTAATGCTGATTAACACTTTGCGCTCCCCATGTTAAGTATAGGGAGCGCAAAGTACAGTATCCTTGCGCTGAAAAGCGCAAGGTACCAAACGCAAACGGGTTACTTAACCCAGGGCTAACATTAATGCTAAAGCAGGTGAGCGTTAACGTTAGCACCAGGATTGTAATGTGGCCCATTGTATATAATCATAGTATACAGATATACAAGTATATTATAAATGTCACATAATTAGATGTCCTCATAACCTTTTTTATGTTTCATTTTATTCAAAAAAATTCCCTTTTTAAGAGGAATATTGAATCAAATGTTTCTACACATATGAGATAATGAAAAAATGACTACCAGTACTAAGATTCTGTTAAACGTAACTTAAATTTCCTGACATTGGGGAGTGGCCTGACCGCACACCAAGATGGCCACTTAATGCTTCAGCTCCGACAACAACGCCACTCAACTGCTTAATTTACGCCGGCCAGGAGGAGAAGGAGATGGGGAAATCGAAGGGAAAGACGTCCTCGATCCCGAGCACACCGCAGACGACCCGTACGGGCCCTATGGAAGCATTTCTGCAAGCTCCAATAGAGCACACACGGGCCTAGTCCCTCGGCATCAACCTCTCCTGCGTGCTCAGAAGCCTCGTGGTTGGAGGATCACCCGAGGCTGCGGAGGATTGAGGATCTGTTGGCAACCTTACCGACCCACTCGGATCTGCAAAATTTGGCAGTCACACTGGGAGAGTCGCTGAGAGGTGAGGTGGCGGAGGTGAAGTCGGGCCTGAAGATGCTGGAATCCAGAGTTTCCCAATTGGAAACATCCTCTGGCAATACCCAGGTATCTGCACCGACCCCCCCATGCTAGCACTCAGGTAATCTCCACACTCTTACGCGTGTAGACGACTTGGAGAACAGATCGAGGCGGCATAACATCAGGATAAGTGTGCGTGAACAGGAGACGGAACCTAGGGACCTGTTGTACGCTTCTTTAACTTTATTCTACAAGACAATAGCGTCTCTGCCTCAGATATAGATAGGGCCCATCGTGTTTACCGCCTCACTACCTCTTCATCACAGAATGGTCCCAGAGATATATTATGTCATCTGCCCGAATTTATTTTGAAAGAACGCAAACTCCGATCTGCTCATTTAAATGAGTCTTGGGCCTTTGAGGGAGATTCCGTGGCTCTCTACGCAGACTTAACGCGCTTTACACTGGCGGCGCGGTGGGCTCTTCGACCGATTACACTGGCACTCAGAGAGAAAGGAATCCCTTATAGATGGGGCTTCCCATTTTCACTTAATATGTCCCGGAATGGCGCGATTCATGCTATCAGAACGCCTGACGACGTACCAGTCTTCCTTCAGGACTTACAACTCCCAGAGCTCTCTGTTCAAAATTGGGAAATTTTAAACGTGGATGGGACGGACGAGATGTCTACCAACGCACGTCCTCGCCCACAACGCGGCGCCGTTCCCGAGACAGGCGTCGACCTTCCCCCTTGAATCATGAGGAATCAGCAACCAGAATCACTTTTGTATGTTGGATATCGACCCTTACTCACACCCCGTGCTAGTTGTACCCCGATCACTGGACGACAATGGATTGGACTCCTGTTTATGATTGAGCCGTTCTGTCTCCCACACCTGAAGGTATTTCCTTCTCGCTCTCAGGGAGAGGGACCGATGGTTGACGAATGATGTTGAGACTTGCTGTAATGATCCCTTTTTGTTTTTGCCCCACATCAACTTTCCTCCCCCACGGTTATAAATCGATTTGAGACGGAGATGGAGTCTTGTTGTCATGGCCCCCTTTTGATTTTGAGCTGCCCCGCATCAGTCTGCCTCTTCGTGCTGTATCCGGACATTGTGCTAGAGCGATCTTCAATGGACTAGTGCTGTCTTTTTGGCAGATATACAATAATTGGAGTTGCTTGATTGTATCTTCAGTATATTTCCTGGGAAGGGTGGAGGCTGGTTAGTAGAAGGGAGGGGGATGGGGGGATTGGGGTGGGGGTTGTAGATAGGTTCGGGGTATAGGGAACAACTTTTATAAATGTCTCAAAAAAAGAAAAGTGGAAAATAAAATAAAAGAATATATAAAAAAATTATAAAATAAAAAGAGGGAAAAGGTGGAAAAACAAAAACAGGGGGAGGAAAGAAAAAAAAAGAAGAGAGGAACTGGGAACTACTTGTACTGAGTTCGACAAAGAGGAGACGAGGTCACAAATATATTGTGTGGGGCCATAAACGAGATATATAATATTTTTAGTACTTATATGGGTGGGTGCTTCGGGGTTCACTTGCTACGTGGAGTATTTATGTTGGGAAGGTCAAGAATGTTTTGTGTTATATTACTCCGTATATGATCCCGTACTTTGTGACTGTGGGGAAGGGGAAAGGGGGGTCAACTGTCTTCACATGTGATTCTTGGGGTTCGTGGTTTGGGTATTACCTTTTCAGGACTTGTGATTCTTTTGCTTCGGGTCTGCTGAGGGGGATTGGAGAAAATATGGTATTGGTTACGGGTGTCGTTACTTTGACTTTTGCACCCTGGTTTGGTTAATAAACCTCAAACGTTTAACGTTGTTGTCCTAAGCATAGTATTTACTGGATTTCTTTTTCTTTTTGGTTTTCTTGCACTTCGTAAGTTACGCAAGTAGCGGACTTGTTGGGTGTGCGGATTCTCTCTCCCCAGAGGTACTTGCGTCCATCTACCTCAGGTGACGTTGTTGGGGGACGTTGTTCTCCTACTAGATTGGTTGCCTGACGGACGCCGCCACCTCATATTTTCCTAATCTCTTTACTGTCTGTATCTTCTTCTGACTCTATTTCTATCTTTTTCTTTTCCCTTCCCCTCTTCCCCCCTCTTTTTTTTTATCGTTCACCTGTTGTGTCATGCACGCAGAGGATGGTGTTGGGGGTGGGCGGGCAGACGGGACTGGGGCTTTTATGGAGCGACCGTTGCGTTTTCTCACATATAATGTAAAGGGATTGAACATCCCGGAAAAGCTGTGCAGACTGTTTTGTGAACTGGGGGCCCTTAGGTCTTCAGTCGTCTTCCTACAGGAGACTCACTTTCGACATGACGCACCTCCCAAGTTAGCTTCGAGGTCATTCCCAGAAGGCTTCTTTAGTAATTATGTCGCTGCAAAATCGTTGGAAGATCAACTGAATGACGCTGAGGGTTGTTATCTTTTTATTAAAGGTAAAATTTTGGATATTCAATATACATTCGCGTCTATTTACTTACCTAACGTGAACCAACATAAATGTCTGGCTCGCATCATCAAATGCCTTACTTCTTTTACTTCTGGCATCTTGATACTGGCGGGAGATTTCAATGTCCCTTTGGACCCCCGTATGGACACTTTGAGGAGGTTCTCGTCTATTCCTCCCAGCGCTACTAGACACATTAAAAGATCACTGGACTCTTTGCGCTTGGTTGTCGTTTGGCGTGCGTTTAATGCTGGAGCACGTGACTTCACTTTTTACTCGACGGTTGATGCGTCTTCCTCGCGTATAGATTACATTTTTTTGCAACAGCATCAATTACATCTGGTCTTGGACACTTATATTGGTACGCACACGTGGTCGGATCACTCCCCATTGTGGGTGGATCTGTCTTCTCCTCTTTATAGACCGAGAGAAAGATCTTGGTGCCTAAATGTCACTTTGCTGGATGATCCGTTGCTCATTGCGGACTTCACTGACCACCTTAAACAGTATTTCCAAGAAAATTTGGATGTGTCAGATGTTCCGGTGGCAACGGTCTGGGAGGCCCATAAGGCGGTGATCAGAGGCCATTTTATCAGTGCGGCTACTGCAATCAAAAAGGCTAAAGTCTCAGAGGTTGTGGACCTCTTGAACAAAATACGACAGTTGGAGTCTCAGTTTGAAACCTTAGATAACTCTTCTTTTCAGGAGGTGGCTCTATTGCGACATAGACTTAATGAGATTTTAGATGAAAAACTTTGACTGGACTCGGTTAAGGCTAAATGCCGTTTTGCCTTATCGGAGAACAAACCCGGCAGACTTCTGGCCATTCTGTTACGCCAACAGCGTCGTATGGCGTATATTGCGAAGATTAAATTACGGAATGGTCTATGCTCATCTTGCCCTGATGAAATTATGGCAGAATTCGCCTCCTACTATCAATCTCTCTATAACAATGATTCGGTTGAGGGACTAGGGCCCCCACTGGAGTCCATGACGAGATATTTGCAGTCCCGGATCCCTTTTAAGATATCCTCTTCGGCTCAGGAAACCTTAGCTGCTCCTATTTCGAGCGGAGAATTGTTTGCCGCATTTAAGTTCATGAAGAATGGACGTTGTCCAGGACCTGACGGGCTCCCGCTGGAATATTATAAGTGCTTTAGGGATGTCCTTTCACCATTACTTCTCCGCCTTTTCCATTCAGTGGACGAGATTACGCGACTCCACCCGCAGACAGTGGGGGCCACTATTGCGGTAATCCCCAAACCTGGGAAAGACCATTCTGATTGTAAGAACTACAGACCTATATCGCTGTTGAATGTGGATACGAAGGTTCTGGCGCAGATCCTCACGGAATGGCTGAAACCTTTTGTCTCTGGACTGGTTAAGTCAGACCAGGATGGTTTCATGCCTGGCAGAGAAGCCAAGGATGCCACTTTTAGGGCTTTAAATGCCATCACCCTGGCGAGACGCTCAGGTCTTGGTCTGTTGCTGTTTTCCGCCGATGTTGAAAAGGCATTTGACCGGGTACGTTGGAGGTATCTTTTTGAGGTATTGCGCCGTATGGGTCTCCCGGACACCTATCTCCATTGGATTGCAGCATTATATTTCAATCCGACTGTCTGAATTCGGATAAATGGAGCTCTCTCCTCGGTGATCTCCATACATAATGGAACAAGACAAGGTTGCCCTTTGTCACCCTTGTTATTTGCTCTTTCTTTGGAGCCACTGTTGGAATCTATACGCTCTGATGCAGATATTTCTGGAATACGCAGACGCACACTTCATCACGTTGTGTCTGCATACACAGATGATTTACTCTTTATGTTAACAGATGCAGAAAAATCCTTGCCGGCTGTTCTCTGGGCGGTTGCCGACTTTGGTGACTATTCTGGTTTCCGTATGAACCCTGATAAATCGGAACTGCTGGATATTAATTTATCTCCAGTGGTGGCTGGTCGTCTGAAAACACATTTCCTGTTTACATGGTGTCCTGTTAAAATGAAATATCTGGGCATATGGTTGACTCCTTCACATTCCCGGCTTTTTGAGCTTAATTATAAGCCACTCCTTGAATCCTTTCGGTCGGATCTTGCGGGATGGAACAACAAATTTATCTCCTGGATTGGGAGAGTTAATGTGATAAAAGTGAACATTCTGTCCCGTCTTTTATACATTTTTAAAACAGTTCCGATCTCTCTGCCAGCTGGATTCTTTAGCGCTCTTCGCTCTAAGATTTTGAAATTTATATGGCCCAAAGGGAGACCCAGAGTGCGCCATGAGATCCTCTGCCGCTCTAAAGTTCGCGTGGGTTTGGCCCTTCCAGACGCCAAGCTGTATTTTTATGCTACTCAGTTGACTCATGTGCTCGATTAGTCTTTGACAGCTGCGGACAAACTATGGCTGGATTTAGAGGAGGAGATTATGGGATCACCGTTATGGACTCTGCCATGGATCCGCCCAAGAGATTCCCCGGATCACCAGACTCGGAGTATTCCCCAGGACACATTGCGGTTATGGAGGAGGATACGTATGTCTATGGCATTGTCGACAGCTGTTTTGCCCGCTCCTGCTGCTCCAACACAATCCGGGCTTTTTCCCAGGGGTTTGCCCTGACTTGAAACGCCGATTCGATCTCCCGGATACAATCATGTTTCAGTCCTTTTTAAAAGATGGCACGATGCCTCCGATTACACCTACGGATGGGTCGTCACCCCTGACTCTTTATTATTATTATTATTCTTCTTTATTTATAAAGCGCCAGCATATTCCGCAGCGCTGTACAATAGGCACAGTATAGACAGGGTTACAATACATTGAACAACATTTGACAAACAGTACAGGAGGAGATGAGGGCCCTATTCCCGTAGGAACTCACAATCTGGGAGGGTTGGGGTTGGAAACAGGAGGAGAGGACTGTAAAGTGAGAGTGATTGATGGTTGCATCAGTGAGTTGGGTGGTAGGCTTCCCTTAATAGGAACGTTTTAAGGGAGCGTTTGAAGGAAGAGAAGTTAGGGGAAAGTCTGACAGTACGAGGGAGAGCGTTCCAGAGAGTGGGGGCTGCGCGTGAGAAATCCTGCAGTCTATCATGGGAAGAGGTGATGCGGGGAGAAGCTAGGCGCAGGTCACTGTTTGACCTTAGGGAGCGGGCTGGGGTGTATTTGGTGATTAGTGAGGACAGGTAGTGGGGAGCTGAGTTAGTGAGGGTTTTGTAGGTAAGGATAAGGATTTTGAACTTAATTCTGCAGTGGATGGGGAGCCAGTGAAGGGACTCGCAGAGGGGAGCGGCAGAGACAGAGCGGCGGGTGAGGTGAATTAGCCTGGCGGAGGCGTTCAGGATGGATTGTAGGGGGAGAGGCGGGACAGAGGGAGGCCAGATAAGAGATTATTGCAATAGACGAGTCGGGAGATTACCAGGGCGTGTATGACTCTACTTGAACACTTTAATTACGTACAGATCAAATCTTTTCTTAAGTCATTGAAAGCTGGATATAGTCTTACCAGACCCCTTACGCCTTTTGAGAACTTCTACAGACTGGGTATCCCGCTTGCCAGAAGCATATAAACTCTTTACCGACTGTTACAAGCCTCTACCACTGACCCACCTCCATTTCAGTCAACATGGCATGATCTTCTAGATGGCTCAATCTCTGAAGAAGCTTGGACTATGATTTACTCCTTGGCACACCGAGGCTCACCGACATTGAAATGTGTGGAAAACGCATATAAAATACTCACTTTTTGGTATTGGACTCCTGAGAGGATACATCGGATCAAGCCAAGTTATGACCCCTCTTGCTGGCGATGTGGTATGGCTGGGGGTAGTTTCCTTCATATTTGGTGGAGTTGCCCGCTTCTGTGTCCATTCTGGAGAATGGTACATGATGGTATTCGTGACATTTCCGCATTGGACGTAGATTTTTCGGCAGCAACTTACCTTTTGCTACAATTTCCATCGGCTATGAAGAACATGCGTAAATCCGTAACACTATGCCTGGTGTTTGCAGCGCGGTTGTTGATTCCCGTACACTGGAGGACTTGAGTTGTCCCTTCTAGACGGATGTGGGTGACCGACGTGGAGCGATTGAGGGCTATGGATCGCTTGGTGGCAGAAGAGACTGGTCAGATAGAGACATTTTGTAGAGCCTGGTTCTATTGGGATGACTATATCACTGGAGGTACGAGTAGCGACTCCTCTGTTGTCCCAGCGGTTGGTGAAGGTTGAAGGAATGTGTTCTGCGACTTGCTGAGTCAACGGTTTGTACTCGACTGCTCCTGGCCTTCTCCCTCCTTCCCCTCTCATCCGCATGTATTTAAATAAGTTTTTAATTTTTGTTCTGTACTTTCTTTCTTTCTCTTTCTCTTTTTCTTTCTTTCTTTCTCTTTTTTTTTCTTTCTTTCTCTTTTTCTTTCTTTCTTTTTCTTTTTCTTTCTCTTTCTCTCTCTTTCTTTCTTTCTTCTCTATTTCCTCCACGGTCCTCTCTCTCTGTTTTCCTTTTCGAATGGTCATGAGACTTTAGGCTCCATCTGGCATCTTAACCTGACTTCGTGACGCAAATGCCTCTGCGGCTCTGATTAAGTATATGACTGTTGATATGAAGACTTCCTAACCGCACCACGTGTCCTGTCAAAACAAGAGGACATAGCCTTAGATTAGAGGGGCAAAGGTTTAAAAGTAACATCAGGAAGCATTATTTTATTGAGAGGGTGGTGGATACATTGAACAGCCTTCCAGTTGAAGTGGTAGAGGCCAAAACAGTAATTGAATTTAAGCAGGCATGGGATAGGCATAAGGCTATCCTAAACAAAAGATAAATCCAGGTAAAGTATCCATGTAATTGGGCAGACTAGATGGGCCAAAAGGTTCTTATCTGCCGACTTTTTCTATGTTTCTATGTTCTATGTTTCTATGTTATTGCATATACGGCACTGTTCTTGTGACTTCTTAATGCCGTGTTACACTTGATGAGAGTAGACCTTGTTTAATGTTCTTCAATTCTCCACTGTACTTATCTCTTGAATATATCTACTGTAATTTGATGTGTTTTCATCATAATAATAAAAAATTTTGATTAAAAAAAAAAAATTCCTGACATTGTTCCTATTTCTATGTAAACTTAAAGTGGGACCCTGAATCAGCTTGCAAGCTGCAGCAATGTTGCAATTCATAGTTTCCATTTTCATTACTTCTACCTACGTTTTGATTGACTGAGCCTTGATTTTGGATAAGATTGTCTCAGACCTTTCTCAGATCAGAAATTCATAGAGATCAGTAAACTCAATGTGGGACACCAATCTCATAAGTGATGTGTGCTTTCGAATTCACTGTGTTGACAAAGCTAGATATCTTTCTGCCACGCTTAATTATGCCTACTGTACTAGACTTGTGTTATTTGTTTTGTATCAAACATAAATTTGGCTGAATATTGACGATTCAATGATTAGTAAGCATCTAAAATTCCGAATTGCTGAACAAGTTTAAACGACTCTTAAAGAAATTTACCGAATTGATGCAAATATAGTTCAGATATGTTTGGATTGATTTGGATTCATTCAGATGACTAATAAAATACACTCACTGTGTGTCATGTTTGGATACACCAGCGGAGCGTGTTTTTTTGCGCCCAGGATGCAGTGATGCATGGGAGACGCAGATGAAGTTTTAGACCGGGGTTTATTGGTGCAATTCCAATCACGGACACAGGATCTTATAACTGTGTCCAGAATATGTGAGAAGGGCAGGGCAGGAATGGGGCTAACTGAAGAGAGGAGAAACAAAGGAAGGGCGGAACAAGACACGAAGAGACACTGAGGGCAACAAAAGACAGGAGGGATAGGAAAAGAGCACGCTAAAAAGTTTGAGAAAAGCAGCAGGGTTGAGAACCTAAGTTGCAGGGCACTTGACACTGGAGTCTGGGTTTGCAGGGCCCTAGACATAGGAGACCAGAGTTGCAGGGTACTTGGAGATAGGAAACCGGATACTTGGAGACAGGAGCAAGAACATAGTGGGTATACTGCAAGGTTGGAGGCTGAGGATACACGGTAGGAGATCTGAACTGCAGGGCAACGACGACTGGAAGCAGGATCACAGGAAACATGCCTATTACTTAGCTGGGAACTGAATGCTGAGCAATGCAGAAACAATGTCTGATGGGAGCTCCACCTTAGGAAGTAGGAAAGGAGAGGCACGTGGTGGGACGAAACGCATGACTGGACTGTAAACTTAAACGGTTATACATTGTTTAGAAAGGATAGGAAACATAAGAAAGGGGGTGGAGTGTGTTTATATGTAAATTAGGATTTAAAGCCTAATATTACACAACTGGAAAGCGATGAGGGAAATGTGGAATCCTTATGGGTAAATATTTCGTTGGGGAATAAACAGGGAAGTCAACTATTGGTTGGCATATGCTATAAACCACCTAATATAGATAATGATGAGGAAGAAGAACTGTTAGAGCAAATTAGGAAGGCTGCAGATCATGGTAGCACTTTAATTATTGGAGATTTTAATTACCTGGACATTAATTGGGATAGTGGGACTAGTAATTCAGCAAAGGGAATCCGGTTTCTGAACATTTTAAATGATACCTTCATGTCACAACTGGTAGAAACACCAACTAGAGAGGATAACTGTCTGGACCTGGTTATAACAAATAATGTGGATCTTTTCTCAAATATTAATGTAAAGGAACAGTAGGGAAACAGTGACCATAACATGGTGACTTTTGAAATAAACTCAAAAAAACACATTCATAAGGGGCATGCTAAAACATATAATTTTAAAAAGGCCAACTTTATTAAAATAAAGGAAGCTCTCAATGTCATTGACTGGCAGAAACTCTTTCACGGGAAAAACACTGAGGATAAGTGGAATATCTTTAAACTAACACTAGAAAAGTACACGTCACAATATATTCCACTGGTTAATAAATATAAAAGAAACAAGAAACAGACTGAAACCAATGTGGCTTAGTAGGAAGGTAACTAAGGAAATGAAAAATAAAAGGAAGGCATTTAAAGCTTTTAAATCTAATAAATCTGAGGCATCCTATAAAGCATATAGGGCAGCCAATAAAGCATGTAAAAATGTGATTAGATGGGCTAAACTAGAAAATGAAAAAGAAATAGCCAAAGAGAGCAAGACCAACCCTAAAAGATTCTTTAGGTACATAAATTCTAAAAAAAACAAGAGTGAAAATGTAGGTTCACTAAAATCTGAGTCAGGGTTATTGTTAACTGAAGATCAGGATAAGGCAGAAATTTTAAATGATTATTTTTCTTCAGTATTTATCAAAGAGAAACCTATAACAGGTGACATGCAATTCATTAATAAAAACTTACTAATACAAAGTGACTGGTTGACTCAGGACAAGGTTTTGCAGAAATTAAACAATGTGAATGTGAATAAAGCCCCAGGGCCAGATGGAATTCACCCGCGAGTACTGAGAGAGCTATGTGTTGAAATATGTAAACCTCTGTTCTTAATCTTTCAAGATTCTTTTCTTTCAGGAATAGTACCAGAGGATTGGAGAAAAGCTGACGTGGTCCCTATATTTAAGAAAGGTTTAAAATTTGTGCCTGGGAATTATAGACCTGTGAGCTTAAGATCTGTGGCTGGGAAAGTATTTGAGGGGTTACTAAGGGATAATATTCAAAAATTTATTGGGAGGTATAGTGTTATTGGCAAAAATCAGCATGGTTTCATGAAACACAGATCATGTCAGACTAACCTAATTACGTTCTATGAGGAAGTAAGTAGAAGTATAGATCAGGGGGTCGCAGTGGATGTGATTTACTTAGATTTTGCCAAAGCTTTCGACACAGTTCCACACAAAAGGTTACTATTTAAATTAAGAAAAATTGGTCTAGATGAAAATACTTGTTCTTGGATAGAAAACTGGCTAAAGGATAGGGTACAGAGAGTGGTCATAAATGGTACATTTTCAAGATGGACACCAGTGGTAAGCGGTGTCCCTCAGGGGTCTGTTATAGGACCAATACTATTCAATTTATTTATAAATGACCTTGAGATAGGCATTGAAAGTCATGTATCAGTGTTTGCAGATGACACAAAACTAGGAAAAGTAATACAATGTGAGCAGGATGTTACTTCGCTACAGAGGGATTTAGATAGATTGGGGGACTGGGCACTTAAATGGCAGATGAAATTTAATCTAGATAAATGCAAAGTTATGCACTTTGGAGTGAAGAACACACAAGTAACTTATACGCTAAATGGTACGGAGTTAGGGAAATCCAAGCAGGAGAAGGATTTGGGAATAATCATAGACTTCAAACTAAGTAACAATGTGCAATGTCAAACAGCAGCCGCCAAGGCCAGCAAAGTATTGGCATGCATTAAAAGGGGAGTTCACTCACGGGATGAAAACATAATTTTGCCTCTATATAAATCAATGGTCAGGCCGCACCTTGAATATGCCGTACAATTTTGGGCACCGGTCTTAAAAAAAGATATTATAGCGCTAGAAAAAGTGCAGAGACGGGCAACTAAATTAATAAGGGGAATGGAAGGGTTAAGTTATGAGGCAAGACTAACAAGCTTAAACCTGTTTAGTTTAGAGAAACGGCGCCTTAGAGGGGATCTGATAACCTTATATAAATATATACGGGGCCATTATCAACCATTGTCTGATAACCTATTCATTAACAGGTCTATACATAGGACAAGGGGTCATCCATTTAGACTGGAAGAAAGAAAATTTAGCTTAAAGCATAGGAAGGGTTATTTTATGGTGAGAACAATAAAGCTGTGGAATTCTCTGCCTGTTGAGGTGGTTGGGTCAGAGTCTGTACAGACTTTTAAAAAACGACTGGATGACTTCCTGCAGACACAGAATATTAAGGGTTATAATATTTAATATGTGGGTAAAAGCTTCTTGATCCAAGGAGAAATCTGACTGCCATTCTGGGGTCAAGAAGGAATTTTTTCCCAGTATGTTGCATATTGGCAAGCATTTCAGACTGGGTTTTTTGCCTTCTTTTGGATCAACAGCAGTAGGTTATGTGGGAGAGGCTGAACCCGATGGACGCATGTCTTTTTTCAGCCTATATAACTATGTAACTATGTAACTATGCAATGATTGGAAGCACCTGTGGTTGTAGCAGTGCTCCCAGAAGCATTCAGAACAACCCAGGAAAGGTTCTGCTATGGTGTTTTAAGGCAGAGCAGCATCAGTTTAGGCCTTTGAATGGCGGCAACAGCGTGAGCCATGACAATGTGCAATGCAAATTCTCTGTTGCGAATCGTAAAACAAGAAAAAATAGTAACCCTAACTCTAACCTTAAAACAAGCCGCAGTACTAACCCTAAGATTAAGTCTACCTAAAACTAACCCTAACAAAAATCTTAACCATAACCCTAACCTTAAAGTAACTCTTTGTCTAGATCTAATGCTAATCCTAAACCTGAAAATAACTCCGGTATGAGGGTAGATAGGGGGCTATAGAGGGAGTTATAGAGGGGATGAGGTATAGAGGAGGATTTAGGGAGTATCGGGTTAAGATTGGTCCAATGTTTCAGATCCGTCAGCAATTTCCAACTCTAAATATTTCCTAATCTGAAATATTTGGATTCCAAAACTTGTCGATTCAAACCAACAAAAATTATTAGGTGTGCAAATGTGTGAAATCAATCTTAACCTTTTCGCTGCTGAGGCTTTTCCCCCCTCTGTGCTGAGGTCATTTTTACCGGTTTTGCTCATCATGTTTAAACGCGTTTTGAAGGCTTATTTTAGTATATGACCCAGACATATTATATATCATTCTTTCCGTCAGACTCGGCAGATTAATAATATGTCATTATTATATGTATACGTCATGACCTGTCTGTATATTATAACAAAAAATGCAATAAAATATGAATTTTCAATAATTTACAGCGTGTAAAGTGTTTTTTTTCCACATTTTAACATGCGAGCAATTGCGGTTATATTTTGTATGGGGTGCGCTTGTTAAAAAAATTAGAGATGGGGTCTCGTTACATTTTTTTTTGGGGAAAATTACACGATTTTTAACAAACGCACCGCATACAAAAATCGTTAGTGCAGCATCATTGTTCACATTATAATTGAAATGGTAACAATATTGCTGCATTAACAAACCAAAAAAAAGTGTTTATTTTTTTTTTATTATTTTTTTTAAAATATTTTTTTTTTTATTTTATTTTTATTTATTTTTTCCAAACTTTTTTCACATTCGAGTTTGGTATCGTTGGAACGGCCATGCTCTGGCCGATCCAACAATACCAAATGTTAACCCCTAGCTGCCACGGATCGGGAGATAGGGAGTTCATTGGAACTCCCTATCTCCACCGTTGGTGGCAGTTAGGGGTTAACTCCAGGACTGGCGTTATCCGGGAAAGGATCACGAACCGGCGCTTTTCAGCGCCGATTCGTGATCCAGCTCCCCAGGGGTTAATGCCAGGTACCATTTGGAAGGGCAGGCTGTGCCCTTCCAAATGGTGCCTGGGATAACCCCCGCAACGCCGCCGATCGGGAGGGAGAGACTTCCGAAGGACCTCCCCCCCTCCCTTTCAGGCGCCTCCTCCGCACATGCGGGGGGGGGGCGCCTGAATTAGGTGTCATCGCGCTGCCGATGTCAGCCCGCACCGGGGGGGCCAGCGATCGGCCGGAACCTGGCCGAACGCTGACCCCAAAGGGAGGACGCGCTCAGCGCGTCCTCCGCATGCAATGTGACATGCGGTTGGACGCGCTGAGCGCGTCCTCCGCATCGAAGTGGTTAAAATCCTGCAACACCACAAAAAGAGTTTTTTTTGTTCATGTTGCCAAGCATGTTCTACTATCTCAAGCAGTTCAGCAGGGTGCCTAATTGAGCAGACACAAATAAGCAGACAGAAGATATCTTTAGTGTGCAGCATCGGCGGACTGACAACTAATGGGGTCCCCGGGCAATAGGAGGTCATGGGGCCCCCCCTTGTTCTGCACCCACAGGAGGCCATGCCCATAAAAACCCACCCCCTACAACGCAACACCCACATGTACATTATTGTGCTAAAGAATTCATTTCTGAACTCCTAAAAATAACCTTTTTGAAAATCCCCTTGGACCCAGCAGCGAAATTGTGTCTCCTTCCATACTTACAGATGGCCACTTCAGTGATGTGCGGTGAGGTCAGTGGCTGGTGAGGCACTGGCTATTATCAGAGCCAGATATACACAGGTTACTTCGGTTCAGTGCTCCCCAGGATCTGACTGCTCTCTTTGCTCCCCAGGATCTGGCTGCTCTCATTGCTCCCCAGGATCTGGCTGCTCTCCTTGCTCCCCAGGATCTGGCTGCTCTCAATGCTCACCGGGATCTGCATCATCCTCCAGGCAGCTGAGTGTCATGCTGAGGCCACACCCCGAGCACAGCCCCGTGCCCACTGACTGTGAGAGACTGTCCTGCGCCAATCAATGCATGGGAGGCCTGCCTCCCATGCACCATGCAGGCGTGTTTTGAATGGCTTGAACCAATGGCGATTTCCCATTGGTCCAAGTTATTCCATTGCTCTCCCAGTGCCTCTGAGGCACTGGGAGAGCAATGTTCAGGAAGTGGGCAGTGCTCGGACGTCTGTTCATTAAACAGATGCACTGTGTTTCACACTTCTTGGCAGCCTATGCAATTTGCTATGGCAGGGGAACGAAGAGTGGGTAAGGTTTTTTTTATCTTATTTTATCAATTCAGCAGCACTTAATGGCTCTGCCTCACCTGTCGCCCCTGACCGCACGTCCCTGCACTGCACTGCTGCAGCAGCCATCACCTACTCATTGCAGCTAAGGCTGCGCCACAGAAAGTCCATGTGGAAAATGTGGGAAATTGCTGATCATTTTTTTTTGAGAAAGGATTTTACCAGAAAAGATACATTGAGATTTCTCTCATTTTCAAGTATGTCCTGTGTGGCGAGTATGTACCGTTGGGTGTCTTGCACAAGGACACTTACTGGAGAGGTGCTCGCTCTCCACAGGCTCTCTCCATGCAGAGCATTGATGTTACCTCTACACCACCCAGCCGGCAGTTTAAAAGATACTGTACAATCCTGATACACTGCACATCACAGAGCTCCACAGAAATAAAACTCACAGTAATGTGCAGCTCACACATGGATATATATTGTCCCCAGCAGCTCAAACATGAATATATATTGCCCCCACCAGCTCAAACATGGATATATACTGCCCCCAGTGGCTCAAACATGGATAAATACTGCCCCAGCACCTCAAAAATGGATATAAATTATCCCCAGTAGCTCAAACATGAATATATATTGCCCCAGCACCTCAAACATGGATATATATTGCCCCAGTAGCTCAAACATGAATATATTTGCCCATAGTAGCTCAAACATGAATATATTTGCCACCAGTAGCTCAAACATGAATATATTTGCCCCCAGTAGCTCAAACATGAATATATTTGCCCCCAGTAGCTCAAACATGAATATATTTGCCCCAGCACCTCAAACATGGATATATATTGCCCCCACCCCCCCTGTTGCTCACCGGCTCTGAGGGTCCACGGGTCGGTAGGGGCCCAGTTTGGGGTGACACAGTGGGCCCCCACTGGTTTTCCTCTGATGATCAGTGCACTTAACAGGCAGCCAGCGGCGCACTCTGTAAATGCCGCGGTGGCACCTGCAGCGTGCCTGCATCCCAGTCTAAAACTGGAGCAGGCACGTTGCACTGGTGCCGCCCCTCACGTGACACGTCACATAAGGGGGCGGCGCAGGCACCACCACAGCGATTACAGAGTGCGCCACTGGCTGCCTGTTAAGTGCACTGATCATCACAGGGAAACCGGCAGGGGCCACTATGACATTCCAAACCGGGCCCCTGCTGACCCGCGGGCCCTCGGGCAGTGCCCGAGTGCCCGATAAGTCAGTCTGCCCCTGGTGTGCAGGCTCAGCATTGTTCCACTGCAGTTGCATCTCTATTGCCATTCAGGGATTGATAAGGTAATGGTGATAATACAGTTACCACAGGTGTCCTTTTATTTAGGACCACAGAGCTACACTTCACACAAACCCTACAGTTATTTTATTATCATTGACAGTTACCATTTAGATCAGGGATCCTGCAGGTGAAAACGAGATAAATCTCAATGTATCCTTCTTGGTAAATTATTTTATAAATAAATAAATAAGTAGTCTCTGACTTTTCCAGAAAATTTTTCTGGCTATAATTGAAATTACAAAAGGCAGAACAATGTCACAAACAAAATGTAATTTTAACACCTGCTGCACATTAAAATCACACTGCTATAGTGACCCGATGTAAGGCCCTATTACATTCTTCTCGCTGATGTTAGTGCTCACCTGTGTGAGCGTTAACATTAGCCCTGGTGGCTCTAGTGCGGACCCACCATATTACAATCCAAATGCTAATGGGTTAAAAAACCCATTGGGATCTTGCACTGTTCAGCTCGAGGTTACTGTACTATGCGCTCGCCATGCTTAACATGGGGAGCGCAAAGAGTTAATTAGCGTTAGTATTACAATACACTAACGCTAATTATCGCCAGGCTGCGGTTAACCCGACAGTTAACCACAGTCTGGACCTGGTGCTAATGGATCCCATTGCTGCAGAATCCGTCAACACCAGTAGAACCCCCCCAAATGGATCAGATACTCACCTCTAATCCCGCGGCGAGGACCGTGGCTCCAACCGCCTCCTCTGTCTGCCAGGAGCAGGGAGAGTCTGGGGAGAAAAGTCCCCCAGTCTCCCTCTGCGGATCACTATGTCGACCTGCCGGATCTCGCGAGACGAGATGCGGCAGGTCATGTGACCGGCGGCATCTGCCTCAATGGAGTCCTATGGACTCCATGGAGGAAATGTTCGCAGCAGCGCTTAGCGCTAACGCGTACATACCAGGGCTAAGCGCAGGCTTACGATGCAGGCAGCTTTTCTAGCGCCTGCATTGTAATATCACGCTAGAACGGGGACGAAAGGAGAAACCTGCAGGCGCAGGGTTTTCTCCCTAGCGTTCCCGTTTTAGCGTTTATAACGTAATAGTGCCCGTACTGTCCTGGATATTAGAATTCCGCTGGTGGGTCTCCAATATAGTTATGGTTAGCCACTGTACTGCTTACTGTACATTAAAATCCCCTGGTGAAATTCTCACGCCTATTTTTTGCCCAGATGTAACTCTCTATTGCTGAAGCATTTGGAGATCTGCCATTGGCTGCTCTGGCAATATATATCACCAAGCGAATGTGAACACTTGCACATTGCACTTGCATGTGCACCAAAGAGTTTTCCAAATCTGTCGGGCATCGCCACTTTGAATTTAGTGCCCTGTGCCCTGTACTTAGGAACTGCATATGTTTCAGCTATTTCACAATATTCCATGTGTTGGCAAAGGTGTTTGGTATTTGGTATATTGTGGTATACATGTATTTGTGGTGGTGTTTAGCTTTTCTGCCAATCTAAGTTATCATGGCCTAAAATGTTGTACACATGTTTTTATGTACAGTATATATAGAAAGTACTGACTTTTACTCAATGGCATATGCTCCATTATTTCATTGCTGTACCCTATAGCTATGAGCGGGTTAAATAAAGCCATGGGATGAAGGCAATTATACGTAGCCCTCCCCCTTTGTCAAACACCAGCAAAGCCAAGAACAACATCTGCTGTATAAATCAAAGCACATTCCTTCTCACTGGGCCAACTAGCCATCTTAACTGTCTCACTTGTCATATAATGTTCGTCTGTCTTTCCTGTCACTGGAAAAGTACCCACAATAGAAAAGGATGTGCAATGTTGCTGAACCAGATTTATTTTGACTTTTAGATCTCATTGAAAGAGAATCTTCCCGTATTACAAAAAAAAAGCCGATCTCAACATGTGCAAACCTGTGATTATTTCCCTTTTTTTTTCTCTAGGAACAATGAATAGCAACGGCGTACATTCAAACGCGGCCTTTTCTGCTTCTGCATTTTTTACATTCTTTTTTGTTTTTGTTCCTTCTCAAGATGTCTCTTAAAACTGGCGTCAGTGATTACGAAGCCGAACAACATCTGCAGCAATTTAAACTATTAACAATCGTGGTAAAACGAAATGTAAGATTATATAAGATTTTCACGCAGCACATGTGGAAATCCTCCTCCTCAGAAAAAGGCACAGAAAAGTAGGCATTTTGGAAACAGCTAATAAATCTTGCAGTGCGGGGCCTAACGTCTGCTTAAATTTATGCTTTTCAAAACCCGATTTTGCACAAGGAAGGAAAGATTCCCCTTAGTTCTTGCTTACTGTTAAGTTACAGTTACAGGCATTTTTAAAGCGCCTGCATATTCCGTGGTGCTTTACAATGGGAAATAAACTAAGGGCCTTATTCTATAACTGACGCTAAAAGGAAGACGGTAAGCAGGATAATGTGCGCCTGCAGGATTTCCCTTACTGTCTCCACTTGAACGTCATATTCTGGGGTAGGTGCTATCTTGTCACCTTGCCTTGAAACGAAGTGCAAAGCTCACTGATCCCGGGAGTGACGCTCCGCACCACTGTGGAGTTCATAGGATTCCATGGTGGATTACTCATCCCAGGCCGTGAGCTCGCTCTTGCCCAAATGCTCAGAACCGCGTAGTGATCGCAGAAGGAGACTAGGAACTATTTGTTCCCAGTCTCACTCTGCTCCCGGCAGGAAGAAGTGGTGGTGGATCGCGCCACCCTTTGCGCGATGAGGGGTGAGTAATGAATTTTTAAGGGGGTTTTGGAACATGTTAAATGATTTTGCATACCCAAAATCATTAACACCAGCTATCAGGAGTTGTTAAAATTTGTCAATTCGCTTTGATGCTAATGTGCGTCAGCACGTTGGAATACCTAACTTGCTGAGACGATAAAAACTAATTTTGCTTCCCATGTTAACTATAGCAAACGCAAAGTACAGTAAGCTCACCCAAGTTGCAAAGCACAAATCTGACATTATGCCATTAACTGAATGAGTTTAATAACAGTTTAAACATTGCACCATGCCCACTTCATTTATTCAATTTAACATCTTCCCTGCATATGACGTGTGGGGGAAGTTCTCGGCTTCACACGCTGCGTGTGGAGGACGTCCTCCACATGCCATGGGTCTCCACAGGTACAGGGGAGACCCATGACTGCTGGGGACCGAGTCCCGAGGCAGTTTGACGTCCTTGAAGTCCCGTATGACTGGTCCCCGGGTTCTGACGTCATCCTGCCGGTGTGTCCCTGGTTGTCTGACGTCAGTTTCAGGCGCTCCTCGGCAGAGCCGGGAGAGTGCCTTAAAGGGAAGGGTGGGATCCATTGGACCCCTCTCCCTCTGGATCGGGAAACATTAGTTCAGAAATAGAAGCACAGTGTGACCTTTCCAGTGATGCCTTTTCTTTAACCCCTTTGTCGCCAGTTCATGATCTGTCACCAATCGGTGCTGAATCGAAGATTGCTCCTGGGGTTGGCTGGCATCTTGGATGTCAGCCAAGCCTCCGAGGCTTCCCCCTGCCTACTGACATCGTCTCGCATAGGTGCGATGACATCAGTTAGGAAATTAACCCCTAGCTGCTAAGGGGATTCCCTATGGAAGTCCTATGGTAGAGATAGGGTGGTCCTTAGGAGCGTGGCCTTTCCAATGATACCAAACATGACCAGGATACAATGGGAAAAAAAGTAAAATAATAAAAAAAACACTTTATTTTATTTGTTAATGCAGCACTATTGCCAAAGGTTTCAATCATAATGTGAACAGTGATGCTGCACTAACAATTTCTTTCAGTTTTAGCTAAAACCGCGTATTTTCTCAGAAAAATAAAGTAACGGGTTCCCATTTCTAATTTTTTTAACAAGTGTACCACGTAGAATATATAGCCGCAAAGGCTTGGATGATAAAATGTTAAAAAATAATTTTACATGCTGTAGAAGAATGGAAATTCCCTTTTTTCTTTCTTTTTTTTGGTGTAACATTCTTGCAGGACATGACGTATACATATAATTATGATATATTATTAATCTGAAAAAAAAAAGGATATATAATTTGTCTGAAATACACAACAACAAAAGTGAAAAGCACTTCCTGAGTTCCCAGTAAATAAGGTACCGGCTGGGTGGAATAGAGGTAATGTCACTGCTCTGCATGGAGAGAGCCTGTGGATACATGGGCTTGATCCCGGCGAGCAACCTCTCCAGTAAGTGTCCTTGGCAAGACACCTAATGGTACATACTCGCCACACAGCACATACTTGAAAACAAGAGAAATCTTAATGTATCCTTCCTGGTAAAATCCTTTCTCAAAAAAATACTGTTCACCAATTATAAGTGATCACATACAAAGAGAAGTGTCGTGTACCAATAAGGATTCAGTAATTATTCACCATAGGTGTATTGGTACAGATGACAGTGCTCACATAGGAAGATCAAGCAACCCTGTCTTTTGTCATGTATACATGAATGATTTTACCCTGATAATGTCTTCCTGGGATATGACGATCACACATCAGGTACATATAAAAGACAAATAAATACAGGCACAATAGCATAATACAGCAAATCATGGAACATGTATCACATAATGCTATAGGTGATCCACTCACATGGGTTAGAGCCTAAGATAATAAGACTCAATACTCAGGCAGTGGGTCCCAACTGTGATGACCCCGTGACACTCGTTCTTATGATTAGCAGATGTCATCATGAAACGACAAGAAGAACAAGGACACCATAGCATAATCCTGCAAACCTTGCGGGAATTTCACAAAATAATGGAAGTGCACTGAAAATCTAAGGCAAAAGACACCAACATAGCGTTATACTGACACAGATTAGGTGTAATTACCCCTGCCACAAATTGGCGCTTACAAGATAAAAATGAATATCATGCATATCATGAAATACTGGTCATCAGCCGTGGAATCAATGAATATTCTGCGTGTAGGTAATTGTTACTGTAAATACCGTATTTTTCGCTCCATAAGATGCACTTTTTCCCCCAAAAAAGTGGGGGGGAAAGTGAGTGCGTCTTATGGAGCGACTACTGCAAAAAAGAGTGCATGTTGGGGCAGTGGTGTCGCAAGGTAACGTTCCTTGCGGCGGAGGCGCTGAGCGCGTCCTCCCTTTGGGGCCAGCGATCGGCCGGGTTCCGGCCGATCGCTGGGCCCCCCGGTGCGGGCTGACATCCTCGATGTCAGCCCAGCACCTGGAACCGCCGCCGGCCTAATTAGGTGTCATTGCGGTCCTTCGGACCTCTCTCCCTCCCGATCGCCGGCGTTGCGGGGGTTAATACAGGCAACCTTTGGAAGGGCACAGCCTGCCCTTCCTAACGGTACCTGGAATTAACCCCATGGGGGCTGGATCACGAATCGGCGCCGAAAAGCGCCGGTTCGTGATCCTTTCCGGGAGCTGGCTGACATCTTGGATGTCGGCCAAGCTTCCGGGAATGCCCCCGGAGGACTGGCGTCATCATGGATAGCACGATGACGCCAGTCTTGGAGTTAACCCCTAATTGCCACCAATGGTGGAGATAGGGGGTTCCAATGAACCCCCTATCTCCCGATCCGTGGCAGTTAGGGATTAATGTTTGATATTGTTGGATCGGCCAGAGCATGGCCGTTCCAACAATACCAAACATGAGTATGAAAAAAGTTTTTTAAAAAAATTAAAAGTAAAAATAAAAAAATATTTAAAAAAAAATTATAAAAAAAAAATAAACAATTTTTTTTTCTTTTTAATGGTTCGTTAATGCAGCAATATTGTTCCCATTTCAATTATAATGTGAACAATGATGTTGCACTAACGATTTTTGTATGCGGTGCGTTTGTTAAAAATCGCGTAATTTTCCCCAAAAAAAATGTAACGAGACCCCATCTCTAATTTTTTTAACAAGCGCACCCCATACAAAATATAACCGCAATTGCTCGCATGTTAAAATGTGAAAAAAAAACCACTTTACACGTTGTAAATTATTAAAAAATTCATATTTTATTGCATTTTTTGTTATAATATACAGACAGCTCATGACGTATACAGATAATAATGACATATTATGAATCTGCTGAGTCTGACGGAAAGAACAATATATAATATGTCTGGGTCATATACTAAAATAAGCCTTCAAAACACGTTTAAACATGATGAGCAAAATCGGTAAAAATGAGCTCAGCACAGAGGCGGGAAAAGCCTCAGCAGCGAAAGGGTTAATCCATGTACCCTGGGTGCCATCTTTATTAGTCCCTTGCCCTATCCACATAACATTGCCGTGTCCGGGACAGACATAGGATTCCTGTTGGTGCCTAAGGAAGACAGGATGAGCATATGCACATATAGATGTATGTATGTATGCCCCCTTAGAAACACTCATAAATGCAAGGTACTTGCAGGGGCACAGTTAGTGACACCCTTAATTTTCAATATTTTCCCACCTATATCTAGCTGGTGTACCTTTTTAACTTTATAATTATTCTTACAGCCCATACATTTCCCACATTTGTAGAAACCATCCCCAACTCCTAATAAATGCTTTTGATGGATCTGACACCCTCTAAATGCACTAGTTACAATATGATCCTTAACATTTTTTGCCCTGACAAATAATTTATTTGTCGGGGGCAAGAAATGTTAAGGATCATATTGTAAATAGTGCATTTAGAGGGTGTCAGACCCCTCAAAAGTAGTGATTATTATTATTATTCTTTATTTATAAAGCGCCAGCATATTCCGCAGCGCTGTACAATAGGCACAGTATAGACAGGGTTACAATACATTGAACAACATTTGACAAACAGTACAGGAGGAGATGAGGGCCCTATTCCCGTAGGAACTCACAATCTGGGAGGGTTGGGGTTGGAAACAGGAGGAGAGGACTGTAAGGTGAGAGTGATTGATGGTTGCGTCAGTGAGTTGGGTGGTAGGCTTCCCTAAATAGGAATGTTTTAAGGGAGCGTTTGAAGGAAGAGAAGTTAGGGGAAAGTCTGACAGTACGAGGGAGAGCATTCCAGAGAGTGGGGGCTGCGCGTGAGAAATCCTGCAGTCTATCATGGGAAGAGGTGATGCGGGGAGAAGCTAGGCGCAGGTCACTGTTTGACCTTAGGGAGCGGGCTGGGGTGTATTTGCTGATTAGTGAGGACAGGTAGTGGGGAGCTGAGTTAGTGAGGGTTTTGTAGGTAAGGATAAGGATTTTGAACTTAATTCTGCAGTGGATGGGGAGCCAGTGAAGGGACTCGCAGAGGGGAGCGGCAGAGACAGAGCGGCGGGTGAGGTGAATTAGCCTGGCGGAGGCGTTCAGGATGGATTGTAGGGGGGAGAGGCGGGACAGAGGGTGGCCAGATAAGAAGAGATTATTGCAATAGTCGAGTCGGGAGATTACCAGGGCGTGTATGAGTTGTTTTGTGGTGACAGCGGTAAGAAATGGCCGAATTCTGGAAATATTACGCAGTTGGTATCGGCAGGAGGAGGAAAGAGACTTGATGTGGGGGATGAAGGAAAGAGCAGAGTCAAGTGTAACTCCAAGACAGTGAACTTGGTTTGATGGGGAGAAGGTGATACCCTCCACCGTGATAGAGAAGTCAGGAGGTGGGGAGGCATTGGAGGGAGGAATAAGTAGGAGTTCAGTCTTTGACATGTTGATCTTTAGGTGGTGGGAGGCCATCCAGGAGGAGATGCCAGATAAACAGTCACTGACTTTTGAAAGGACAGGGGGAGAGAGATTAGGGGTAGAGAGGTAGATCTGAGTGTCATCAGCGTAGAGGTGGTAAATTAAAGCCAAAGCTGCTGATGATTTTGCCCAGGGAGGAGGTGTAGATGGAAAAGAGCAGAGGACCAAGGACAGAGCCTTGAGGTACACCAACAGATAGAGGCAATGAAGAGGAGGAGTTACCAGCAAAGGACACACAGAAGGACCTGTTGGATAAATAGGAGTCAACCTAAGCAAGTGCTGTGTCACCGAGACCCAGAGAGTTGAGGGTCTGTAGAAGGAGGGGGTGGTCAACAGTGTCAAAAGCAGCCGAGAGGTCAAGCAGGATGAGAATAGAATAGTGGCTGTGTTTTTTAGCAGTTAGGAGGTCGTTGGTGACTTTGGTGAGGGCGGTTTCAGTGATGGGCCGATCACCCCCGTGTTCGGTTCGCATTCGAACACGAACATTTGAAAAAGTTCGAATTTGAACGCGAACCTGATTCGAACTCAATGCAAGTCAATGGGACTCGAACGTTCAAATTTTAGAGTGCCCTCCAAGAGGGCATATATGCAAGATATTTGCCATAAAAAGGGGTATGGGGGTCCGGGTAGTGCCCTGGGGGACAGGAAAGAAGGAAAAAAGTTTTTAAAAAAAGTTTTTAAAGGAACAGTGATTTTTCCATGACATAAAGGTTAAGAATTTAAAAACAAATTCCTTCAAATATCGTGCCTAGGAGGTCCCCGTAACCTGCCCGTGAAGTGGCGGATTTTTAGGATGTATAAAAACATTTAAAAAGAGAAAAATGACATTTCAAATGACAGTAAATGGTTTTCCTTTAACCCTTTCGCTGCT
Organism: Leptobrachium leishanense; assembly: GCA_009667805.1. NCBI lineage: Eukaryota > Metazoa > Chordata > Amphibia > Anura > Megophryidae > Leptobrachium > Leptobrachium leishanense. The sequence goes on from CM019073.1 coordinate 121,646,532, forward strand.
GAGCCTTTTCACACTTCTGTGCTGAGCTCATTTTTACCGGTTTCGCTCATCATGTTTAAATGCGATTTGAAGTCACATTTTATTAATTGACCCAGACATATTATATATCGTTCTTTCCGGGAGACTCGGCAGATTCATAATATATCATTATTATATGTATACGTTATGTCCTGTCTGTATATTATAACATAAAATGCAATAAAATTAGAATTTTCAATAATTTACAACGTGTAAAGTGTTTTTTTTCACATTTTAACATGCGAGTGTTTGCGTTTATATTTTCTATGGGGTGCACTTGTTAAAAAAGTTAGAAACGGGGAATCGTTACTTTTTTTGGGGGAAAATTACGTGTTTTTTGGCAAACGCCCCCCATAGAAAAAATCGTTAATGCAGCATCATTGTTCACATTATAATTGAAATGGGAACAATATTGCTGCATTAATAAAACAAAACAAAAACAAAAAAGTTTTTTTAATTTTATTTTTATTTTAATTATTTTATTTTTAAACTGTACATGGTCATGTTTGGTATCATTGAAAAGGCCATGCTCTGGCCGTTCCAATGATAAACATTAACACCTAGCTGTCACGGATCTGGGGATAGGGGGTTCATTGGAACCCCCTATCTCCACCATAGGTGGCAGCAAAGCGGGGGGGGTGCTTGAAATAGACGTCATCGCGCACGCAAAGTGGCCATGCGGCAGGACGCGCTGAGCGCGTCCTCCGCATGGAAAGGGTTAATCTATTCATAAACAACTGCTTGAAGCGTCAGCCTGTTTGAAAAGAGGAGATGTTTTAGGACACGCAGAAAAAGTTTAGTGATTTTTTGGCTAAATTATGGTGAAACTTATGCAGGCTTTGGATGAAAGTAACAACTGGTGCTTTAAATTGGACCTTTGGTGCCAGCTAGTGCCTTCACACTGTAACCCCTCTGAGGTATTGTGGAAGAGTGCAGGGGTGGACCCTGCCATCAAATATTAAAATGATGTGAATCTGGTACATGCGTCAGTGCACCCAAATATTGGGCCTTTGGTGCCAGCTAGTGCCCTCGCAACGTAACCCCTCTGAGGCATTGTGGAAGAGTGCAGTGGTGGAGGTTTTACGAATGCAGAAGAGATCCCGATCTCAGGGGAGTGATAGCTGCTGATCCGGGACTGATTCATTTTTATAAATGTCAGCCGGTCTACAGAGTCGGTGGACAGACACACTCTTTTGTCTGTGACAAAACCTCCAGCGGCACTGAACGTCCTTTCGGAAAGCACGCTAGATGAAGGGTAACCTAGTAGCTGCATAGCATATTGGCTTAGTTCTGGCCAGTGATCCAATCTCAACACCCAGTAAGCCAGTGGATCATCTGCTGGAAAGGTATCCAGGTCTGCCCTTGCCCCTAGGTAGTCCTGCACCATATGGTGAAGACGCTGGCAATGGGTGCCTATATTTGATGTCCCTGGGCGTCGTGGACTAAAAAAATTGGAAAAGGAATCAGTCAAGCGGCCCCCTTCACCGCTCTTCCTCTGATCACTCTCACCTTGCAGTCCTCTCCTCCTGTTTCCAACCCCAACCCTCCTAGATTGTGAGTTCCTACGGCAATAGGGCCCTCATTTCCTCCTGTACTGTTTGTCAAATGTTGTTCAATGTATTGTATTGTAACCCTGTCTATACTGTGCCTATTGTACAGCGCTGCGGAATATGCTGGCGCTTTATAAATAAAGAATAATAATAAAATAAAAATAATAATGATCAACCACAGCCTCAGATGCACTTGTGTCATCACTTGGTAACCTATCAGTGCCTGGAAAGGTGTTACACAAGTGTCGCTTTAGAGCGTCCAAGTTTTTTCATCCTGTCCTCTCTCTGTGACCGTATCGTGCACTACCTCCTCCCAGCCACGTACTAGTCCTTGGGTTTCTGGGGACACAAAACCCTCCCTTGAGGAATCCCCACCTTCAATGCCCCCATGACATAAACATTCCTCCTCCTCCTCCTCCTGTCTGATCTGAGGATCCGCAGGAATGCTGTCTGCATAAAGACTGGGGCCTTGAGAGCTAGGGAAGTCCTCCTCTTCTGTCAAGCGGACTATGCGTGGGTCGCATGTGTGAGCCCAGTGTGCAGTGAGCAGTGATGAAATATGCAAGTTGAGGGGTCAAAAACAAAAATATTTATTAATATACAAAACAGCAAAAAACAAATGAATCTGCTTCGCTGAGCACAAAATGGAGGAATAATGCTGAACAGAAAAGATAAAGTCCAAGGCAAGGTATCCGTTAAGGATGAGGCAAACTCGTGGTCAGGGTGGCAAGCAGATATCGAGGGGTACAGAAATCAGGATAGTCAAAAGTCCATAGCCAGGGGGTCATACACGGAAATCAGGATAGTCAAAAGTCCATAGCCAGGGGGTCATACACGGAAATCCAAAAAAGGGGGTACTTGAGACAATTGAAGAGAGTTACCGGTATGCAGAGGGAGGAAGGTTCACAGATGGGTATTCAGAGGCTATGGTCAGCACAAGGAGTATCCAAAACATAGATCAGCAAAGTCCAAACTTCAATGGGGAAGTCAAGCTAAAGGGGAGAGGCCTCCTTATATACACAAGGAGGCTGGACAGGATGATTTGCAGGTGAAGGTCTAATTAGAATGCATGCAATCAAAGTCCAGAACTGGACGTGGGGAACGAGAAAAAAAACACAAAAACAAAACAAAGTCCCGGAATCTGCATGAATCAGGTAGGACACGGCAAAAAGAAAAACAAAAAAGGTGCGTCAGAGGGTCAGGACCGTGACAACACCCAGGTGGGCATGACATCACCCCCCTCCTGACGGGTGCACTCCGGGCACCGAAGCTAGAACAGGGGAAGTGGAGTCCGGATTGGTCATAGAAGCACGTAGCCTGTTCAAGGTGTCCAGGTAGGCATAGCGGACCAACGTGCCGTTAGAGGCCCAGAAAACGTACCAAAGCAGTCAACTGGAGTCAGACAAAACATCAAGGTTTCTCCAGAGTTCCGGGAAGCGCCTGACCACCTCCAAGTACTCCTCCCGGACCAACAAGCCAGAGGGTGCCCTGGAGTAACCCGTAGGGACAGGGTCCGACGTAGGGTGTTTCGCGAGCGTACAACTACTCGGATCTTGGAAGTCCTCATACAGAGCCATGAGTACAGCCCTGTCAGACCCAGCATCGGGAATAGAGTCACGGGCACAACTCTGCGGAGACACTATAGTCGAAGGGCTCGGAGGGACAGCGCCCTTAGTGAGGCTTTGCTGGGTACGGAGAGACTTGGCTCGACGGCGGCGACTACGACCCTTTGGCGGTGACGACTTGGGGACCACTGCTGGGCTCTGCGGCGACAGCGAGGAGACCACTGCTGGGCTCTGCGGCGACACTGTGGAAGAGACAGCTGGGCTCTGCGAAGACACTGTGGAAGCGACAGCTGGGCTCTGCGAAGACACTGTGGAAGCGACAGCTGGGCTCTGTGAAGACACTGTGGAAGCGACAGCTGGGCTCTGCGAAGACACTGTGGAAGCGACAGCTGGGCTCTGCGAAGACACTGTGGAAGCGACAGCTGGGCTCTGCGAAGACACTGTGGAAGCGACAGCTGGGCTCTGCGAAGACACTGTGGAAGCGACAGCTGGGCTCTGCGAAGACACTGTGGAAGCGACAGCTGGGCTCTGCGAAGACACTGTGGAATCGACAGCTGGGCTCTGCGAAGACACTGTGGAAGCGACAGCTGGGCTCTGCGAAGACACTGTGGAAGCGACAGCTGGGCTCTGCGAAGACACTGTGGAAGCGACAGCTGGGCTCTGCGAAGACACCGTGGAAGCGACAGCTGGGCTCTGTGACAACAGCGTGGAAGCAACAGCTGGGCTCTGCGACGACTCGGTACCAGGGGCCTGAGAAGGCTTAGAGATGGAGGCCTGAGAAGGCTCGGAAATAGAAGCCTCGGAAGGCATAGTTACAGAAGCCTCGGAAGGCATAGTTACAGAAGCCTGGGAAGGCATAGGGACAGAAGCCTGGGAAGGCATAGGGACAGAAGCCTGGGAAGGCATAGGGACAGAAGCCTGGAAAGGCATAGGGACAGAAGCCTGGGAAGGCATAGGGACAGAAGCCTGGGAAGGCATAGGGACAGAAGCCTGGGAAGGCATAGGGACAGAAGCCTGGGAAGGCATAGGGACAGAAGCCTGGGAAGGCTCGGGGACAGAAGCCTGGGAAGGCATAGGGACAGAAGCCTGGGAAGGCTCGGGGACAGAGGCCTGAGGAGGCTCGGGGACAGAGGCCTGAGGAGGCTCGGGGACAGAGGCTTGAGGAGGCTCGGGGACAGAGGCTTGAGGAGGCTCGGGGACAGAGGCTTGAGGAGGCTCGGGGACAGAGGCCTGAGGAGGCTCACGGACAGAAGCCTGAGATGGCTCACGGACAGAAGCCTGAGATGGCTCACGGACAGAAGCCTGAGATGGCTCACGGACAGAAGCCTGAGATGGCTCAGAGACGGGGGCCTGAGAAGGCTTACAGACAGGGGCCTGAGAAGGCTTACAGACAGGGGCCTGAGAAGGCTTACAGACAGGGGCCTGAGAAGGCTTACAGACAGGGGCCTGAGAAGGCTTACAGACAGGGGCCTGAGAAGGCTTACAGACAGGGGCCTGAGAAGGCTTACAGACAGGGGCCTGAGAAGGCTTACAGACAGGGGCCTGAGAAGGCTTACAGACAGGGGCCTGAGAAGGCTTACAGACAGGGGCCTGAGAAGGCTTACAGACAGGGGCCTGAGAAGACTCGGGACAGAGGCCTGAGAAGGCTTGGGGACAGAGGCCTGAGAAGGCTTGGGGACAGAGGCCTGAGAAGGCTTAGATACAGAGGCCTGGGAAGGCTTGGGGACTGAGACCTGAGAAGGTTTCGGTATAGAAGTCTGAGAAGGCTCTGAGACAGGGGCCTGAGATAAGAACGTGGTTCCTATATAGGTGGTCCTCATGCACCCAATGAACCTGCCAGGTTGCCCTCGAGGGTGACGTGCAGTCTCTTTAGGGAATTCCTCCTCTGAATCCACAGAATCCCACTCGTTTGACGAGTAGTTCTCAGAAGCCGATGAGTAACATGAGATACGCCGACTGGAAGGCACTGGAGCGGTAACACAGTTAGCCGTGAGGTGCCGGCTTGGAGTGGTGGGTGTCATACCGGAGGGTAGGACAGACGCTATCTCCATGGGCACCACGGGGTCAGGCTCTGTAGGCACGCTGGGCTCTTCCTCCATCGGTACGGCTGGAACATGTTCTGTGGGCAGGGTGGATTGGGAATCCATAGGTTCAGTTTGGTAGGAATCTTGCTGCACGGTTTCAGGATTTGCGTCCAATGATTCAGCGATGGACCTCTCGGGCAAGGACTTGGCAGGCAAAGCCTTTCTAGGCTTTGGGGGCAAGGAATTGGCAGACAAATTTTCTTTCCTTGATTTCAAGGATGTCTTGTCTCTGACAGGCCATGTCTTCTTCAGCTTGATGGGCAGTGCTTCAGGAGGACTCAAGGGCACTGCTTTGACGGAAGCTGACCTTTTCGACTTAGTGGGGGAAGACCTGGCAACCAAAGTCCTTTTGGTTGACGCTGACTCAGGTGGGGTGCTGGATGGCTTGGGGGGGCGCAGAGGGCAGGCTGATAATTTGTGCTGGTCACTCCCACAGTAGAAGCACAAGTTGTTAGACCTTCTCCTCGCACGCTCCTCCAGGGTTAGGGGTTCTCTGGGCCCCTTTTCAGAAACTGGAACTCGCACCTTAGCTGAGATGCCCCTTAAGCCTTTATACAGGTCAACAAATAACAGATCTACTTGCTGCAAGATTTCCTCCATTAACCCCGTCACATACTCTTTTACTGCTTGGCTCACTGCGGGCTCACGGTTTAAAGACTTCCCCATTCTGTCAAGCGGACTATGCGTGGGTCGCATGTGTAAGCCCAGTGTGCAGTGAGCAGTGATGAAATATGCAAGTTGAGGGGTCAAAAACAAAAATATTTATTAATATACAAAACAGCAAAAAACAAATGAATCTGCTTCGCTGAGCACAAAATGGAGGAATAATGCTGAACAGAAAAGATAAAGTCCAAGGCAAGGTATCCGTTAAGGATGAGGCAAACTCGTGGTCAGGGTGGCAAGCAGATATCGAGGGGTACAGAAATCAGGATAGTCAAAAGTCCATAGCCAGGGGGTCATACACGGAAATCAGGATAGTCAAAAGTCCATAGCCAGGGGGTCATACACGGAAATCCAAAAAAGGGGGTACTTGAGACAATTGAAGAGAGTTACCGGTATGCAGAGGGAGGAAGGTTCACAGATGGGTATTCAGAGGCTATGGTCAGCACAAGGAGTATCCAAAACATAGATCAGCAAAGTCCAAACTTCAATGGGGAAGTCAAGCTAAAGGGGAGAGGCCTCCTTATATACACAAGGAGGCTGGACAGGATGATTTGCAGGTGAAGGTCTAATTAGAATGCATGCAATCAAAGTCCAGAACTGGACGTGGGGAACGAGAAAAAAAACACAAAAACAAAACAAAGTCCCGGAATCTGCATGAATCAGGTAGGACACGGCAAAAAGAAAAACAAAAAAGGTGCGTCAGAGGGTCAGGACCGTGACAACACCCAGGTGGGCATGACATCTTCCTCCCACTGCTCTGCCTCTAGTGCCACATCTATAATTCCCCGCAGAGTGCGCTCCAGCAGGAACACTAAAGGAATTGTGTCACTGATGCATACGCTGTCCCTGCTCACCATCCTCGTTGCCTCCTCAAATGGTGACAGTACAGTGCATGCATCCTTGATCATCAGCCACTGCGGGGGGAAACAATTTGACCTGAACCTGTCCTTGTGCCATACTCACACAGGTACTCATTGATGGCCCTCTGCTGCTTGTGCAGATGCTGCAGCATTGCCAATGTCGAGTTCCACCTGGTGGGCATGTCACAGATCAGACGGTTTATGGGAAGGTGGAATTCTCTTTGAATTTCTGCCAGGCAAACACTTGCTGGGAATGACCATCTGAAGTGGATGCTGACTTTTCTGGTCTGGCTGAGAAGCTCTGCCAGCCCTGGGTACCTGGTTAGGAAACGCTGTACCACCAGATTTAGGACATGTGCTAGGCATGGTACATGCGTCAACAGGCGTAGGGAGGAGAGAAGGTTGCTGCCATTATCACAGACGACCATTCCCAGCTCAAGCTGGCATGGTGTTAACCATCTCTGCACCTGCCCCTGCAGAGCTGACAGAATTTCTGGCCCGGTGTGGCTCCTGTCCCCTAAACAAACCAGCTCAAGCACAGTATGGCATCTTTTTTCTTGAGCCATTGCATAGCCCCTGCCACGCGTCGGTTTAACTACAACTTCGCCAGAGACAGAGAAGGAAAAGGGGAATGAAGAGGAAGAGGTGGTGGAGCAGACAGACCTCATGTAAGCAGCTTTCTGGAGGCGTGGTGGATGAACAAGCTCCAGCACAGAGCCCTGTCCTGGATCCCTCCCAGCTGCAAGCAAAGTTACCCAGTGTGCCGTGAAGGAAATGTAACGGCCCTGTCCATGCTTGCTGGACCACGTGTAACGTTGGGGGCTTCCAGCCCTACCTGTGTGCTTGAGGACAGCAAGTCTGATGCTGCTCGCTGACCACTGCCCGGTTTAAATGGAGACAGGCAGGGAGGTGATTGTATGAGGTGTGGCTTGAGTGGGGGGCATGGCCTGGTGAAGGTCTTTAAAAACCCTCAGTTAGTTTCAGAAGTTGCCAGATCGTGGTTATCCATCCTGAGCTCCTTGTACCTGACTGCTATATTGATTTAACCTGTTACTGACCTCTGCTTGTGTTCTGACCATTCTGCCTTCTGTTGCCCTAGACTATTTGCTTGTACTACGCTACTGCTCTGATACCGACCCGGCTATTCCATTTGACCATTCTGAACTCTGTATTCCTGATTCTGGCTCGGCTGACTCCTCTCCGTATTGTTAACCCTTTTCTGTCTAGCTAGTTTACCTGGCCAATTCTAAGGACCAGACAGATAGGGATCATTCACAGCTACACTGTTGGGTGTTAAGTACTGCGTGGTGGGATCCGGGAACCGTGACATTACGATCTGGCCAATATGGATCCCGCAGATTTAACACAGCACTTGGCTACCTTTGTATCCAGACAGGATGAGCAGGATCATAGGATGGATCAGTTTGCCATTGCCTTACAAACTATCCTGAATCGTACTGCACACCTGGAACCAGTTGGGGTTGCACCCCCGCCTGCTATACCTGTGCCCCCTGTCGTTCAGACATCCCAGGTACACATAATGAGGCAGCCAGTACATAGTGAGCGAGCAGTAATTCTAGAGGTGCTGGAGATCCTGAGAGGGGCTAACAAGCTCATTACTCAGCACCTGGATATCCTGTATGCAAGTTTGCTGCAACCTCCTAGGGACGTCTTCCCAAAGGAGCCTGTTCCAGTTCCAGTTAAAGGTTCCAGAGGACCCCTGACCCTGGAGGAAAGGGTATGGAGGAAGACTCAGGGCTTATGCTTTTATTGCGGTTCTTTCCTGCATAAAAGAATGGACTGTCAATTGCGCCCCCAGAAGTTACCCTCCATGTTCCAGCCTTACCAGGCCCCAGAGTCCACTGCCCTGCACGTCGCAGGATGTCCAAAATCCACTGCCCAACAGGGAGAGACCAGGTGTAATGCCCAGCAGTGGGAAGTCAAGAGTGCTGCCCTGCAGCATGAACAATCTAAGGTGGCTGCTCAGCAGCACAAAGAATCTGAGTCTGCTGTTTGTCAGCTTCAAGTCCTGTCCATGTCTACTGTGCCTAAGCTAGCAGTTCCAGTCAAGAGTGCTGCCCTGCAGCACGAACAAATCAAGTCCACTGCCTCGCAGTGCGAGATCTGGTCCACCGCTAACCAGTTTGAGAGCCAGTCCACTGCACAGCAGTTCAAGAGACAGTGCAAAGCCGGGGTGACCGTTCGACAGTGCCAAGCCGGGGTGACTGTTCGACAGTGCCAAGCCAGGGTGACCGTTCCACAGTGCCAAGCCGGGGTCACCGCTCCACAGTGCCAAGCCGGGGTCACCGCTCCACAGTGCCAAGCCAAGGTGGTTGCAAAGCACTGTGAGATCAAGATTGTTGCAGAGCCGGTAGCTGCCAAGCCACGCTCACCCGAGCCGGTAGCTGCCCAGCCACACTCACCCGAGCCGGTAGCTGCCCAGCCACGCTCACCCGAGCCGGTAGCTGCCCAGCCACGCTCACCCGAGCCGGTAGCTGCCCAGCCACGCTCACCCGAGCCGGTAGCTGCCAAGCCACGCTCACCCGAGCCGGTAGCTGCCAAGCCACGCTCACCCGAGCCGGTAGCTGCCAAGCCACGCTCACCCGAGCCGGTAGCTGCCAAGCCACGCTCACCCGAGCCGGTAGCTGCCAAGCCACGCTCACCCGAGCCGGCTGTTGCCAAGCCACGCTCACCCGAGCCGGCTGTTGCCAAGCCACGCTCACCCGAGCCGGCTGTTGCCAAGCCACGCTCACCCGAGCTGGCTGTTGCCAAGCCACGCTCACCCGAGCTGGCTGTTGCCAAGCCACGCTCACCCGAGCTGGCTGTTGCCAAGCCACGCTCACCCGAGCTGGCTGTTGCCAAGCCACGCTCACCCGAGCTGGCTGCTGCCGCCATGTCCGAGTCGCTGCATAGCCGTGATGAGGTCACTGACCCACAGAGCCGTGCTGTTGCTGCCATGTCCAAGTCACCACAGAGTCGTGCTAAAGGCGCTGCCCCTCCTGTCCTTGCCAAGGGTGCTACCCAACCGGTCCACACCAAGGGCGCTGCCCCACCGAGCCCAGCTGTCCCGGTGTCTTCGAGCCCAGTGGTTCCAGTCCAGTCGCCGCAGAGCCGTGCCAAGGTCCCTGACCCACAGATCCGTGCTGTTGCCGCCATGACTAAGTCGCAGCAGAGCCGTGCCGGGGTCACTGACCCGCAGATCCGTACCACTGGTGCCGTGTTCATGTTGCCGCAGTGCAGAGAGGACACTGTTGCTGTCCATTCCGCGTCCTGTACCAGGGGTAGGAGACGCAAAAGGACTGGTGCCAGTGCCTTCCAACCTGGACCCAGCTTTGGCTCCCAAGAGGTCTGTACCTCAGGCCCGCAAGCCCGAGAGTCGAGTCCTGTCCCTGCTGGATGTTTCCGAGCCTCTAACGGTGCTATTATATGCCTTGAGGACCGAGAGGTGTATGAAAGGGCTCTACGTATCTACAAAACCCATTGACTTTTTCTTGTCATTTTTCTTGTTGTCCTCTTTTGAGCATCCGGCGTCTGCTCGTGGAGAGGGGGGTACTGTAACGTTGGGGGCTTCCAGCCCTACCTGTGTGCTTGAGGACAGCAAGTCTGATGCTGCTCGCTGACCACTGCCCGGTTTAAATGGAGACAGGCAGGGAGGTGATTGCATGAGGTGTGGCTTGAGTGGGGGGCATGGCCTGGTGAAGGTCTTTAAAAACCCTCAGTTAGTTTCAGAAGTTGCCAGATCGTGGTTATCCATCCTGAGCTCCTTGTACCTGACTGCTAAATTGATTTAACCTGTTACTGACCTCTGCTTGTGTTCTGACCATTCTGCCTTCTGTTGCCCTAGACTATTTGCTTGTACTATGCTACTGCTCTGATACCGACCCGGCTATTCCATTTGACCATTCTGAACTCTGTATTCCTGATTCTGGCTCGGCTGACTCCTCTCCGTATTGTTAACCCTTTCCTGTCTAGCTAGTTTACCTGGCCAATTCTAAGGACCAGACAGATAGGGATCATTCACAGCTACACTGTTGGTAGCTTCTGGGTTTTGTGGAGTGTTGGGTGTTAAGTACTGCGTGGTGGGATCCGGGAACCGTGACACCACGTCTCTAAAGTAATGTGCACTTTGCTGCTGACTGCCTTTCCCAATGACTCCATAACATTGTCTTCCACATGCTGGTATAGTGCTGGAATGGCCTTCTGTGAAAAGAACTGGCATTTTGGAACCTGCCACTGTGGAACAGCACATTCGGCAATTTCACGGAAGGAGGCAGAGTCCACCAGCTGGAAAGGCAGCAGCTGTAATGCGAGTAATTTTGCCAAGCTGGCATTTAGATGCTGTGCAAGGGGATGGTTGGGACTATATTTTTTTCTTACGCTGCAGCAGCTGGGGCAATGAAATCTGACTGCGTAAATCTGCAGCTGATGGGATGCTGTCCCATTCTGAGGTAGGACCTGGTACACCCATTACTGTAGCATCATCCCTGTCAGTGGAGGTTGTAGACAATAACATGGCAGGACATATAGTGGGGGTAGAGAAAGATGAGGAGGAGGACCTATGCAAAGTGTTGTGACAACGGGATGCGTGGCAGGTGGTCATATGTCACCTCGAGCACGTGGTACCCAAGCGTCTGATGTTTTTCCCACGTTTGATCCTCTTCAGACATAGCTTACAAATAGCAACTCTGCAGTGGGCTGCACATGTGAAGAAGAACTCCCAGACAGCAGAGTTCCTGGACGTGTGCTTTGAGTCAACAGTGCTCTGCACCTGACCAGCTCTGACTTCTGATGCCTTGGACTGGCTACAGTTGCTCATAGAGGACGTTGTGCCTCATTTTTGTTGTGCCTCCTCCTCCTCCTCACTTGACTCCTCTGTTCGATCAGGCACCCAGGTGGAGTTAGTGACTCATCATCATCATCATCACCCCCTATCTCCTCATCACTGGAGCCAACCTGACAGTATGCTGCAGCTGCTGGGGGTACATGAGTGCCAGTTCTTTGTGTGTCACTGGCACCCCCTCCCTCTAAGCTGATTTTACTCCCTTCCTCAACCTCAGAGTCAACATCAAAGCACTGGAGTTGCTGTGCATCCTCAAGCAGCATGTCACTGTCATTGTAGTCAAACAATTCAGCTGACTCCTCCATGTATGATGGTGAGGCTACGGCAGGAGTAGCTGTGGACATGGAGGCTGAATTAGATGCTTTGGCAGCTGAGGTGGACTGTAAACCACTACAAGCCTGGCTGGCAGAGGACTCGGAGGATGAGGATGGCCTGGTTAGCCAATCCTGCAAATCCTCTGTATGTTGCTGCTGCTTAAGACGGCCAGCACCAGTTAGAAAGGACAAGCGTGCCCCTGCAGAGGGTGCACCACGTCCACGACGACCAGGGGCACAGCCTTCCGACACAGAGTCTGCTTGCCCTCGTATCTGTCTCTGGGAGCGTCTGCCTGTCCTTTTTGGTTTTTCTGACATGCTGAGTGTTATATAGATTAAAGATATACAAAACTCTGATTCAACTCTGTTATATAGATTGGAGTTATGCAGAACTCTGATTCAGCTCTGTTATATAGATTGGAGTTATGCAGAACTCTGATTCAACTCTGGTATAAAGATTGGAGATATGCAGAACTTTGATTCAACTGTGTTATCTAGATTAAAGATATTCAGAACTCTGCTATAACTCAGTGATATACCCTGTCCCTGATAGCTGGCAGTGCCAAGACACAGATTCAAATTCCCAGAACTCTGGTATAAGTCAGTGATACACCCTGATAGCTGGCAGTAGCTGGCAGTGCCAACACACAGATTCAAATTCCCAGAACTCTGGTATAAATCAGTGATACACCCTGATAGCCTGGCAGTGCCTACACACTGATTAAAATTCCCAGAACTCTGGTATAAGTCAGTGATACACCCTGATAGCCTGGCAGTGCCAACATACAGATTAAAATTCCCAGAACTCTGAAATAAGTCAGTGATACACCCTGATAGCCTGGCAGTGCCAACACACAGATTCAAATTCCCAGAACTCTGGTATAACTCAGTGATACACCCTGATAGCACCCTGATATGCAACAATCTCCTCTCCTCTCTCATTCACTCCTGCAACAAACACACGCTTGGGCTGCGGAGAAGCCTTATATAGTGTGCTGCGGGACTTAGCTCTGTGATCCCATGATTGGGCAAAATTTTCCCAATCAGGACTCTGAGCCCCGATTTGCATAGTCTTGCACCTGTCTTGCACCTGACCTGTGGTCAGGTGCAAGGCTGTAGCCAATTACAAGCCTCAGGCCAGTGGAAAAGAGCATTGTGGTCCATTGTGGTGCATTATGGGCGAACATGCGGAATTGTTCGCTGTTCGACTAACGGTCGAACGGCCAATGTTTGAATCGAACTCATGTAGGAGCAGTAGACGTTTTCAAGGGCACAGTTGGCTCGAATAAAACAGAAAATCAAATGAATAAATGAATACATTTTTTCTGCAATCAGTATCTCCAATGGGACCTTCCTAGCTCAATTGGCAAAGGAATAGCCTTCATCTTCCGAGCCACGACCATACAAGACCAGCATCTGGTAACTATAAAACCAGTTTTTACGGTCTTAAGACTGAACACTTCCTTGTTTTCTGCATTAGTGTGAACAGGCTCTTTATATTGTTTACTTTAAAGAATGTCATCCAAACTTGCTGAGGTCAGCCTTGTACTTCAATCCGATGGCCTGGTTTACCCTGATGATTCCTTTTCTCGCTCCTTTTCCATTTCTAATGGTATTATACAAGTCTAACCCCTTTTGCCCCTTCTTTTTCTTTTATTTCTTGATCAAGACTGTGACGAAAGTCACTTTGAACCTGGATTACATGTCATGGACCTAGAGATGCATTTAGGAGGCGCAGGCCTGATGTTCTGTATTGCTTCCCTGCTCTCTCCTATGTTGAAGTCACTCAGTACCTATAATTTTAGGTGCAAGATGTTTATGTCGGCTTTTGCGTCGCATGAATCCCGTTATTGTTATTATCATTAGTGTCTATGTTTATCTGCTACTATCTGAATATAATTACTGTGTGCATCACTGTAACCTTTTCTAAATCCTGCAATATGTTTACATCTGTTAAAGGTTGGAGTGGTCTTCACTTGTCTTGTGTGGCAAATATCTTTTTTTATACTGTATAATCTGAATCCCTTGGTTATCCTCACAATCTACTATGGTTCTGGTTTGTTGGAATGTTGCTCAATGGTTCTTAGTTACCAGATTTAATCCCTTTATCTGTCCCTGGTCTAATCATGTCACAGACAGAAAGATGCCAGGCAGTAATTTCTTAGCAGTCACAGCAATATTCCAGGGGAAGGAATAAAGATGAAGTGCTGTAAGATGCCAGGGTGTCATTTTCCATTGGCACCCCTGGCACTGTATACATTGTTCATTAAAGGCTCAGTTTCTAGCTGACTGTTATAACCTCATGATCTGCGTGGTGCTTCATTTCTGTGGAATGCTGTAACTGCGTGTTCAGTGTTCTCATCCTTAAACTTTGGCTAAGGGCTGGAGAAAAGTACGAATGACTGCTGGTGGGAGAACGGAGGCCTGGCAAGGAAGCAGAATTAACAGATGTGACGCAGTCAGGGTACGGAGATCAGTTACAAAGACCTGGTAATGTTTGTGAATCCAGAGAAACGGGAGGTTTTAGCTAGAGGGGTGTCACGTTTTTCAGCCCTGACTCCTGTATGTGAACTGATCCAGGTTGGCTCTTAGTTCTTGCCCTGTCATTACTGCATTGCAGTCCAGGAGTTTCTTTGCTATCATACTCTGGATCACCTGTCTTTACTAGCACTTAATCAGCTCCTTATATGTAGGTTCTTCTCCCACGGTGCTACTGTTTCATTTTTGGTTTCCCGTATTCCGTTGAATGTTTTCTCTTGTCTTGTTTTTGTTTTATTTGCCTTTGTTTTGCCCTCTGGTTTAATATTTATTTGGTTCTCCATTTTCCTTGCCTTTGTATTTATTTTTGTTTATTTCTGTACCTTGTTTTATCCCTTCCTGCTCCTGTGTACCGACCTTGGCTATCTCTACAGACTATTCTCTGTGCTTGAACCCTTGCTGTGTGTATTTCTTCTTGCACAGTTTCTGGTTTATTTTGCTGTTTGTCTGAATCCCTGCACTGCCTCATGTTCAGCTTCTCCTAGGATAGGTCAGGCTACTTTAAGGACCAGCCTGTCAGAGTTCGGGATTCCTTTCCTTTGGTTGTGCTGCGCAGGAGTCTCTGCCCAGCATTGTGGTGTCCTCACCTCCTGTCTGCCTTTATACTGGTTGTCTATATATAGTCAGTGGTGTCTCCTGCCTTTTGGACTTTTAACACCAATTATGGGCTCCATCTCCACTCACCCTGGGTGCCCCTGTGACAAGGAGAGAACTTAAGCTGCCAGCTCAATGAACTTCTCTCTGAGGTCTGAGTAAAACGCAGGCATTTGTTGCTGTTACAACAATTGCAATTTTCACCAGCACTTTTGCAAGAACCCCCTTCGTACAGCTTGTCCTCTGTTATTATAGAATAGGCATCTGTCAAAGTGCACATCAAAAGCCATATCTAGATACTTAAAGGAACACTGCCACTAACATAAGCTGTAACTAGATTAGTTGTTCAATACAAACAAAAACACATTATAAAACACATGCTACTATTTTTTCCTTGAATTAATTGCATATTTATTATCCTGCTTCCATTTTGTGGATTTTTCTCCATGATGCAAAATCGTATGGCAAGTCTTGCTTTACAGTTGTGGCATGGGATAAAACATTAGTGAAGAGGCAGCGGGGTCGAGGGAATGTTTAGAGAAACCTGCAAGGGATCTATTGTCCTGTCCCTGCTACCTGAGATAAGAGATGATAGCTGAATGAAATTTGATAGTGGTCTAACAACACTCAATGGTACCCTTTGCTGATGTCATTTACATACATACCACACAATGCAAGTTTTGAAGGTTTTCTGAAATTCTGACCCTTTATAGTTCATTCTATGCCGTATGCCCCACAGTGAGGAGCAAGTGCTGCAAAGATACTGGGGTGGGGGGGGGGCAGGTTACAACTAAGAATATTACAAAATTGATGCACACAGTGAAACATACAAAGCAATTTCTTAACAAATATGAGAACAACAAAGCACATGTAAAATATCAGCAACATAAAAGAAACAAAATAAGAACAATTACATTTTTGGTGGTAATGTCCCTTTTAAAATGTAAAGTTGATCAGGATGTAACTTTTCTGCAAAATTACTAGACAAAGCATGATGGGTACAAGAGAAACAAATAATTGAAATGTCGCAAATGAATTGACAAAAATTGCAAAGATTTAACACGCTATGCACTTTGGAAACAAACATACACGTTTACCTTCAGGTTAGAACTGGCAGACAATAGGGAAATCATCGAAACCAAAACAAATATTTGTTTTTATTTATTTATAAAGTATTTTACCAGGAAGGATACATTGAGATTTCTCTCGTTTTCAAGTACGTCCTGGGTTGAAGAACATTAAAATGTTACAGTTGTTACAAAAATACAAAGTAATAAAATGCAAGATATTTAAAAAAAACCCACAAATATACAGATTAACAGAAAATAAATATGTAGGAAATAGTCATTATGTTACATGTTTACAGGTGCATTCCGTATTGAGGTATGTTAATAGGGAGCTCTTGAGTGACTTTAGACTGGGGGAAGATTTGATGGCGTCTGGGAGGTTATTCCATAACTGCGGTGCTCTGTAGGAAAATGAGGAATCGAGCCACTTTCTTTTTGTTTTGTGGAACTGCAAGTAAGGTGCAGGTCCTGGATCGTAGGTTATAGGATGAGGGAATTGCTTGGTGAGGCAATCTATTCAAGTAGGGTGGTAGCTTCCCAGAAAACCTCTTAAACACCAGGTTGGAAAAGTGAAGGGTGCATCTGGATTCCAGCAATGGGCAGTTTAGCTCTTTTAACATGTCACAATGGTGGGTCATGTAGTTACATTGTAGCACAAAGCAGCAGAATGAGTTATACAATGTAGTAAGTTTATGAAGGTGCATTTGCGGGGCCGCTGCATACACTACATCTCCGTATTCAATAGTCGGCATAAGCATTTGTTGTACTATCTGATTTTTTTACCACGGAGCTCAGGCAGGATTTGTTTCTGTACAGGGCACCTAGTTTGGGGTAATGCTAGGGTCAAGGGAGGTGTTTGTGAGGGTCCTGAGAACGAGCAACAGCACAATGGCCTCCTCTACGGTGGGTGCCCACTCAGGTCTCACAAACAAGGTTTTTAGCTTGCTTGTGCCATTACAGGGATGAATTTTCCATATGCAAATCAGCCTGCTCTCACCCAGAAAGGGTGGCCGGTGCTGATTGCCAAGGACGTCATCCCTGCACGAGAGGTGCAGCAACCCCCGACGATCGTTTCGGCCTTCTTGGGCCTCGTCAGGAGGGTATAGCTGATACCCCTCTAGGCACATCAACCAAGGGGTCCACGTCTGGATGACCCTTTACAATTATAGTGAGAAACAAGGGGGGTGTTTGTGAGGGTCCTGAGAACGAGCAACAGCACAATGGCCTGCTCTACGGTGGGTGCCCGCTCAGGTCTCACAAACAAGGTTTTTAGCTTGGGTAATGCTAGGGTCAGCCAAACGCATTTTTTACGTCTACCGTCAAAAAGTGTGTTGATGCGTCCGAACGCATTTTTTCACGGAAGACGAGATAGCGGTCATACGATGCGCAATTTCGGCCGTATTTTTTATGGATCCAAACCAGGAAACTTTGGGTGTCTGAACATTATGTTGGCCGGACATGAGCAGCGTCTGACGTCTCCTAGTCACGCACACACGCCGCTATGCGGACGCAGCGGACATAGCGCACTCTGTACGTCAGTACTAGCGGTTCGACATTCTTTCAAAAATGCATTAGTTTGCCGCTTGCGTTGCGCGGCTGCACTTTCGTGCGGCCGTACTTCGTGTGTGGGCCTGCGTTGCACGTCATTTGCTGCTACCACGGCCATAATAAAGTGCGGCTAAACGCACGTTCGCACGGCGTTCTTCTGACCCCAGCCTAAAGGTTAGATGAGAGTTTTTCGATGTGGGGGCCAAAGGATAGATTTGGGTCTAACCACATGACTGTGGTCAGCTATCTGATTTATCAGCAGTTCAGGTCTTTTCGTAATCCTACTGAAACACTTTAACTTATATTGTTAATGCAGTTTTGGACAAGATTTCTCCAAGGAACACTGAGTTCATAAAAGTGCAAACAAGGGATACGGAAAATCACTGTGCTAGAATATGAATTTATGTAGATTCTTTGAAAAGTTTCAGTTATGTGGATTGCCCTAAATGGTACATTTCCAATACAGGTTATAATAATGAAATGAAAAACTGATATAAAGAAGCATTTCCATCTGTCGAATGTAGTGTGAATTATGTGGTTAGGATGCTAGCCGTCCCCAATAGTTAATCACATTCACCAGATCAAAAAAAAACAACTTCAAGAAATCTATTTTGTAAATAATGATAAGCTTTTGCAATAATGTTGTAGTTTGTTGGTAAATGTTATTCTATTAAATGCATATCACTAAAAAAATAAATGTATTTGAGACCCTTTTACTTTTCAATTTTTTTTCTGTTTTGTGAAGGAAGCATACTTGTTTACTCTTTTTTACCCACTAGATGGAGCATATGCTTTAACTTTTTATAATCTACATGGACAAGACTGGAGGAACTAGTCCTGTGCACGACGTAAAAAAAAAAAAATTATGCAAATAAACAGTGTGCCCTATTTTCATAGAGCATCAACCTGCATATTTATTTATTTATTTATTTATTTATAGGATTTTACCAGGAAGGATACATTGAGATTTCTCTCGTTTTCAAGTATGTCCTGGGTTCAATAACATTGAGTGGTTACAGAAACACAAAATACTAAAATGCAAGATATTAACAGAAAAATAAATATGTAGGAAATAAAGTCATTATGTCACATGTTTACAGGTACATTCTGTATTGCGGTATGTTAATAGGGAATTCTTAAGGGTCTTTAGACTGGGGGAAGATTTGATGGCGTCTGGGAGGTTATTCCATATTTGTGGTGCTCTGTAGGAAAATGAGGATCGAGCCACTTTCTTTTTGTATTGTCGTATTGTAAGTAAGGTGCTGGACCTGGATCGGAGGTTATAGGATGAGGGAACTGCTAGGGGAAGCAGTCTATTCAGGTAGGGTGGTAGCTTCCCAGAAAAGCTCTTAAACACCAGGTTGGAAAGGTGAAGGGTGCGTCTAGATTCCAGCGATGGCCAGTGTACCAAATTAAATGCAAGTTAAAATGTGTTGTAAGTCCTTTGTTAGGTTCTTCATCATGGACCTATTTTCTTTTGTCTCTTTCATGTGCTATAAAAATGGCAGATATCCTGTACAGGGTAATTCAAAGAGATCTGAATTGCTGGAGAAAGGTAACCACGCTGATTTTCAGCGTTCGGTTACCTTTCTTGGCCATTCGGCTATCCACAGAGCAGGCAATTCGCCAAATCCTGGCGAATTGCCTGCACATACGGTGCCTGTTCGGTGCTTGTTCAAGGGCAGTGAAATCACCATGAAAAAGCACTGCTTCGGCTATTCAGAGAGCACAAACCAGCTCTCCACCAAAGGTTCCCGAAATTCCCTGCCATTTGGTGGTTTCATGCGCCAGATTATTCAGGCGAATCCCATAGGCTTCAATGTTAAAAATATTCCGGTTTTAATTCAATATCTAATAAACCGTTCATTCTAAAATTCGGCAATAAAGAGTCTCTATATTACTAGATTTTTTTAGGATATTTTAAGCATTTTTCTGTATTTGTTTTTAAGTTTACTTCTTTTTTCTGTAACAGCCCTTTTTATTATCATTCCTTGGACCTCATATGTAAATTTCAGACATTTCGCTCAGTAGTTACTTTGCAAACAGCATTTCACTTTTCAAACATTCAAGCAAACTGTTTTGCTAATTTATTCACTTCCCTCTTCTGCGGTGTCGGCTTTTTCCGGAGGCTTCGCTGCGTGTGATTGGCTCCTGCTGGGGTTTTTCTGTGGTTTTCGGTGGGTTAATCCAGATGTTCTTGCGGGGTTTTCGGCGTGCATTCGCCTGGTTTTGCGGTTTGTTTTTGTCGGGTTTGCGGCAGCCTTTCCCTGAATTTCGGGGACCCTGTGGTGCTTGCTGAATACACCGCAGGGTCACCGAAATGGGATCAGCAAAACAAACCGAATTGAAGAGAACGAAAAGTCACCGAACGTGCGGTGACTTTTCGATTCTCTTTGAATTACCCTGGTAGCGTTTTATGGTAACCTGTATCTAGTGTTCCACTCTGTTTTAACGGTTTAATAAAATTAAGATGTTGGTCTGAAAAAAAAAAAAACAATGCCAAATGAACTGTTGAGTTAACAATTGGGGCTGTTACATTTATTTATTTATTAAGTATTTTACCAGGAAGGATACATTGAGATTTCTCTCATTTTCAAGTACGTCGTGTTCAAGTAATGCCTCTCTTGATAACAGCAATGGCACGATTCAGCCGAGCATTAAAATTTTGGGCTCAGCTGTTATGGCTGCTTATTGTAAATATGAGTTCAAAAACTTTGGCACTCCAGTGGCACTATTACATTCTTAAAGCTAACGTTAGCACTCACATATGTGAGCATTAGTGCTAGTGTTGCACATATGCTGAAAGTATGGTCAATAATTACAATGTGCGAAGGGAGCGACACCAGAAGTGCTTTTATTTAAACATTTTCTGCAATACACATAAAGCATGACTTCAGTTCTGGTAGGATTTGTACTTTGAATACTTTGATTCCTTATACATTAATACACATTTAGATATATATACAGTAACATTCACCTATGCAGTAATAACGTCCTTATAGAAAATAATAAACAATTAAACATGTACAGATATATGATTACTCAATCTACCTTATAGTATGCTAATGGTGCAATATAATCAATACAGTACAACATTAGATCCTATAGTCATCACATTCCCTGTATGCTGGTGCTCTATAACACATCACAAACCCACTGACATCTGTATACTGTCTTATCTAATTATTCAGCAGCCTTTTCTAATCACAGGGATGTGAATTAAATCACTTTTGCCCTGTTTATAACACTGGATATGCTCCCTCTTACCTGCAACACACAAACCATGACTTCAGTTCTGGTAGGATTGTACTTTGAATACTTCCTCCCAGAAACGGAAACCCTGCTCTTTTGTTCCTCCCTGTTAAGGAAAACATCTTGCTTGAACACCTGCTCATCATTCAGACTTTTCACTCTGCTGCCATCTACTGGTCGTTTAATAGAAATGCCATTAGTTTACTTTATCAGAGCTTTAACTCTTTAATTGCTGAAACTGGAAATGTAACCTTTTAATGGGGTACTTGGTTTATTTAATGGGGTACTTTATTTTGACATACCTTACACTAGCTTAAGTGTCTTTACCATATGCCCCCCATATTACATTCTGAATGCTCATGGGTTAAAAAATCTGGTGATTATGCTCACTTGCACAAGCTTACTGTACTTTATGCTCCCTATTCTTAACATGGGGAGCGCAATCAGTAATTAGCGTTAGGATAAGAAATTCCTAACGTTAGTCAACCACAGCTACAAGCTGGTGCTAACGGATACCGCTTCTGCTTAATCATTTAGCACCAGCTGAAACCCCTCCCAAAAATCAGGTACTCACCTCTCATCTCTCGCGCGAACAGTGGCCTGATCTGCCGCATCTGCCTACCAGGAGCAGAGTGAGACTAGGGATAAATAGTGCCCAGTCTCACGCTGCATCACTCCGTGCCCCTGCATGATCTGGCTTGGCAACAGAAGCCTCCAAGGAGTCCTATTGACTTCAGGAGGTGATACTCGCGGCGGCGCATTTGCGCTACCGCATCTATCATTGAAGGTAGCACTGCATTCTGGGGCAGGCAGCTGAATCAGTGCCTGCCTCGTAATATGGTGCTAGTCCAGGGACAGTAAGGGGAAACCTGCAGGCGCAGGTTTTTCCCATAAGCATCCCCATTTTAGTACAGGCAAGGAATAGTGCCCTAGATGTTTTAGAACTACATTTTTCATAAGGCTCTGCCAGTGCCAACATAACAAATAGCTCAGCATCATGGGAGATGTAGTTTAAAAATATCTGAGGAGGCCCAGGTTGCTGATTCCTGCTGTAAATTTATGCCTTCTATAATTTGTATGATTCCAAGGACGCCCACTATTCTTGTCTTGAGATGTTATTATAAAAAGAATACTGTCTCGAAAGCCCTGGTGTTAAGTGACCCTGTTTTAGAGCACATGGTTTAGTTGCCAATGTTCAGCCTCAAGCCAACCTCAAAAGTCAATAATGTGGCACAGGGGGAAAAAAAGCAGTTTTCAGCTGAAACATCTGGAGGGCCAAGATTGAGCACCCCCACTCTATGACATTTAACCATCTGTGCTTGCAGAAAGCAGCAGGTGTTATCACTATACAAAACCCAAGCAGGGGGGACACAAACAATTCACTTGTTTTATCCGATTAAGGACCAAAGACACACTTGGTACGTCTTAAGAAAAACGTTGCTTAACGACCAAGGACGTTCTTGGTAAGTCATGACTTTAAACTCACCTCTCTGGCCATGGTCCCACAGTGGTCTGGCTTCCTTGTACAGTTGAGGCTTTGCAGACATGGGGAGATCATTTCTGAATATTGTAATGTAATATCAGGGGGCCAAGTATCGAGCCTTGGGGTGCACCATACATGACTGGAGAGGGGGGGGCACTGTCAGAAATGGAGAGATATTGTGATCGATCGGATACATATGATCGAAACCAGGTTAGTGTGCGATCACCAATACCTGAGTTTTTAAGGTTTTTTAATAGGATGCCATGGTCTACTGTGTCAAAGGCCTTGGCGAAATCAAGGAATATGGCTCCAGTTAAGTTTCCTTGTTCCATGCCAGCTTGGATATCATTGCAGACTTTTAAAAGGGCAGTTGTAGATGAATGATTTGGATGGAAGCCTGATTGATCTGGGGTTAAGTAGTTCGAGTATTGATAATAATCACATAATTGTGTGTAGACACATTTTTCCAAAAGTTTTGACATAACAGAGAGCAATGATACCAAAGGTAGTTGGATACCAAAGTGTTGTCGCTACTTTTATGGATAGGTACCACCCTCGCAGTCTTCCAGAGTTTGCGTATGTATCCAGTCGCCAGTGATTCATTGATTAGGGTTGCGACAGGATTTGCAATTGCCGGCGCACTGATTTTCAGCAGCATTGCTGGGATTTGATCAGGTCCAGACTGATATTTCTTTTTTTGATTATGGAGAAGCTTAGTAACTACACTGACAGGCACTGGTCTAAAACTGAATTTATCTGCGATACAGGGTCTTTGCATAGTTGGTGGGGCCTGACCTGCGTGCGGCCTTTCTGAAAGCGTGTCATTTGTTAGCTTAGCAATTAGGGTGGTGGTGCATCCAACAAAATAGTTATTAAAGGCATTTGCTGCATGTAGGGGGTGTTGCAGGGTTTGGTTGTTTAGTTTGATAGTGGCTGGTTCAGGGTGGACGGGGGTGATTGAATGTTACTTATGATTTTCCAAAAATTTCTTTGGTTTGATATGTTATTGTTTATATTTTCATTGAAGTATTGGGCTTTAGCCATTTTTGTTTGTTTTGTGCATCCATTCCGCCAATTTTGGTAAGCACTGTGATCATTCATGGAACCAGTAAGCTTGAAATTTGTCCACAGTGAATCTCTAAACTGGTACATTTGTGTGAGATCAGCTGTAACCCAAGGGTGATGTGCCTCTTTCAAGTTTTCCATGAGATAGAGCAAACTCCAGAAACTCCACTCTGGTGATACCGAAAGGACTTTTGTCTAGTAGCATGGTGTAAATTGTCACAGAAACAGGACAGAACTATTTGCATATGTTCAGGTAAAGAATCTGAAAATACCAAAATGTCATCTGGCACGTTAAAACAAACGCATCCAATGCATAGTGGAAGGCATCATTGATTAGATGTGTTAGAAAGTGGAGTATATAACTCATAGATCAGAACAGTGTCCATATTTCGATCAAAACACTGTCTTCTACTCATCTCCCTCACAGATTCTGATTAGATTATAGGAGGGACAAGACTGTTAACATGGTCCGTGGCATTCATAAAAATGTAATCTCATCAAGAAGCTGGTCATGTGGATTAACCCAAGGATTACCTTTCACAGATTGCGGTTTTCTGTCTCTGGAAAAAAAATCCAGGTCTTTGAAAGCAACCTTCATCCTATGTGTTCTGGATGATAATAAAAAAAATGGTAGTGAATTAAAATATTGTTCTAAATCCTTATGTAGAAAAGACATTGACGATGAGCAAGTGGGTTAGGTTGATTCAAAATTTAGGACTAATGACCAAGATTTTGTTTTTACGTGTTTGAGTATATCTGTGGCTCCAACACTTTCAATAAGATCAATACAAACGCCGCAATCAAAAAAGCAACGGGAGCCCACAGAATCTAGCGCCGAGTCACCGTGTGTGGGGGCGCCGACAGCCCACCATCCTCATCCAGAACATCAAAGTGAACGGGTCTCAGGCTGCTAGATAAAATAATTTATTCATGGGAGTAATAACCCCAAGGCAAAATCGTTGTGACGTTTCGGCCTCAAACGGCCTTAATCATACATACAGAGTGAACAATACACCTCTCTTTTAAACCCGTATTAGCCAATCCAATACCCTCTCTCCTTAATCAACAGGTGTATAGCATTGTCTACTCCAAAACACGAATAAGTATACCTAAAATGTGAATATGCAATGACAAGTTAAATATAACTCAAAAGAAAAATGTGAAAACAAACAATAAAACAAGAAAGCATATAAACAAAAAAACGAAAAGAGCTCATACTCTACCGCACTCGGATGTAGCGCGATATAATGGGGGCCCTATCAGATGATCTGTGGGAACATAAAACAACATGAATATATGTATAGCCATATAAAGCGAAAATATACTCAATGTAGGGTCAGGGCACACTAATAACAATGATGTAAATCGAACTCCTTGCTGAGGCCCCTAGGCCATAGTGTATCTAGCCTATGTATCCAGCGTTTTTCTTTTTGTTTTAACAATTTAATCCTATCTCCTCCTCGCCGTAAAACTGGGACATGGTCTATAATCTGAAACCTAAATTGTTCAACGTTATGTGTATGTTCCAAGGTCTCAAGGCCATACAGAGGTTTCTGGGGTTTTCCAACTATTATAGGAGATTTATCAAGAATTATTCCGCTGTAGCCTCCCCTATCATTAATATGACACGTAAAGGTCTGAAGAACCAGATCTGGTCTTCTCAATCCAAACAAGCATTCGAAGCCCTCAAACAAGCTTTCACTTCTGCTCCCTCTCAGTACCACCTGACTAGAGTCTCAGTACCACCTGACTGGCCGGACCGCGTGACCGGCTGCGCACGCACACAGCCGCATCCACTTCACAGGACGGACTGTTCAAGATCGGGCAGGTGCTCCCGCGCTGCCCGGCATCTGGGTCCCTCAACCCCCTGCCGGAGCTGGGGCAACAATCCAGGTGAGAGCTGGGGGCAAATCCATGACCTGGGGGCAAATCCATGACCTGGGGGCAAATCCATGTGTGACCTGGGGGCAAATCCATGAGCTGGGGCAAATCCATGTGTGACCTGGGGGCAAATCCATGTGTGACCTGGGGGCAAATCCATGAGCTGGGGCAAATCCATGTGTGACCTGGGGGCAAATCCATGTGTGACCTGGGGGCAAATCCATGTGTGACCTGGGGGCAAATCCATGAGCTGGGGGCAAATCCATGAGCTGGGGCAAATCCATGAGCTGGGGCAAATCCATGTGCTGGGGCAAATCCATGAGCTGGGGGCAAATCCATGAGCTGGGCAAATCCATGAGCTGGGCAAATCCATGAGCTGGGGGCAAATCCATGAGCTGGGGGCAAATCCATGAGCTGGGGCAAATCCATGAGCTGGGGGCAAATCCATGAGCTGGGCAAATCCATGAGCTGGGGGTAAATCCATGACCTGGGGGCAAATCCATGACCTGGGGGCAAATCCATGACCTGGGGGCAAATACATGAGATGGGCAAATACATGAGCTGGGCAAATCCATGACCTGGGGGCAAATCCATGAGCTGGGCAAATCCATGAGCTGGGCAAATCCATGACCTGGGGGCAAATCCATGAGCTGGGGGCAAATCCATGTGCTGGGCAAATCCATGACCTGGGGGCAAATACATGAGCTGGGGCAAATACATGAGCTGGGGCAAATACATGAGCTGGGCAAATCAATGACCTGGGGGCAAATCCATGAGCTGGGCAAATCCATGTGCTGGGCAAATCCATGAGCTGGGGGCAAATCCATGTGCTGGGCAAATCCATGACCTGGGGGCAAATCCATGAGCTGGGCAAATCCATGTGCTGGGCAAATCCATGACCTGGGGGCAAATCCATGAGCTGGGCAAATCCATGTGCTGGGCAAATCCATGACCTGGGGGCAAATCCATGACCTGGGGGCAAATCCATGAGCTGGGGGCAAATCCATGTGCTGGGCAAATCCATGACCTGGGGGCAAATCCATGAGCTGGGCAAATCCATGACCTGGGGGCAAATCCATGAGCTGGGCAAATCCTTGAGCTGGGGGCAAATTCATGTGTGAGCTGGGGGCTCTCTGCTCCTCTAGATTGTAAAATCCGGGGTGCCCTCTGCTCCTCTAGATTGTAAAATCCGGGGTGCCCTCTGCTCCTCTAGATTGTAAGCTCCTGGGTGTCCTCTGCTCCTCTAGATTGTAAGCTCCTGGGTGCCCTCTGCTCCTCTAGATTGTAAGCTCCTGGGTGCCCTCTGCTCCTCTAGATTGTAAGCTCCTGTGAGCCGGGCCCTCTGCTCCTCTAGATTGTAAGCTCCTGTGAGCCGGGCCCTCTGTAAATTCTCGTGAGTCGGGCTCTCTGCTAAAACACCTTATTTTCTGTAAGTGCCCCTCCCGAGACTAGTCTCTGGATCCGCCCCTGCGTGTTACGGCATCCTGATCCCAGGATTCCGTTTGTTCTTGAGGTTGATGCTTCCGAGATAGGCATTGGGGCTGTCCTGTCTCAAAGAGAGTCTCAGTAAAACCTCTACATCCTTGTGGGTTCTTATCAAGAAAATTATCACCAGCAGAACGCAATTATGATATCGGTAACAGAGAATTGCTTGCTATTGTGTCTGCCCTATCAGAGTGGAGACATTTGTTGGAAGGTACTCTTGACCCTTTATTGATAATTACTGATCATAAGAACCTTCCGTACATCGGGGATGCTAAACGTTTGAACGCGAGACAGGCCAGGTGGTCATTGCTACTGTCTCGGTTTAATTTTGTATTGACTTACAGACCAGGTGACCGCAATGTAAAGGCTGATGCCTTATCTCGTCAATATGACCCGTATGAATCTAATACACAAGACCGTTCTGGTGGCCCACCATGCGACAGGACGTACGTCTGTTTGTTTTGGCTTGTCAAGTCTGTGCCAGAAGCAAAACCAGTAAATCCTTGCCTGTCGGTCTATTGCAGCCTTTACCCATGCCTAAGAGGCCTTGGTCTGATCTATCTATCTATGGATTTTATTGTGGACTTGCCGAAGTCCAAGGGTCATACTGTGGTTCTGACAGTTGTAGACCGCTTCTCCAAAATGGCTTATTTTGTCCCTCTACCTAAGCTTCCTACAGCCAAAGAACTGGCGGTTGTATTTGCTAGAGAGATTGTACGAATACAGGGGGTTCCGTCTGAAATAGTCTCTGACAGAGGAGCCCAGTTCGTCTCTCGTTTCTGGAGGGTTTTCTGTGCAGAGATGGGGGTGCGATTCGCCTTCTCTTCAGCATATCATCCACAAACCAATGGGGCAGCAGAGAGGGCAAATCAGGGTCTCGTTGCTTTACCACACAACAACAAGACAATTGGTCGGAGTTGTTGCCCTGGGCTGAGTATGCACGTAATAACGACGTTAACGAGACCACTGGCCACTCTCCTTTTTCTGCCATCTATGGTTTTTTCCCTCCGGCTCTACCACTTCAGTTTACTGAACAGGTCATCCCGGCTCTCGATGACTATCTCACTCAACTGCAAGAGATTTGGAGACAGATTCGAGAAAATATGGAGCGCAATGTTGCTGTCCAGAAACGCAAGGCTGACAGGCATAGGTTACAAGCTCCCTCCTATAACGTGGGGGATAGAGTTTGGTTGTCCACTAGGAACGTGAAGTTGCGGGTGCCTTCTATGAAAATCGCACCTCGGTTTATAGGTCCATATAGGATCATTCGCCGCGTTAATCCTGTGGTTTATGCTCTTGCCCTTCCTAAACATCTTCGCATGCACAACGTCTTCCACACCTCCCTACTGAAGCCATTGTTGTGTAACAGGTACACGCGGGTCGTTCCTCCTCCTCCACCTATTCAGGTTGATGGTGAATCTGAGTATGAGGTTAGGAGGGTTTTGGATTCTAGGCTGTGCAGGGGCGCTCTGCAGTACTTGGTCGATTGGGTGGGTTATGGTCCAGAAGACCGGTCCTGGATTCCAGCTTCCGACATGTCTGCCTCTAGGTTGGTCAGGGCGTTCCATGCCTCACACCCCGATCGCCCTGGTGGTCGTCCTGCCGCTCGTCCTGTTGGTCGTCCGGTGGCCTCCCGTGGAGAGGGGGGTACTGTAACGTTGGGAGTTTCCAGCCCTACCTGTGTGCTTGAGGGCAGCATGTCTGATGCTGCTTGCTGACCAATGCCCGGTTTAAATGGAGACAGGCAGGGAGGTGGTTGCTTGAGTGGGGGCGTGGCCTGGTGAAGGTCTTTAAAAACCCTTAGTGTATTCTCAGCAGTTGCCAGATCGTGGTTATCCATACCTGAGCTCCTTGTACCTGACTGCTATATTGAATTAACCCGTTATTCCTCTGCTTGTTTCTGACTATTCTGCCTTCTGTTGCCCTAGACCATTTTCTTGTACTACGCCACTGCTCTGATATCGACCCGGCTATTCCATTTGACCATTCTGAACTCTGTATTCCTGATTCTGGCTCGGCTGACTACTCCCCGTGTTGTTAACCCTTTCTGTCTAGCTAGTTTACCTGGCCAATTCTAAGGACCAGACAGTTAGAGATCTTTCACGGCTACTCTGTTGGTAGCTTCTGGGCTCTGTGGAGTGTGGGGTGTTAAGTACTGCGTGGTGGTATCTGGGAACCGTGACAGTAAGACATTATCACCCATTATCCACAGACACCCACATCTCAACTGATCCCCTGCATACTTTTGCTGGTAGGACCCCCATCACCCAGTATTCGCAGGCACCCACATTGTAAGACATTATCACCCATTATCCACAGACACCCACATCTCAACTGATCCCCTGCATACTTTTGCTGGTAAGACATTATCACCCATTATCCACAGACACCCACATCTCAACTGATCCCCTGCATACTTTTGCTGGTAGGACCCCCATCACCCAGTATTCGCAGGCACCCACATTGTCTTTTGGACCTTGGTCTTTTTCTGTTTTTTTATTTGTTTTTGTTTTTCTCCACCATTTGCTTTGCTAATTAGCATGTGAATCTCCTGCCCTATTGACACAGCCCATCCAGCTTCAGGTGTTTACCTTGTAACTGCCTGAATGCAATCAGTCTGCCCTATATAACAGCTAAGACTGGCTCCATTGAGCCTTGGCTCTTGTGACCTCCCCAAGTGGCATCCTAAGTGGACGTTCAGAGTTGATTCCTGGAGTTCAATGGCATCCTAAGTGGACGTTCAGAGTTGATTTCCTGGAGTTCAGTGGCATCCTAAGTGGACGTTCAGAGTTGATTTCTGGAGTTGCGGGACTGGAGGAAGGAACTGCAAAGCCCACTTTTTACTCTGGGTAAACACACGTCTATATCATGCTTTCTCTCACGCTTCTACTCTTTACTTCTACCTTTCTCCTTAAATGGAACTCCTGCCCCTCTACCACCGACCCCTACACTATCTGCATCTCTCCCTCCCTCCTCTCGTCCCACATGATGGCCTCGCATGAGCTCCTTTGTTTCCTCAGAACATGGTCTCCCTCTAACTCTCGTGCTGCCAATCACTCCCACTCCCACAAATCCCATTCCCACATTCTCTTTCTCACCCTCCTGCTGTTACTCTATTCAGGTGACATATCCCCTAACCCTGGCCCCACAACACATCCAATACTTCCCTCTCATCCTATCTCCATCGCACATAAATCACCTCCCTGCAAGCCCAGCAACCTCATTCCCATAATCCCTCAGCGCCTGTCCTCTTTCTCCTGCGCCCTCTGGAACGCTCGCTCTGTGTGCAACAAACTCACAGCAATCCATGACCCCTTCCTTTCAAACTCCTTCAACCTCCTAGCTTTAACTGAAACCTGGCTAACTCCCTCTTACATGGCCTCCGTTGCTGCTCTCTCACATGGCGGTCTACACTTGAGCCATACCCCCAGACCGGGTGAGAGAAATGGTGGCGGGGTCGGAATCCTGCTCTCTCCCTCCTGCACCTACCAGCATCTCCCTCCACCCCCATCCCTCTCCTTCTCCTCCTTCGAGACACACTGCATCCGCCTGTTCTCTCCTCTGGCTCTCAGGGTGGCAGTCATCTACCGCCCACCAGGACCAACCTCCCAGTTCTTTGACCACTTTGCTACCTGGCTTTCTCACTTCCTGTCTTCTAATCTTCCATGCCTAATTCTCGGGGACTTCAACATTCCCATTGACGATCCTTCCGCCCCTGCTGCCTCCAAACTTCTTTCACTCACGTCCTCCCTTGGACTCCCACAATCCTCCCTCCTCCCTACCCACCACGATGGTCACGCTATTGACCTTGTCTTTTCAAACCTCTGCTCCATTTCTGAGTTCAAATGTCGCCCTTTCCCCATCTCTGACCACCACCTTCTCTCTTTCAACCTATCTGTACTTCCTAAACACCCTGCTCCCCCACCCCGCACACACACTCACAGAAATCTACATGCTGTGGACCCCCATCAATTCTCCAACCTACTTCACCACCTCCCTCATACCTCATCCTTCACCTGCCCTGATGCTGCCACTAATCACTACAACACTACGCTTATCTCTGCTCTAGACACCCTTGCTCCTCTTCGACTCTGTAAGGCCCCACGCCGCCAGCTTCAGCCCTGGCACACCCTCCAGACTCGCTACCTGCAAAGATGCTCCCGCACTGCAGAGCGTGTCTGGAGGAAATCCTGCTCTGAAGCTGATTTTGTTCACTTCAAGTTTATTCTCCGGTCATACACCTCTGCCCTCCAGTTGGCCAAACAATCCTTCTTCTCATCTCTTATATCTACGCTGTCCTCCAACCCTAAACGGCTCTGCTCCACCTTTAACACCCTCCTCTACCCACCTGCACCTCCCCCCACAGCTGCCTTCAGCGCTCAAGACCTGGCAGACTACTTCCTCAGTAAAACTCTAACTATCAGAAGCAACATCCCAACACAAGATAGTTATCTGCCACCTCCACTCCCACAGGTCCCCTCTGCCACCCTCTGCCGCTTCCTCCCAGCCACTGAGGAGGAAGTCAATTCCTTATTGTCCTCCTCACATCTCACCACGTGCCCGCTCGACCCCATTCCCTCACATCTAATTCCTCCCCTCTCCTCCTCCCTCACCCCTGCTCTCACACACATCTTCAACCTATCTCTCTCCACTGGCTCCTTTCCATCCGCCTTCAAACACGCGCTAGTTACCCCTTTACTAAAGAAACCATCCCTAGACACCAACTCTCCATCCAACTACCGCCCTGTATCCCTGCTTCCCTTCACATCAAAGCTCTTAGAAAAACTAGTCTTCAACTGCCTCTCCCTCTTCCTGTCCTCCAATTCCCTACTTGACCCCCTGCAATCTGGCTTCCGTCCCCTACACTCAACTGAAACTGCCCTCACCAAAGTCACCAACGACCTCCTAACTGCTAAAAAACACGGCCACTATTCTATTCTCATCCTGCTTGACCTCTCGGCTGCTTTTGACACTGTTGACCACCCCCTCCTTCTACAGACCCTCAACTCTCTGGGTCTCGGTGACACTGCACTTGCTTGGGTTGACTCCTATTTATCCAATAGGTCCTTCTGTGTGTCCTTTGTTGGTAACTCCTCCTCCTCATTGCCTCTATCTGTTGGTGTACCTCAAGGCTCTGTCCTTGGTCCTCTGCTCTTTTCCATCTACACCTCCTCCCTGGGCAAAATCATCAACAGTTTTGGCTTTAATTACCACCTCTACGCTGATGACACTCAGATCTACCTCTCTACCCCTGATCTCTCTCCCCCTGTCCTTTCAAAAGTCAGTGACTGTTTATCTGGCATCTCCTCCTGGATGGACTCCCACCACCTAAAGATCAACATGTCAAAGACTGAGCTCCTACTTATTCCTCCCTCCAATGCCTCCCCACCTCCTGACTTCTCTATCACGGTGGAGGGTATCACCTTCTCCCCATCAAACCAAGTTCGCTGTCTTGGAGTTACACTTGACTCTGCTCTTTCCTTCATCCCCTACATCAAGTCTCTTTCCTCCTCCTGCCAATACCAACTGCGTAATATTTCCAGAATTCGGCCATTTCTTACCGCTGTCACCACAAAACAACTCATACACGCCCTGGTAATCTCCCGACTCGACTATTGCAATAATCTCTTATCTGGCCTCTCTCTGTCCCGCCTCTCCTTCCTACAATCCATCCTGAATGCCTCCGCCAGGCTAATTCACCTCACCCACCACTCTGTCTCTGCCGCTCCCCTCTGCGAGTCCCTTCACTGGCTCCCCATCCACTGCAGAATTAAGTTCAAAATCCTTATCCTTACCTACAAAACCCTCACTAACTCAGCTCCCCACTACCTGTCCTCACTAATCACCAAATACACCCCAGCCCGCTCCCTAAGGTCAAACAGTGACCTGCGCCTAGCTTCTCCCCGCATCACCTCTTCCCATGATAGACTGCAGGATTTCTCACGCGCAGTCCCCACTCTCTGGAACGCTCTCCCTCGTACTGTCAGACTTTCCCCTAACTTCTCTTCCTTCAAACGCTCCCTTAAAACGTTCCTATTTAGGGAAGCCTACCACCCAACTCACTGACACAACCATCAATCACTCTCACCTTACAGTCCTCTCCTCCTGTTTCCAACCCCAACCCTCCCAGATTGTGAGTTCCTACGGGAATAGGGCCCTCATCTCCTCCTGTACTGTTTGTCAAATGTTGTTCAATGTATTGTAACCCTGTCTATACTGTGCTTATTGTACAGCGCTGCGGAATATGCAGGCGCTTTATAAATAAAGAATAATAATAATAATAATATTTGCAGCAAGACTTTAATACTAAATGAAGAATTTGAAAACTATCACGTGACTTTAAAGAAAGCTGAAATAAGTTGTTTAACCGGTTTCTAACAATGTAAATAATTGGTATTTTGTGTTTAGTTTTGCAATCTTTCTGATTCCCTGGAAGAACAAGAGGGAAGTAATTTTTAAATTCTCGTATAGCATTCTTAAACTTTTTGAGGACACACATATACATTTATTAGTATTTATCAGTAAAAATGTTTAACCGCTTCACTGCGGAGCCATTTCACCTCTGTGTGCTGAGCTCATTTTGTGCTCATCATTTTTAAATGCGATTTGAAATTATGTTTTATCGTAGGACCTAGACAAATTATATATCCTTATTTTCTAACAATGTAAATGATTGCTATTTTGTGTCTAGTTTTGTAATCTTTCTGATTCCATGGAAGAACAAGAGGGAAGGGAAGTAATTTTTAAATTCTCACATAGCATTTTTAAACTTTTCGAGGACACACATATACATTTATTAGTATTTATCATCAAAAACGTTTAACCGCTTCACTGCGGAGCCATTTCACCTCTGTGTGCTGAACTCATTTTGTGCTCATCATTTCTAAACGCGATTTGAAATAATTTTTTATCGTAGGACCCAGACAAATTATATATCCTTATTTTCAGCAGACTTGGCAGTCATAATATATCTTTATAACATGTATATGTAATGTCCTGCCAGAATGCTATAACAAAAAATGTATAAAAATTTGACTTTCTATTCAGATTTCAATAATTTACAGGATGTAAAATTATTTTTCTCACAATTTATCATCCATGCCTTTGTTGTTATATATTCTATGGGGTACTATTGTTAAAAAAAAATAGAAATAGGAACCTGTCACTTTATTTTTCTGAGAAAATATGCAATTTTAGCTAAAACTGTAAAAAATAAATTTTTCATTGTGGGAAATGGGAAGGTGAGTTAGTGTAGCATCATTGTTCAGATTATAATTGAAAGTGAACAGTAGTGCTGCATTCTAAATAAAAAGGAAGATAATAAACTTCATTTTTATTTATTGTATTTTTACACATAACTTGGTCATGCACTGACCTTTCCAACAACGAAGCATGATCCTCTAGCTGGCTCCGATTGTCAGATATAAATAGGAAATACCCATAGAGAAATACCTGGGAAGCTGGGGGGGATTCCCTACTGACCTCATCGTGCCCATGTGCGGTGATGTCAGTGGGTGGGGGGAGGCCCCGGAGGCTGACCTGACATACAAAATGTTAGCCACCTTCTGGAGGAGTCCTGGATCGCAGGAATGGCACCTAAGGAGTTAAGAGATGCATCCCTGGAAATGTCAAACTGTGACCTCCAGCAACGCCTCTCTTATTTTTGAGGTCCTGTGGACCCCCCTTCAGGGACTCTCCCATTTCGGCAGGGGGGGGGCTCGATGCCTGAAAATGATGTCATAGTGCTCTGGCGCAATGATATCAGTGCGTGAGAAGGGGTATAATGGGACGGTGTAAACCAAGCGGCTGTGGTCTCCCCCTTTGTTGCTGAGACCACATGACGAGTGGGGACATCCTCTGCATGTAGAGGGGAATCCCCAGGATGTCCCTCATACATCATCTACAGTGAAGGTGTTAAAAAGCTAAATTTACATCAAATTTAGCCTTTTATACATGCATTTCCTTTGGAGATCCAAATGGTAGGCAAAACCCAATGTCAACATGTTTTCACTTGCAAAATTTTTGTAAGTACTAGAATAACCCTCCTTAAAACTTGTGTCCAAAATTGCACTGCGCCTGCAGATTTCCCCGAAGCATCCCCATTTTTAACGTTAGATTCCGGGGCAGGCACTGCTTCGGCAGCTTGACCTGGAACGTAGCGCTACCTTCAACGATACTCGCGGTAATGCCTCCCTGCCGCCACAAGTATCACCTCCTGGAGTTCACAGGACTCCATGGAGGGTTGCAATGCCAGACCAAGAGCCCTTCATGATCTGTCTCTCATCCTGGAGTGATCGTGGAAGCAGACTGGCAACTATTTGTCCCTAGTCTCATTTTGCTTGCGGCCATGACAAGCGGCGGAATGTTTAACAGTTATCGTCGTGGGATGAGAGTTGGGTTTTAGGGGGTGCTAAATGATTCTGCAAAAGAGGAATCAGTTAGCACCAGCTTCTAGTTGTTGCTAAATTTAGGCAAATTACAATACGAAGAGGTACAATATAAGTTGGAATAAGGACAGAGAGATAGTTACATTAAAAAGGTATCGGCACCGTAGATTTTTTCACATAAATTATACATTAGATTGATCATTGATCAGTCACAACATTAAAACCACTGACAGGTGACATGAATAACATTGTTTATATCAATACAATGGCACCTGTCAAGGGGTGGGATATATTAGTCAGAAAGTGAACAGTCAGTTCTTGAATTTGGAAGCAGGAAAATGGGCAAGCGGAAAAATCGGAGTAACTTTGACAAGGGCCAAATAGTGATTACTAGACAGTTGGGTTGGAGAATCTCCAAAACTGCAAGTCTTGTGGTGTGTTCCTAGTATGCAGTGGTTAGTACCTAGCAAAAGTGATGCAAAGAAGGATAGCTGGTGAACTGACATCAGGGTCATGGTTGCCCAAGGCTCAATGGTGCACGTGAGGAGCAAAGACCAGTCCTTCTTGTCCGATCACAAAGAAGAGATACTGTAGCTCAAATTGTTGAAAAACTTGATGCTGGCCATAATAGAAAGGTCTCAGTACACATTTAAGATGTACCACCTATCTAGAGATTGTAGCAGGCCATGTCCATGACACTGGTGTTCCCTGGTGGCAGTGGCCTCTTTTAGCAGGATAATGCTCCAAGTCACACTGCAGAAATTGTTCTGGAATGGTTTGCGGAACATGACAAAGACTTAGGCTAGGGTCAGACGAACGCATTTTTCACGTCGTCCGTGAAAAAGTGCGTTCGATCGAATGGACGTATTTTTTCACGGAATACGCGATAGCGGTCATACGATGCGCATTTTCGTCCGTGATTTTGTACGGATCATCAATAAAACCCTTTTTGCGTCTGGACGTTATGTTGGCCGGACGTGTGCAGCGTCTGACGTCTCCCAATCATGCAAACACGCCGCTATGCGGACGCAGCGCACTCTGTACATCAGTAGTAGCGGTTTGACGTTCTAGAAAAAATGCGTTCGTTTGCCACTTGCGTTGCGCGGACCAACTTTCGTGCGGCCGTACTTCGTATGTTACCCGGCATTGGACGTCATTTGCTGCTAGCACGGCCGTGATTTCGTGCGGTTAAACACACGTTAAAAATGCTTTCGTCTGACCTTAGCCTTAAGGTGTTGCCTTTGCTTCCAAATTCCCCAGTGTACAATCTGATAAAGCATGGGATGTCCTGGAACAATAAATCCAATCCATGGAGGCCTCACCTCGCAATTTGCAGGACTTAAAGTATCTGCTGCTAATGTCTTGGTGCCAGATACAACGGGACACATTCAGACGTCTTGCGGAGTCCACGCTTTAACATACTTTATAAGCACTGCTTTGGCAGCAAGAGAGGGGCCTACATAATATTAGGCAAGTGGTTTTAATGTTGTGGCTGATCAGCGTTTCTGTCTCTTGAATATTTATTAAAATGTTATCGTATTTTAAAAACTGATCCAGCACCGCCACAGGGCATATCGCACAGTCCTCTAGAGTATTAAGTTCAAGAAAGAGTCTCTTTCAAATGGTCGCTTCCACGATTTATTCAAGCAAAAATAAAACATAACAGAAAATAAAGCCTAGATCATCTGAGAAATACACTAACATATAACACAACCCTCTCTATAGCATTGACACTAACAAAACCTTTAAAGCAACCTTTCTTTTTCCCCTTTTTTCACCTGCTGCAGACATGCTGCTCCTCACTGGTTTCTCTCTCTGGTGTTTCTCAAGCAGGAACACTTTGGGCCCTATTACATTCTCCGCGCAAATTCGTAAGCGCAGCGCAATTTTTTTTGCGCGCAGCGTCAAGTGTTATCGCGCGAAAATTAATGGTGGTATTACGATCCGAACACATTTTTTCATCCGTCAAAAAATAACGTTCGTAAAACCGACGCGCAAAGCGAAGAGAAATACGCGCGCAGTAACGTAGCGCACGTAAATCAGTTTGCGGACTGTTTTTTTTTAATCGGGATTCAGCCAATCAGAATTAAGAACCTTAATTGACATCAATTTACCTTAATTGACTCAAGTTTTTACGCCTGTCAAAGTAAATCTGAGTATACACGCTGCAGCAAGAATAAAGAAATGCACTTTTTATGGTTTGGGTATGTGTAGAATGTGTCACTATAGTCGGCTGTATTATTTTTTTTGTGCAGGTGTATTTCGTTTTGATCAGGACGTTCAGATTTGACATTAACACCAGCTTTTCAGAACGTTAAAATTATGCACGCAAATGTCGTTCGTACGAATTTGCGCATCGATTGTAATACCATCCGCGTACCAGCGCACAAAGGCATTTGCGCTCACAATGTTAGGTATAGGATGCGCTCACGAACTTGCATTCATGCAGGGTTCACGTAGGGTCACTCGCGGTAGATGTTAACCCGCATCGTATGCGCAAACGTCGTAATACGACGTTAAGCGCAAAGGGTTTTGCCCCTCGCGTTAATGCGCTTTTGCGCGCGCGCGCAAAAAAGTGCGCAAAGAATGAAATAGGGCCCTTTCTCTCCCCGATTAACTAACAACAGGTGCGAGAAACCTGCAGCAAAAACCGATGCAAATTCCCTAATGGGGCTTAGTGCCTTCCCTTAAAATACAATAGAAATACACAATTTTGCTCCATGCCACAAAACCTTTTAATCAGTTAACATAATTACTTAATAACATTAACATTAGGGATGAGCCGAACACCCAAGTTCGGTTCGCATTCAAACTCGAACTTTTCAAAAGTTCGGATTCGAACTAGAAAACAAACTCAATACAATTCAATGGGACTCAAAGTTCAATTTTTAGAGTGCCCTCCAAGAGGGCATATATGCTAGATATTTGCCATAAAAGGTGTATGGGGGTCCGGGTAGTACCCCGGGGGACAGGAAACAAGGCCAAAAAGTAAAAAAAAAACGTTATTAAAGGGACAGTGAGTTTTCCATGAAATAAGGGTTAAAAATAAAAACAAAAAATTCCTTCAAATATCGTGCCTAGGAGGTCCCCATAACATGCTCGAGAAGTGGCGGATTTGTAGAATGTATAGAAACATTTAAAAACAATGTCCGGGTCTGGGTAGTGCCCTGGGGGACAGGAAACAAGGACAAAAAGTTAAAAAAAAAGACGTTTTTAACCCCTTCACTGCTGACGACATGTGGGACACGTCCTCAGTTACTCCCGCTGTATGCTGAGGAGGACGTGTCCCACACGTCATCAGCTTTGTGGGACCCCCGGCGGAGATACTCACCTCTCTGTCCGGGGTCCCGCGGCGTTCTGACTTCAGCGTCCTCCCGACGTAAATGACGTCATCGCGCCATGCGCGATGATGTCATTTCCAGGCGACCCCGGCAATGCCGAGAGATCGCCTGGAAGGGAGGGGGGGATCCGTTCAGATCCCTCCCGATCGGGAGGTCCCACAAAAAGAAGCCAGGCACCGCTTAAAAGGGGAGAGTCTCCCCTTTTAAGCGGTACCTGGCTTTGACCCCTTAGGCACCGGGTCGCACTTCGTCGCCTTGCGGCGCCGAAGTGCGGCCTAGCTCCGGTCGGGGCCGCCATCTTGGATGGCGGCTCCACCCCGGGTCCCCCCTCACTGCCTGACATTCTCACGCATAGCGTGATGACGTCAGATAGCCGGGGAACCCCTAGCTGCCCGGAATCCCCTGGTGGAGATAGGGGGTTCATTTGAACCATGATATCTCCAGAACCGTGGAAGCTAGGGGTTCATGGATGGTGTCAATCGAAAGGCCTGAGCATGGCCTTTCGAATGATAGCCAACATGACCAGGTATAAAGTAAAAAAAACAAAAAAAAAACATGTATTTTATTTTGTGTGTTATTTTTATTAATGCAGCAATATTGTTCACCTTTCATTTATAATGTGAACAATGATGTTGCACTAATGATTTTTTTCTATGGTGTGCGTTTGCTAAAAATCACATAATTCCCTCTAAAAAATTTAATAAGTCCCCAATTCAAATTTTTGTACAAGCGCACCCCATAGAAAACATAACCGCAAATGTTCATGTGATAAAAGGTGAAAAAAAACACTTTACATGCTGCAGATGATTAAAAATTCAAGTTTTATTGCATTTTTTGTTATAATATACAGGCAGAACATGACGTATACATATAAAAATTATATATTATGAATCTGCCGGAAAGAACGATATATTATATGTCTGGGTCGTATAATAAAATGTGGCTTCAAATCGCGTTTAAACATGATGTGCGAAAGCGGTAAAAATTAGCTCAGCACACAGTGGTGAAATGTCTCAGCAGTGAAAGGGTTAAAGGAACAGTGAGTTTTCCATAAAATAAGGGTTAAAACTAAAAACTCCTTCAAATATTGTGCCTAGGAGGTCCCCATAACCTGCCCGTGAAGTGGCAGATTTGTAGGATGTATAGAAACATCGCCATCACAGACCCACACACGACACCTAGTGACACTCCCAGTCTGCATGCATTGTATCAAATTCATGAGACTGGACGAATTAGAAGCACATGTTATTTCCAAACACTAATTAAACACCTGTTGTTTACGCCGTTTGAGAGCACAGGTCATTTAGAGGTGAGAATCTTTGCACCTAGACATTAGTTTTTAATTCAATATCTAATAAACCGTTGCTTATAATATTCTGCAGTAAAGAGTCTCTTTATTTCTAGATTTTTTAAGCATTTTTTATACTTTTTTCAAAAAAAATATTTTTTCGAACTCGAACCGAACAAGCCAAAAAGTTCGAAGTTCGAAGTTCGAAGTTCGAACTCCGAACTGATCGAACCGAACAGCTCATCCCTAATTAACATAACTCATTTCAACTTTAAAGGAAATCTGTCTTCACTAGGAATCATTTATACATTTTACCTCCAAAACTAAACGATTGCCTACTATTTAAGTGCTGTATGAGTGATCCTCATAATATCTTAAGTGCATATTCATGATAAATCCACCAGAGGGAAGTATCTATCTGTGATCTGAAAAAAAAGAGAAAGTACGTTTACGTATCAGAATAGTTAAGCTTTATCACCTTCACTCTCTATACCTGCTATTTTAAAGTAAATGTAGTAGGACTGGAGAGGGATAGCAGCCCTGAAATATAATTGCAGATCAGCTCTTTATCAAGTGTATCAGAGCTCCTGGGCAATAAACTCATGTGGATTTATTCAATGCAGATTGAAGAACATGAAAATTGTGCAGAAGTAAGAACACTTCATAAACTATCCATTGCCACTTCCTTATCTATCTATCTATCTATCTATCTATCTATCTATCTATCTATCTATCTATCTATCTATCTATCTATCTATCTATCTATCTATCTATCTCTATCTATCACATTTCTTCCCATAGTCTGATGTTTACCCTCACCTAAGTGTGTCACCTCACCCACTCCTCCTAGATTGTAGGCTCTTGAGCAGGGACCTGTTTCCTTATCATTCTCAGTGCGTCTAAAAGCAGAATTCAGTCTCGGGATGAATAATTTTGCCTCTTTATAAATCAATGGTAAGACGCACCTTGAATATGCCGTGCAATTTTGGGCACCTATCTTAAGATATTCTAGAGCCAGAAAAAGTGCAGAGACAAGTGACTAAATTAAGGTGAATGGAAGGTTTAAGTTATGTTTAGTTTAGAGAAATGGCGCCTTAGAGGGGATCTGATAACTTTATATAAATATATATGGGGTCATTATAAACCAGGGGTCGGCAACCTACGTCCCGCGGGCCGTATACGGCACGCCGCCCCTGTTGTTAAGGCCCACTGGTGTCTGTGATAAAATCACGGACACCCGGCCCACAATAAAAATCCGAAACTCTAGGCATTTTCTGGGATTTGGATTTGCTTGGGGCAGCGTGCTCGACCAAAATGGCAGCGTGGCCGCCCCAGTAGCGGGAGTACCAGGGTGGCAGCGGTCGCACTTGCGACTGGGCCCAGGCATTCCACCACTGGAGGGGGGCCCAGTGCCTCCGCCAGATTCCGGTAATCAGTGCCAGATTCTTGGAGCAGCACCTCCGGCCGTTCCTCTCCTTACGAGCGGCCGCTGGCTTGCAGCTTGGGATGGGAACCACCTGACCAGCGCACAAGATCCTCTCGCAAGAACTCGGCTGCGCTGGTCAGGTGGTTCCCGGCGAGCGGCCAAGCTGCATCCTGCCAGCGGCTGCTCACCTCTAGGGAGAAGAGAAGAACGCCGGCAGAGGTAAGAGCTGGTGCAAATATATCCTTGAGAGCTGGGGGCAAATATATCTATGAGAGCCGGGGGCAAATATATCCATGAGTGGTAGGGGCAAATATATCCATGAGAGCTGGGGGCAATATATGAGCGCTGGGGGGCAATATATACCCATGAGAGCTAGGGGCAATATATACCCATGTGAGCTGGGGCAATATATATCCATGTGAACTGCCTGGGGAAATATATATCCATGTAAACTGACTGGGGCAATATATACCCATGTGAGCTGCGGGAAATATATACCCATGTGAGCTGGGGCAATATATACCCATGTGAGCTGGGGCAATATATACCCATGAGAGCTGTGGGCAATATATACCCATGTGAGCTGGGGGCAATATATACCCATGAGAGCTGGGGGCAATATATACCCATGTGAGCTGGGGCAATATATATCCATGTGAGCTGCCTGGGGGCAATATATATCCATGTGAGCTGGGGGAATACTATCTTTTTTTATATTGCAGGAAAAAAAATTAAAAATATAGGCTTAGTTTCTTGTGTTTGTTGTTTATAATTCTTATTATTACAATATTTATCTTAAGTTTAAAAAGTAAACGTTATTTAAAATCTACTGTGATTGTTGCGTTATTACAATATTATCCTCATCATTTACTAGCTTTGCAGGTGAATGCGGCCCTCCATGCATTCATTATTATTATTATTATTATTCTTTATTTATAAAGCGCCAGCATATTCCGCAGCGCTGTACAATAATTCACAGTTCACAATTCACAGTTGTTGCATCCGGCTCTCAGGCAGAGAAAGGTTGCCTACCCCTGTTATAAACCATTGTCTGGAAACCTATTGATTAATAGGACTATACACAGGACACAAGGTCACCCAGAAATTCAATGTAAAGCATAGGAAGGGTTATTTTACAGTGAAAACAATAAAGCTGTGGAATTCTCTGCCTGTTGAGGTGGTTGGGTCCAGGACTGTACAGAATTTTAAACGATGGCTGGATGACTTCCTGCAAAAACAGTATATTAAGGGTTATAAAATTTAATATGTGGGTAAAAGCTGCTTGATCCAAGGAGAAATCTCACTGCCATTCTGGGGTCAAGAAAGATTTTTTTCCCAGTGTGCTGCATATTGGCGAGCGCTCCCAGACTTTTGGATCAACAGCAGTAGGTAATGTGTGAAAGGCTGAATCCGAGGGAATCACGTCTTTTTTCATCCTATGTAACTCTGTAACCTGTTTATTAATTTGGTTTGTTTTATCCCAATCATTATATAGTGCTACAGCATTTGTTTGTCCTTTTATAAATACAACCCTCCCCAACAGATAGCAGTGATCCCATTCGTGATAAACATCCTGCACAATAACCCTCCTCCTCTCTAGGGATGGGCTGTCGGTTCGAATCTGTTCGAAGTTCGAATCGAACATCGGCCGTTCGACAGTTCAGCGAACAAACTTTTTGCATGATAAAGCTTGGCCGCTCGCCTGTGATAGGAACATCTCACGAGAATGCGGCTGGTCATGTGGTTCCCGGTTAGCGGCCAAGCTGCATCATGCCAGCGGCCGCTTGCCTCGTGGGGACAAGAGAGAAGAATGCCGGCGGAGCACTGAGCCGAGGTGAGAGCTGGGGGCAAATATACCCATGAGAACTGGGGGCAAATATAACAATGAGAACTGGGGGCAAATATACCCATGAGAACTGGGGACAAATATACCCATGAGAACTGGGGGCAATATATACCCATGAGAGCTGGGGGGAAAATATACCCATGAGAGCTGGGGGCAATATATACCCATGAGAGCTGGGGCAATATATACCCATATACGCTGGGGGCAATATATACCCATGTGAGCAGGGGACAGTATATACCCATGAGAGCTGGGGGCAATATATACCCATATAAGCTGGGGGCAATATATACCCATGTGAGCAGGGGGCAATATATACCCATGAGAGCTGGGGGACAGTTTATATGCATGAGAGCTGGGAGCAATATATATCCATGTGTGAGCTGCTGGGGGCAATATATATCCACGTGTGAGCTGTTGGGGCAATATATATCCATGTGAGCTGGGGCAATATATCCATATGTGAGCTGGGGGCAATATATCCATGTGAGCTGGGGGCAATATATCCATGTGCGGTGTGTATGAGTGTGAGGTTTATTGCTCTGGACTGGAGCTCTGTGATACACTCATACACAACGCACATTACTGTGAGTTTTATTGCTGTGGAGCTCTGATACAGTAATGTGCAGTGTGTTTGAGAGTGAGTTTTATTGCTGTGGAGCTCTGTGATACGCTCATACACACCGCACATTACT
The DNA here is from genome assembly GCA_009667805.1 of Leptobrachium leishanense. NCBI lineage: Eukaryota > Metazoa > Chordata > Amphibia > Anura > Megophryidae > Leptobrachium > Leptobrachium leishanense. The sequence continues at coordinate 121,690,322 of CM019073.1, forward strand.
GTGAGTTTATTGCTGTGGAGCTCTGTGATACGCTCAAACACACTGCACATTACTGTGAGTTTTATAGGTGGAGCTCTGTGATACACTCTACATACCATACGCAGCCAATGAGGCAAGTGGCACGTTGGCTAGTCTTGGCAAAACCTGCCCATTAGTAAGAGGTTAATGAAGCTCTCCTGTTAACGTGTTTTATGTGTTGCACCTTTCCAATTGTTTTTGAAAAAAATAGTTATTATATATTGGGGGGGTTTAAATATTTGTAAAATTTGTATGCTTTAGTGATTATTTTTGGTTGGGGGCACTAATGAAAGACTTGCCCTCGGGCGCCACATGATCTCACTACACCTCTGGCCACGGCAGATCGCCCCCCCCCCCCACAACCAGGATCCACGGAGCCCCGACTGACCACCAGGCTAAGGTAAGCCGACACATTTAAAAAAAAAAAATCTGAGGACATTTATTTTATGTTCCCAGGGACATTTAAAAGACTTTTTTTTTCTTTCTAATACTCACCTGATTCCTGGATCCACCAACAAGCGCAGCCTCCCATCTCCCACGCTGTTAGCGCGCTGGTGTATGCAGCTTCTATGTGCAGCTTCTGAGAAGATACGCTATTAGTGTAGAGGGAGCGATGCAAAATGCGCAGCCGGCTTCCCCGCTACACTAATAGCGTATCTTCTCAGAAGCTGCACACAGCGCGCCGGTTAAAGCTAGACTGTAGAGTTGCTGCCCGGCAGTGTGAGAATTCATATGCTGCATTAATTGTTCTTCTTACAAATTTGGTTACTTAACCTATTTGCATTTGGATTGTAATATTGTGACATCCAGGGCCCCGGGTGGCGATCGGGGGGGCCCCGGAGGCATGGTACCACCAGCTGGCTTAATGTCACCCAGCACAGCTGTGAGTGATCAGGGGCAGGGTGCGGCGTGATGATGCGGAGCCGCCGGGACCTTTAAATCAGGAGCGCGCGCATTGAGCCCTTGCCTTGTCGTGGAGTTTCATTCCCGCATCGCTAGCTTACCGAATCAGTTTGTATACTTGTTACTGACCCTGCTTGTTCTGAGGACCCGATCTGTTGCTGACTTTGCCTGCCATTTGACTATTCTTTCTGCCTACTCCCTGCCTGTTCTGTTTGCCTCCTGTTGCTACTGGTGTGCGCTGATTCTCACCATATACAGTACAGGGCTGGACTGGCCTACCGGGATACTGGGAGGCATCCCGGCAGGCTGCTTGATTTATGGGCCACTGGTGCTGAGAAAACAAAGGCTTTTGCATCTGGCTCCTCCCCTATTCCCTGTCATCTTCCAGTCCCTGTGCATAGCACTCTGTGCACGGGGAGGGGAAGGGGTGGGCTGCTGAGGAGGAGATGGACCGAGACAGCCTGGGACCCAGGGACACAAAAAGGACAGCTCCCCCTCTCTTCTGAACTGGCAGGCACAGAGCGCAGATCAGTGAGTAGGGATGAGCCGAACACTCCCTGAGTTCGGTTCGAAGCCGAACTTTCCAAATGTTCTGGTCCGAACCCGAACTCGGACCCCATACAAGTCAATGGGGCTGAAAACTCGGTTTTTAGAGTGCCCTCCAAGAGGGCATATATGCTACATATTTGCCATAAAAAGTGTATGGGGGTCTGGGTAGTGCCCTGGGGGACAGGAAACAAGGACAAAAAGTAAAAAAAACACGTTTTTATAGGGACAGTGAGTTTTCCATGAAATAAGGGTTAAAAATAAAAACGAAAAATTCCTTCAAATATCGTGCCTAGGAGGTCCCCATAACCTGCCCGTGAAGTGGCGTATTTCTAGGATGTATAGAAATATGTAAAAACCAAAAAATGACATTTCAAATGACGGTAAATGCTTTTCCTTTAATCTATCCATAAATAACTGCTTGGGGCAGCAGTCTGTATGAAAAGAGAAGACATTTTCGGACACGCAGAAAAAGTTTACAGATTTTTTGGCGGTGAAAAGCAGGAGAATGACTGGAGAATGGAAAATTCTAGGTCAAAATAGCCAAACCAGAAAAATTCTCCCATTTAGGCTAGGGTCAGACTAGCGAATTTTTAACATGCGTTTAGGCGCACTTAATCACGGCCGCACTAGCATCAAATGACGGCAATGACAGCCAATATACGAAGTACGGTCGCACGAAAGTCCGGCTGCGCAACGCAAGTGGAAAATTAATGCATTTTTTCGAGAACGCAGAACCGCTAGTACAGACGTACAGAGTGCGCTGCGTCCACTAGCGGCGTGTGTGCGTGATTTGGAGACGTCAGACCCTACTCATGTCCGGCCAACATAACGTCCAGACACCCAAAGTTTCCTGGTTTGGATCTGTAAAAAATCACGCACAAAAATGCGCATCGTATGACCGTTTTCGCGCATTCCGTGAAAAAATAAGGCAATGCGTTCGGACACACTTTTTGACGGTCGCTGTGAAAAATGCGTTAGTCTGACCCTAGCCTTATCTCACTTTCCAAATCGGCTATTTGGTCCAGATTGTTCTCTTTTCCTGCCATTCTTCTGGTTTTCACCTTTCTCTGAACAACCCTGAGAGAGATGTGAAAGCCAGGAGAACTGGCAGGAGAAGAGAACAATCTAGACCACTAGCCAATTTGGAAAGTGAGTTAAATGGGAGAATTTTTCTGGTTTGGCTATTTTGACCTAGAATTTTCACTTCTCCAGTTATTCTCCTGCTTTTCACCGCTCTCTGAATAACCCTGTGAATGTTTAATCCCGAGGTGAAAAATAACATTGCTTAAGGCTGGGGTCAGACGAGCGCAGTTATCACGTCCGTGTTGCGGCACATTTGTACGTCCGTGGCAGCATAGCATTCTGACCAATGGAGCCCCACACACGAAGTACGTCCGCACGGAAGTGCGGATGCATGGCGGACGCAGCAAACGGACGCAGGTTAGGCAAGAACGTAATACTGCTAGAACGGACGTGCGGAGTGCGCCACGTCCGCAACGTCCGTGTAGCTTTGTATGTGAGTGATGAAACGAGGTCAGATGGACTGCATTTATACGTCCAGCATTTTTGACGGACAGAATGTTTTTTCATTTTAATTTATTTTCCCTGCTACATCAGTCAAAAAATACGTCAGTGAAAAAAACGGACTGTTTGGCCACTACCTTGTTGTCAGTCAGTAAGTACGTCCGTACTGCACGGACGCACAGTCCGTACAAAACGCGCTCATCTGACCCTAGCCTTAGATGTTATTTAGAATTTTTTTCAAACACAAGTTAACCACCTTGCTGCTATGGACGCGCTCAGCGCGTCCAGCCAAGTGGTTCTCCTGTGCTATGGACGCGCTGATTCCGGCGGATTGCTGCACCCCCCGGTGCGGGCTGACATCTTGGAAGTCAGCCCAGCACTCCGGGACCCCGGCGGAGAAATTAGATGTCATTGCGGCAGCGCGATGACATCTAATTCAGGCGCCCCCGCATGTGCGGAGGAAGCGCCTGAAAGAGAGGGGGGATGTCCTTCGGACCTCTCTCCCTCCAGATCGCCGGGGGGCAGGGGGTTAATCCAGGCACCGTTTGGAAGGGCACAGCCTGCCCTTCCAAACGGTGGCTGTGATTAACCCCTGGGGAGCCGGATCACGAATCGGCGCTGAAAAGCGCTGGATCGTGATCCTCTCCTGGAGCTGGCCGACATCTTGGATGTTGGCCAAGCCTCCAGGAACTCCCCCTGAGGACTGGCATCATCGTGCATAGCACGATGACGCCAGTCCTGGAGTTAACCCCTAGCTGCCACCAATGGTGGAGATAAGGGGTTCCAATGAACCCCCTATCTCCCGATCTGTGGCAGCTAGGGGTTAATGTTTGATATCGTTGGATCGGCCAGAGCATGGCCTTTCCAAGGATACCAAACATGAGCATGAAAAAAGTTTTTAAAAAAAATTAACAAGTTTTTGGTTTGTTTTTGTTTTGTTAATGCAGCAATATTGTTCCCATTTCAATTATAATGTGAACAATAATGCTGCACTAACGATTTTTGTATGCGGTGCGTTTGTTAAAAAAAGCGAAATTTTCCCCAAAAAAAAAATGTAACGAGACCCCATTTCTAATTTTTTTAACAAGTGCACCCCATACAAAATATAACCGCAAACGATCGCATGTTAAAATGTGAAAAAAAACACTTTACACATAATAAATTATTGAAAATTCTAATTTTATTGCATTTTTGTTATAATATACAGACATGACATAACGTATACATATAATAATGACATATTATGAATCTGCCAAGTCTGCCGGAAAGAACGATATATAATATGTCTGGGTCATATATCAAAATATGGCTACAAAACGCGGTTAATCATGATGAGCGAAAGCGGTAAAAATGACCTCAGCACAGAGGTGTGAAAAGCCTCAGCAGCGAAAGGGTTAAATGCAGCATATTAGGATGTTTTAGGGAAATTAATTCTCAAATCTCAATCAGAAGCAGACACCACCCCACCCTCAGTATGTTGTACAATGTAGCAAATTGATTACCAGACTAAAAACACCTGGTGTTATGCCCGTTTGTGAACAGAGGTCATTTAGAGTTGATAATCTTTCCACGTACACATTAGTTTTTAATTCAATATCTAATAAACCGTTGCTTATAATATTCTGCAGTAAAGAGTCTCTTTATTTCTAGATTTTTTAGTATTTTTTTAAGCATTTTCTATACTTTTTTCAAAATTTCTTTTTTTTTTCGAACTCGAACCGAACAGACTCAAAAAGTTCGAAATTCGCGAACTTTTGAACTGCCAAAGTTCAGGTCGAACTCCGAACCGTCCGAACTCGAACAGCTCATCCCTAATCAGCAGCCCTGGAAACAGCAACAACAAAGTCTGCCTGGATCTCCCCTGCGTCCTGCCCAGCCTCCTCAATTCCAGCAGCAGCTTCAGGTCCTGACAGGGAGGTAAAGAGACACACTGAGTAAATTAAGTTGCAGTGGGGGGATTCATGTCTAGTGAAGTTTTTCTGATATTCCTCCTTATATGATTTATTTAGTCCTATCTATATAAATAACTGTTTAATGGGTTCACTCTATCAGGGTTCATCTCACTTCCACAAGTTAAATTTGCAGACCGTGCGGGGAATTCAGCATTCACCGCAAGGTCTCCTAAGTGTGGTGAATCAACCCGTTGAATGCTGCAAACCTGCTGAATGCCTCAGATCAACCCACCGAAGGCAGCCGCAAACCCACAGAGCAAACCGCCAAACACACCTGCCAAGCGCAGCCACCGAAGAGACTGCCGAACGCAACCGCAAGCTGCCGAAGAGACTGCCGAACACACACACAAGCCACCAAAGAGACTGCTGAACGCACCCGCAAGCCATCGAAGAGACTACCAAACGCACCCTTCGGCCGGCCCAACGCAGCCACAAAAAGCTGACCTGCAGCTGAACGGGTTAAAAAAAAAAAAACACCCAACTTTTAAATGCGGTTTGCAAAAAACTACTGCATGAAAATGCCTGGAAACAGTATATAAAGTCCCATGAATAATAATAAAAAGGTCTGTTACAGAAAAAAAAACGCCATTTTAAAAAAATTCACCAGAAAAATGCCTAAAAAATAGAGACTTTTTGCTGCAAATTAAAATAATAAATGGTTTGTTAGATATTGGATAGAAACGGGAATATTTTTAACATTGAAACCTATGGGATTCGCCTTAATAAACCTGTCGAATGAAACCACTGAACTTCAGGGCATTTCGCTGACATTTCTCTGCTGTTCGGTGTTCTCTGAATAGATTAACCCTTTCGCTGCTGAAGCATTTCCCGCCTCTGTGCTGAGCTCATTTTTACCGATTTTGCTCATCATGTTTAAACGTGTTTTGAAGGCTTATTTTAGTATATGACCCAGACATATTATATATCGTTCTTTCCGTCAGACTCGGCAGATTCATAATATGTCACTATTATATGTATACGTCATGACCTGTCTCTATATTATAACAAAAAATGCAATAAAATATGAATTTTCAATAATGTACAATGTGTAAAGTGTTTTTTTTTCACATTTTAACATGCGAGCAATTGCGGTTATATTTTGTATGTGGTGCGCCTGCTAAAAAAATTAGAGATGGGGTCTCGTTAAATTTTTTTTTGGGGAAAATTATGCGCTTTTTAACAAACGCACCGCATACAAAAATCGCTAGTGCAGCATCATTGTTCACATTTTAATTGAAATGGGAACAATATTGCTGCATTAACAAACCAAAAAAAAGAAAAAAAAACTTGTTTTATTTTTTTTCAAAATATTTTTTTATTTTTATTTTTATTTATTTTTTTAAAACTTTTTTTATACTCATGTTTGGTATTGTTGGAACGGCCATGCTCTGGCCGATCCAACAATACCAAACATTAACCCCTAACTGCCACGGATCGGGAGATAGGGGTTCATTGGAACCCCCTATCTCCACCATTGGTGGCAGTTAGGGGTTAACTCCAGGACTGGCGTCATCGTGCTATGCACGATGACGCCAGTCCTCAGGGGGCATTCCCGGAAGCTTGGCCGACATCCAAGATGTCGGCCAGCTCCGGGAAAGGATCACGAACCGGCGCTTTTCAGCGCCGATTCGTGATCCGGCTCCCAAGGGGTTAATGCCAGGTACCATTTGGAAGGGCAGGCTGTGCCCTTCCAAACTGTGCCTGGGTTAACCCCCGCAACGCCACCGATCGGGAGGGAGAGAGGTCCGAAGGACCTCCCCCCCTCCCTTTCAGGCGCCTCCTCCGCACATGCGGGGGGGGTGCCTGAATTAGGTGTCATCGCGCCCCCGCGATGACACCTAATTACTCCGGCGGCGGTTCCAGGTGCTGGGCTGACATCGAGGATGTCAGCCCGCACCGGGGGGCCAGCGATCGGCCGGAATCCGGCCGAACGCTGGCCCCAAAGAGAGGACGCACTCAGTGCGTCCACCGCATGGAACGCTACCTGCGGTTGGACGCGCTGAGCGCGTCCACTGCAGCGAAGTGGTTAACCATTGCTTCTCTATGGGGGATTTCACTGCTGCCGAACAGGCACCGTACTTCTCTGGCAATTCAACAAAAGTTGCCAAACTGTCTGCTCTTTGAATAGCCGAATGGCCCGAAATTGCACCGAATAGGGAAATTTCCTGTTTGGTGCAATTTTTGGGCCAGTTTGTCTCTCTTTGAATAACCCTATATATGTGGGACTTTAGCCTAACTCAGGGACTGGTCAGTAATGAGAGCTGTAATTATTATTTTATTATTATGAAATGTCTCCTCTAGTTATATACCAGGATTTTATTTCTGCTTCTTTTGTTTTTTCTGCGTTCTTTCACCATAAGAGCTTGTGGGCGCCATTCCTTGCCCTGTGCTAAAACGAGGACGCTAAGGGGAATAATGTGCGCCTGCAGGTTTCCCCTTTAGTGTCCCTGTTTAAGTTCTATATTACGGGTCAGGTGCTGATTCAGAAGTCTGCCCCGTAATGCAGCACTAAGGCTAGGGTCAGACGAACGCATTTTTAGCGTTGTCCGTGAAAAAGTGCGTTCGAACGAATGGACGTATTTTTTCACAGAATACGCGATAGCGGTCATACGATGCGCATTTTCGGCCGTGATTTTGTACGGATCATCAATAAAACACTTTTTGCGTCTGGACGTTATGTTGGCCGGACGTGTGCAGCGTCTGACGTCTCCCAATCACGCAAACATGCCTCTAGCGGACGCAGCGCACTCTGTACGTCAGTAGTAGCGGTTTGACGTTCTAGAAAAAATGCGCTCGTTTGCCACTTGCGTTGTGCGGACAAACTTTCATGCGGCCGTACTTCGTATGTTACCCGGCATTGGACGTCATTTGCTGCTAGCACGGCCGTGATTTCGTGCGGTTAAATGCAAGTTAAAAATGCTTTCGTCTGACCTTAGCCTAAGTGTCACAGCAAGTACCTCCTCCTGCAGTCCATAGGACTCCATGGAGGCTTTTGCTGCCCGGCCGCGTGACCTGCAGGATCTTGCCTCTCGCAAGATCTTGCAGGTCCGCAACTTGATTTGTGGAGGGAGACTGGGGACATTTTGTCCCCAGTCTCACTCTGCTCCCTGCAGCCAGAAGAGGCTGATCGGCCCTCCATTCTCGCCGCGGGATGAGAGGTGAGTCTCTGATTTTTTTTTTTTTTTTTAGCTGGTGATAAATGATTCAGGAGAAATGGTATCAGTTAGCACCAGCTTCTAGCGGCGGTTAACTTTTTCGTTACCTCATCAGTGCAGTAATTAGAGTTAGGACTTTGCGCTCCCTATCGTTAACATGGGAAGCGCAAAGTACAGTAAGCTCACAGAAGCGAGCACAATCACTAATGCGCTAAGGGTGTTTTTTTTAGCCCGTTAGCAGTCAGATTGTAATATGGGGCATGCGTTAAAGTCACTTATTTTTATTCCCAGTCCGGCCCTGATACAGTAGCGCAGTACTAGTGCCTAAACGTTGTTGACCCGGTTTTGTTATAAAGACTACTCTCACTCTGTGCCCCTGTCTGGTATATCTGCTGCTTGTTACTGTTGGTGTGTGCTACAGACCCTGCCACATATAGTAGCGCAGTACAAGTGCCTAAACATTGATGACCCAGTTTTGTTATAACAACAATTACTCTCGCTCTGTGCCCCTGTCTGGTATATTCCGCTGCTTGGTACTGCTGGTGTGCTTTCATCCTGCCATACACTATAGCGCAGTACAAACTTATATTGATCTCAGTCTGTGGTGTATATTGCTGGTGCTGTCTCCCTGGCCTGTGTGGCTGCTAGAGTTTAGGTTTAGTGGTCCCGACTATCCAAAAGGTAGGGATCCTACCAGGTTTGTCCTGGGGAATCGTTACAAATATGCGGTGAACACCGCAGTAAATGTTAATGCTCACGCAAGTGAGCGTTAACGTTTGTGTTAAGATCGTAATTTTTCCCACTCATTGTTGCTCAAACATTTCCCATGGCTTCAAATCGCGTTTAAACATGAGCAAAAGCGGTAAAAATTAGCTCAGCGCAAAGCGGTGAAACGGCTCAAAAAATATTTTTTTGGGTTAAAATCGCTTTTTTAAAAAGTTTGTTTTTCATTGTTTCCTGTCCCCCAGGGCAGTACCCGGACCCCCATACACCTTTTATGACCAATATCTTGCATATATGCCCTCTTGGAGGGGACCTTAATTTTCGAACGTTCGAGCCCCATTGACTTGCATTGAGTTCGAATCGTGTTCGCGTTCGAATTCAAACTTTTTCAAATGTTCGAATGCTACTCCTCTCCTCTCTCTCTCCCTTCCACTAGCCATGATTCTTCTTAAAGGTAAAGTGCAGGTTAATTTGTTTTATTTTTACTTTATACTGTACAGCATTTTGTATTACTGTAATCATTTTCATATGAATAAATGGTTGAGGAACAAATCGTCAGAGTTTCCATTATTTCTTATTATTTCGCTTTGATATAAGAGTCCTTTGGATTACAAGCACATTCCCGGAACGAATTATGCTTGCAATCAAAGGTATTACTGTACTTGTAATTGTTTTGTAAGCAAACAGCATAGGTCACTTACTTCAGCAAACTTCACTTTCTGTTCATCATTTCGTGAATTAACATTAACCCATAGTGATGTAGCGATGTGTTTAAAAAGACTGTTCTGCTGCATTTACTTGCAATGGCCACCAGAGGGAGACTGAGACCATGGAAAGTTATGCTGGACAAACACAAGGCACTAAACTACCTTTTCCATGATGCTTTGCGTAAGGACAGGAAGTGGGTGTGTAGGAAAGGAAAGGCATCACCAGCCTCGTGGAAAGCATGCTCAGAGTGAGCTGGGAGCTGAAAGGAGAAGGAAGCAGGCCGAGCTGTGGAGGATCGTGACCAGGCCAGAGCGCAGGGGCTACCTCGCTGGTGCTGGGGGATCGGGACAGTGACCCTGCAGAGACCTGTCTATACCCACGCTGCGATCAAGGCAAGCAGAGGACCCGAGTGAGGAGTACCGCAAGTCCATTGGATGGGAGAGCAGGCGGTAGCTGGACAAGTCCGGGTGGGAGCAAGGAAAGCCAGACAACGGATCCAGTAGCCAGTATCACAGCCAGGCATTAAGCGGAGAGACGTCCTGGGTCAGCGGAGCCTTGGTGATCGAGCGGATGGGTGAGAGGCCTTCAAGGCCGGTTTATAAAATCAAGAAAGCACGCTGCTGTTTGTTTCCAAAACCCACAGGGCCCCAACTTGACTAGTCGAAGACATCGTTATAAGTAATTCACTGGCCAGTTGAACAGTACCGGGTACCATATACACACACGTACACACCCTTTACATTCCGGGACTTAACCTGTGCGGGACTCATTTGTTACGAATCGGAACAGGGGTTAAAGATACGTTCCGAATATATTTTTCTCTTTTCCGCTGCGCGTTTATCGTAATACAAAGAGATTGTATTTTTGGGTTTCGCTACGTGTCCCTTTTTCGAATATTTGTGCAATTGCATTTCTTTTCTGTTCGGTTGTGAAGATATTATTTTTTCCGAAATACGAAGCCTCGTGTTTCGTTTCTTTCCCGCTACGCGTTTTTACCGCGATACGAAAGTACTGTAATATACTGTGAATACCGTGTCTCAACATCTGCTTATTATTTTAGTAAACTATTTAAATTATAAAAACTCACAACGGTGTTGGAGTATATTTATTCCTAGTGCGGGGAGACTGACCCGTGGTTCAATTTTCAGCGGCTCCTCCGGGAGTGAGCGCTACACGTGGGGGCTCGTCGGGATCTCAGTCTCTGGAAAAACCGTATTTAAAGGGTTAAATATGGATCCAGATGAAGCAGCAGAGTGGTGTAAAGCACAGGGTGGCCAGTTAGAGTTGAGTGTAGTAATGGATATTCCTGTAGGCACCTGGGCAGAAGAGCAGATCCGCCTGGCCGTGGCAGCGTTGGCACCTGACCAGCGGGGTTTCTAGCAGACATTAAAGTGAACCCAGAGACTTCTCACACGTATGTTCTTTTTGAGTGGAGAAAGGGTGTTCCTGTGTGTTTTCAGGACGTGAGTATACAGCTAACCGACGACGTGGAAGTTCGTCTGATCCAGCCAAGTAAGCCACGTGGTGATTCAGCGAACATTCCTGCATCCAGCCCGCTGGCCATGATCGGGCCGGAGTTCATTGCTGCTATTGGAGACCTCGTGGTTAAGTGTCAGAGGGCTCACCCTTCTTACATCAGCTTCGGATATCGGAAGTTGGAAAAATTTTCAGGAAACTTGCCAACTCCGGCGGGAGAAGAAACCTTCGAAGAATGGGTGGAACAAGCGATGCAGGCTCTGGATGAGTGGGACGTCTCTGAAGCGCAGAAGAAGCAAAGAGTTACTGAGAGCTTAAAGGGACCTGCGTCAGAGGCTGTCAGGAATCTGAAGTTGAGTAAGAGAGACTGTACTGCTCTAGATTACCTGAACATATTACAGGAAGTCTTCGGGCGAACGGAAAAGGCTGCTGAGCTAATGTATCAATATGAGCATACTTACCAGAAAAGGGGTGAGAAGATGACAGAATACATGAGGCGCCTGGATAAGATACTGTACCAAGTACTGTTGAAGAAAGAACAGACCCCACTACAGTAGATCAGGTTAGAATGCGTCAGATATTGAAGGGTGCCTTACCTTTAGATCCTGTGATGTTGCAGCTGAGGACTCGAGAAGGTAATAAAGAGTTAAATTACCTAGAACTGATTCGAGTTGTTCGGGAGGAAGAAGCCCTTCTGGAAGAGAAGCTTGGAAAAAGGGGAGAAAAGGTCTATGCGCAACCCATAGAGTATAACGAGTGTTCATCAGATGAGGAAGATCTGGAAGAGACATATGAGCCGGAGATAACTCAAAAGTCGTCAAACCAGGTGTATGGTGAGATACAAAAGACTCTCGCGAGAGTACAAGAAGCCCAAGTTAAGATGGAACAGACACACACGGACCTATGCCGGACAATCTTGAAAGTAGTAGAAATGCAGACTGAAATACTGAAGTCTCTCTCAGATATACGAACAGCAGCGGTTGCTGTGGTCTCCGACAGAGGATTTTCAAATGAGCCACAGGAAGAAAGTGTGCCCTCATCCTCGTGGGGAAGATGTTTTGCCTGTAGAGAATTCGGTCATTTCAAGGCTCAGTGCCCAGAAAGGAGACAGGGAGGGTCTCTATATGTGCCTGCTAGACCTAGAAGATCCTCTCCCTGGAGGTCTGATCCTATGTCACGGGAGGAAAATGTATGCCCGCAGTCACCACGTATGAGGACAAGGGTTAGAGTACAACAGACTGGGTCTACCTCTCCTGCTGCTACGAAAAAGTTCCCTGACAAGTTGATAGGTCCTTCGCCCATCATCCCGGTTCAAGTGGAAGGAGTCTATACTAAGGCTCTTCTAGATTCGGGTGCTCAAGTAACGCTGATTTACCGAGACTTCTATCAGAAATATCTGAAGCATATACCCCTGAAGAAATTGAAGGATCTCGAAATCTGGGGTATGGGAATGGAGAAGTTTCCCTATGATGGATATATACAGGTGAAGCTAGAATTCAGTTCGGAAATCGCTGGACAACCGAGAGTATGTGACACGTTGGCAATTGTGTGTCCTCGTCCCTCGGGAGCTAATCGAAGTTCTATGATAGTGGGGATGAACGCTGATGTGTTGAGACACCTCTTAACCCCACTGGTCACGGAAGAGAATCCTGCTCCTAAGAAGGCACACTCAATGTCACGACCGCCTGTCCACGGAGGGTCAAGGAACAGAGAACCACTACAGAAATAAGAAGGCTGAGGAGAATGGAAGGGACAGAGAAGGCCCTACGTTCAGGAAAGACTGTACAAGTACCGATTGGAGACAAATTATCTGTGCCTGGTCTGCCTATATCCCGTCCGACTCCTACTATTCGGTCTCATCAGTTACGTTCCGTTAGAGAGAGTGAAGAAGACAGTGAAGAAGAAGGCTGGTGTCTGAGCTGGGTGTGGGCACCTGAGTCCCAGAGCGTCAAGCCGGTTTCTGACTGGGGTGAGAGTGATTTAGGGTCTGATATCTCTGAAGTTATGACTCGAGCACCTGCAGTACCTGAGACCTGGGAAGTTCCTGAAGTTTTAGAGGAAATATCCATAGATTACAGTTCTATGCCTTCACTGGAGGGCTCATATTCCGAGGAAGTGTTGGCTCCGATGGTTGATGAGAGAATTGAGCCTGTAGAGTCAGCTCTCCTGACTGAAGAGGTTCTTGAAAAATTTGAACCTAAACGTTCAGTACGACCCCCTCAGAGACTCACATTTGATTCACCAGGACATAGCACAGAGGAGGCTGTAACAACTGGGCGGAGGTTTCCAGAAGTGTCAGCTCTAATTGCCAAGGTGTCTAAGGGTTTGGGGGAGATTGAGGAAAATTGCTGCCTGTTGTCAACCCTGAATATGTAGGCTAAAGTTAGAAATGTTAAGTAGAAATGTAATGCAACTGTTGTTATGTTATGTATGACCGACACATGTACCCATTACACGCCCTGGGAGGACCCAAGAGTTTAGGGGGGGAGAGAGTGTAGCGATGTGTTTAAAAAGACTGTTCTGCTGCATTTACTTGCAATGGCCACCAGAGGGAGACAGAGACCATGGAAAGTTATGCTGGACAAACACAAGGCACTAAACTACCTTTTCCATGATGCTTTGCGTAAGGACAGGAAGTGGGTGTGTAGGAAAGGAAAGGCATCACCAGCCTCGTGGAAAGCATGCTCAGAGTGAGCTGGGAGCTGAAAGGAGAAGGAAGCAGGCCGAGCTGTGGAGGATCGTGACCAGGCCAGAGTGCAGGGGCTACCTCGCTGGTGCTGGGGGATCGGGACAGTGACCCTGCAGAGACCTGTCTATACCCACGCTGAGATCAAGGCAAGCAGAGGACCCGAGTGAGGAGTACCGCAAGTCCATTGGATGGGAGAGCAGGCGGTAGCTGGACAAGTCCGGGTGAGAGCAAGGAAAGCCAGACAACGGATCCAGTAGCCAGTATCACAGCCAGGCATTAAGCGGAGAGATGTCCTGGGTCAGCGGAGCCTTGGTGATCGAGCGGATGGGTGAGAGGCCTTCAAGGCCGGTTTATAAAATCAAGAAAGCACGCTGCTGTTTGTTTCCAAAACCCACAGGGCCCCAACTTGACTAGTCGAAGACATCGTTATAAGTAATTCACTGGCCAGTTGAACAGTACCCGGGTACCATATACACACACGTACACACCCTTTACATTCCGGGACTTAACCTGTGCGGGACTCATTTGTTACGAATCGGAACAGGGGTTAAAGATACGTTCCGAATATATTTTTCTCTTTTCCGCTGCGCGTTTATCGTAATACGAAGAGATTGTATTTTTGGGTTTCGCTACGTGTCCCTTTTTCGAATATTCGTGCAATTGCATTTCTTTTCTGTTCGGTTGTGAAGATATTATTTTTCCGAAATACGAAGCCTCGTGTTTCGTTTCTTTCCCGCTACGCGTTTTTACCGTGATACGAAAGTACTGTAATATACCTGTGAATACCGTGTCTCAACATCTGCTTATTATTTTAGTAAACTATTTAAATTATAAAAACTCACAACGGTGTTGGAGTATATTTATTCCCTAGTGCGGGGAGACTGACCCGTGGTTCAATTTTCAGCGGCTCCTCCGGGAGTGAGCGCTACAGTGACCAGGCAATTTTATCATCATCAGTCCGCGAAAGTATCCACTGCTGTTTTTACATTTCTGCGCTGTTTGTGTCTAGGTCTAATTTTCCTCTTACTCGTTTATGGAACCCGCACATATTATATACTGGTTTTATCGCCATTAAATTGACTTTCTAAAGAAACCATTATTTTCATTATATCTTATAATTTACTATAAAAAAAATTGTGAAATATTATGAAAGAATAGAAAACACATTTTGAACTTTGACCCCGAAATCTACTACCGCCAAAAAATACCCCCTGCTAAATGGTTTATAAATTTTGTCCTGAGTTAAGAAATACCCAGGGCTTTATCACCTCCTTCAAGCTAACAGTAGCATCAGCGCTAGCTTAGGCTAGGGTCAGACAAGCGTGATTTCTACGGACTGTACGTCCGTGCACACGGACGTACGTCAGTACGGAAGACACAGTAGTGGCCACACAGTCCGTTTATTCACTGACATATATTTTGACGGATGTAGGAGGGAAAATAAATTAAAAAGCAAAACCATTTTGTCTGTGAAAAATGCTGGACATATAAATGCAGTCCGTCTGACCACGTTCCATCACTCACACACAAAGCTATACAGACGTTGCGGACGCAGCGCACTTTGTGCGGCCGTTCTAGGGGTTGTACGTTCTTGCCTGCCTTGCGTCCGTGGGCCGCGGCCGTTGTGCTTCCGCAGTTCAGTGCGGACGTACTTCATGTGTCAGGCTCCAATGGGCTTTCTGTCATGCTATCACGGACGTACTTTTAGGCGCAATCACGGACGTGAACACTACGCTCGTCTGACAGCAGCCTTAAAGGAGGTCATAGCGCTGCGCCCAGATCACCTTTGAATTGCTAACGGTTAAAAAAAACATTAGCGCTTGATAATTTGCGATTCGTAGCTCGTGTTTACTGCACTTTGCACTCCCTATACCTAACATGGGGAGCACAAAATGCAAACACAGATTGTTGGTGACATTTTGGTGCTCTCTGAATAGCCCCTTAAAGGTTAAAGTCAGGACAATTGGCAAGAGAAGTTAAACATCCAGGTCAAAATAGCCAAACCAGAAAAATTCTCCAATTTAGCAAACTTTCCAAATTGGCTATTTTGTCTAGATTGTTCGCTTCTCCTGCCAATTCTCCTGGACTTCACTCTTTAGTGAATAGACCTGTATGTGTGGTGTGATGCATGTGGCATAAATTTATGTGGGGTGGCCGCACTTGATGTTTTTGTGGGTCTGCGAGACGTGTATTTGTAGAGTTGCTGGCTATGATATATGCACATTGGGTATTTTTTTAGGGGGCAAGTTAAAAATTGTTTTAATATCTATGAGGCCGTAAAGACTAAAAAAAGCCTCCACTACACGAATGGAAAGATAGAAAGAAATTGTTACAAAAAAACTTGCGATGCCCACAGAACTGTTTTGCCATTTCTGGGCAACTGTTTCGAGTTTGTTAGCCTTCATCAGCAGGAGATAGGCCTAAGTTTGTTGCAACATAATGCTGATGTCATGTGAAAATCAACAACTATTAAAATTAAAGTGGAGTACAAAAAAGTGATATTGAAATCATCCACAACACAAATTGCAAAAAAGAATATAAGTCATTGTGAAAACCATATGTACAACTAAGCAAATCAAGCAAGTGTTTGCCCACAGACTTCCTGTGCTACACTCCCCATATGCAGCAAGGAATGCTGGGTAGAATATGCAACTGAAGCCTCAATTTGTTCACTTTTTTGCATCAAACATCTGCTGTAGCACAGGCACCCCTCATGCTTGTGCAATGCAATGTCTTCAAGCATATGTTATGAAGTGGTTCACACACTGTGCCATGGCACACTGGTGCCACTGGAATTAGACTTAGTTACTGGAAATGTTTGCATTGGAGGGATCCACAAAATGATTGTATCTGTTGACATAAGATGAAGGCATTCTACAACGCACAAATTGAGGGTCTCCTTCTGATGTATTTGGGACCAGGGAACCACTAAAGGGAGGTATTGGTACTAGTCAAAAACTCTTATTGGTTCGCTGTTATCGGCTCTTTTACGATTGAGCAGTTGTACTAGTGGCTTGAGTCGTAACTGTATGGAGCCAATACATGATATCGCAGCATAGCTGTGCTAGGAAACTACTTGTTCCCAGTGTTTCGTGCAGAGAAGTTGACTGATCGATACAGCAAAATCACTTAACAAAAAGGTCTACAAGCCGGTATATAGACTGGCTGGAGCCAAGAATAACAAGCTACCAAATTAACTCCCTATGCTCCGGCGAGTCGATAGCTAACAGGTCCTATCCAAACTATTGGAGCCATTAACTTACAGTAAGCAGCTGCTAAACCCGAGCCACAAGGAAAGCTTACGGCTTAGAAGGAATAGTGATTGAGCCATTCATTTTGCAACTGCAGACGTAAACATTAATACCATGATCTGTTATTATTATTATTATTATTATTATTATTCTTTATTTATAAAGCGCCAGCATATTCCGCAGCGCTGTACAATAAACACAGTATAGACAGGGTTACAATACATTGAACAACATTTGACAAACAGTACAGGAGGAGATGAGGGCCCTATTCCCGTAGGAACTCACAATCTGGGAGGGTTGGGGTTGGAAACAGGAGGAGAGGACTGTAAGGTGAGAGTGATTGATGGTTGCGTCAGTGAGTTGGGTGGTAGGCTTCCCTAAATAGGAACGTTTTAAGGGAGCGTTTGAAGGAAGAGAAGTTAGGGGAAAGTCTGACAGTACGAGGGAGAGCGTTCCAGAGAGTGGGGGCTGCGCGTGAGAAATCCTGCAGTCTATCATGGGAAGAGGTGATGCGGGGAGAAGCTAGGCGCAGGTTACTGTTTGACCTTAGGGAGCGGGCTGGGGTGTATTTGGTGATTAGTGAGGACAGGTAGTGGGGAGCTGAGTTAGTGAGGGTTTTGTAGGTAAGGATAAGGATTTTGAACTTAATTCTGCAGTAGATGGGGAGCCAGTGAAGGGACTCACAGAGGGGAGCGGCAGAGACAGAGCGGCGGGTGAGGTGAATTAGCCTGGCGGAGGCGTTCAGGATGGGTTGTAGGGGGGAGAGGCGGGACAGAGGGAGGCCAGATATGAGATTATTGCAATAGTCGAGTCAGGAGATTACCAGGGCGTGTATGAGTTGTTTTGTGGTGACAGCGGTAAGAAATGGCCGAATTCTGTAAATATTACGCAGTTGGTATCGGCAGGAGGAGGAAAGAGACTTGATGTGGGGGATGAAAGAAAGAGCAGAGTCAAGTGTAACTCCAAGACAGCGAACTTGGTTTGATGGGGAGATGGTGATACCCTCCACAATGATAGTGAAGTCAGGAGGTGGGGAGGCATTGGAGGGAGGAATAAGTAGGAGTTCAGTCTTTGACATGTTGATCTTTAGGTGGTGGGAGGCCATCCAGGAGGAGATGCCAGATAAACAGTCACTGACTTTTGAAAGGACAGGGGGAGAGAGATCAGGGGTAGAGAGGTAGATCTGAGTGTCATCAGCGTAGAGGTGGTAATTAAAGCCAAAGCTGTTGATGATTTTGCCCAGGGAGGAGGTGTAGATGGAAAAGAGCAGAGGACCAAAGACAGAGCCTTGAGGTACACCAACAGATAGAGGCAATGAGGAGGAGGAGTTACCAGCAAAGGACACACAGAAGGACCTGTTGGATAAATAGGAGTCAAGCCAAGCAAGTACAGTGTCACCGAGACCCAGAGAGTTGAGGGTCTGTAGAAGGAGGGGGTGGTCAACAGTGTCAAAAGCAGCCGAGAGGTCAAGCAGGATGAGAATAGAATAGTGGCCGTGTTATTTAGCAGTTAGGAGGTCGTTGGTGAGGGTAGTTTCAGTTGAGTGTAGGGGACGGAAGCCAGATTGCAGGGGGTCAAGTAGGGAATTGGGCGACAGGAAGAGGGAGAGGCGGTTGAAGACTAGTTTTTCTAAGAGCTTTGATGTGAAGGGAAGCAGGGATACAGGGCGGTAGTTGGATGGAGAGTTGGGATCTAGGGATAGTTTCTTTAGTAAAGGGGTAACTAGCGCGTGTTTGAAGGCGGATGGAAAGGAGCCAGTGGAGAGAGATAGGTTGAAGATGTGTGTGAGAGCAGGGGTGAGGGAGGAGGAGAGGGGAGGAATTAGATGTGAGGGAATGGGGTCGAGCGGGCACGTGGTGAGATGTGAGGAGGACAATAAGGAATTTACTTCCTCCTCAGTGGCTGGGAGGAAGCGGCAGAGGGTGGCAGAGGGGACCTGTGGGAGTGGAGGTGGCAGATAACTATCTTGTGTTGGGATGTTGCTTCTGATAGTTAAAGTTTTACTGAGGAAGTAGTCTGCCAGGTCTTGAGCGCTGAAGGCAACTATAGGGGGAGGTGCAGGTGGGTAGAGGAGGGTGTTGAAGGTGGACCAGAGCCGTTTAGGGTTGGAGGACAGCGTCGATATAAGAGATGAGAAGAAGGATTGTTTGGCCAAGTGGAGGGCAGAGGTGTATGACCGGAGAATAAACTTGAAGTGAACAAAATCAGCTTCAGAGCGGGATTTCCTCCAGGCACGCTCTGCAGTGCGGGAGCATCTTTGCAGGTAGCGAGTCTGGAGGGTGTGCCAAGGCTGAAGCTGGCGGCGTGGGGCCTTACAGAGTCGAAGAGGAGCAAGAGTGTCTAGAGCAGAGATAAGCGTAGTGTTGTAGTGATTAGTGGCAGCATCAGGGCAGGTGAAGGATGAGGTATGAGGGAGGTGGTGAAGTAGGTTGGAGAATTGATGGGGGTCCACAGCATGTAGATTTCTGCGAGTGTGTATGCGGGGTGGGGGAGCAGGGTGTTTAGGAAGTCCAGATAGGTTGAAAGAGAGAAGGTGGTGGTCAGAGATGGGGAAAGGGCGACAGTTGAACTCAGAAATAGAGCAGAGGTTGGAAAAGACAAGGTGAATAGCGTGACCATCGCGGTGGGTAGGGAGGAGGGAGGATTGTGTGAGTCCAAGGGAGGACGTGAGTGAAAGAAGTTTGGAGGCAGCAGGGGCGGAAGTATCATCAATGGGAATGTTGACGTCCCCGAGAACTAGGCATGGAAGATTAGAAGACAGGAAGTGAGAAAGCCAGGTAGCAAAGTGGTCAAAGAACTGGGAGGTTGGTCCTGGTGGGCAGTAGATGACTGCCACCCTGAGAGCCAGAGGAGAGAACAGGCGGATGCAGTGTGTCTCGAAGGAGGAGAAGGAAAGGGATGGAGGTGGAGGGAGATGCTGGTAGGTACAGGTGGGAGAGAGCAGGATTCCGACCCCGCCACCATTTCTCTCACCCGGTCTGGGGGTATGGCTCAAGTTGTAGACCGCCATGTGAGAGAGCAGCAACGGAGGCCGTGTCAGAGGGAGTTAGCCAGGTTTCAGTTAAAGCTAGGAGGTTGAAGGAGTTTGAAAGGAAGAGGTCATGGACAGCTGTGAGTTTGTTGCACACAGAGCGAGCGTTCCAGAGGGCGCAGGAGAAAGAGGACAGGCGCTGAGGGATTATGGGAATGAGGTTGCTGGGCTTGCAGGGAGGTGATTTATGTGCGATGGAGATAGGATGAGAGGGAAGTATTGGATGTGTTGTGGGGCCAGGGTTAGGGGATATGTCACCTGAATAGAGTAACAGCAGGAGGGTGAGAAAGAGAAGGTGGGAATGGGATTTGTGGGAGTGATTGACAGCACGAGAGATAGAGGGAGACCATGTTCTGAGGAAACAAAGGAGCTAATGCAAGGCCATCATGTGGGACGAGAGGAGGGAGGGAGAGATGCAGATAGTGTAGGGGTCGGTGGTAGAGGGGCAGGAGTTCCATTTAAGGAGAAAGGTAGAAGTAAAGAGTAGAAGCGTGAGAGAAAGCATGATATAGACGTGCGTTTACCCAGAGTAAAAAGTGGGCCTTGCAGTTCCTTCCTCCAGTCCCGCACCTCCAGGAAATCAGCTAATGGCTGCGTTGCAATAGAGTTGTAAGAGTCTTGGTCTCCAGTCTGAGATGTTCGATTGTTCCATATTGACCTTTACTCCTTTTTAAGGCTGGGACAGTTAATATAAAATCTCGGAGTCAGATCTTTTTCCATAGTTTCATACAGAGACAACGGCTCTAGACTGTAATGCAAACACGAGGGTGACCTAATCCTTCAAAGAATATTCAATAAATCGTTTATCTATGCGCTCAGTTAAACTAATACCCATAGATATGTCCATTATTCATTTTTTAAGCAACACTAAAAAAATGCCCTTGATAATGTTTTGATGAATTCCTGTCTTCAATGATAGGTATTTCTTGCATAAACATTGATATTCTATAAGCAAAACAGGTTCTTTACAGTTTCCTTGTAATGCGACTCAAGTAGGAATAACATTTTATAGTGTTTCCTTATAAGATAAATATCTATGATTTCATGACATGCAAGTTTATGTTGGAGTCATGTCTTCTCTGAAAAGCTGTTCCATGAAAGCATACTTGTTTTAGGGTGTTATGCCTTTTCACAGCAAAGTCGCTATGATCCAGTCATCAACAAAGTAATAGCTTTTCATCGTGCTCACTTCTGTCACTTGGTGATATCACTCCGAAATAGCTTTGAATATTGAGCAAATGCTGATCAAGACAAATTTGGGACGAATCACGATACTTTTGACTTTTCATTCATTTCTCATTTCCTAGATCCATCTGAATACTGTATCAAATCAACAACATTCCATGTGGATGAAACGGATGAAGAATGGATTCATTCACTCCTGAGACGCTGTGGTAAAGGTTGCTAGCCAGCTGCCACTGTAAAAGTAAAATAAAAATAAAAACATATGGAGGATCAGTATTACCCCAAGAAACCCTGTGCCCCTGCCTGACATGTTGTGCTTGGGGACATGTCTTATCCTCTCATACTGGGGGCTCCATCAGATCAGTACACACTTACAAGACCTGACCAGCTAAGATTTTGCTGACTGAAAATATCAGCAGTGCATTGAGAATATCTTCTCCTCTATTTTGACCAAAGAGTGGCAGTAAACATTGAGTGGAAACAGCATGAGAGGAAAAGAGAAAGGACTTATTGGTCTTATGAGGAAAAAGAGAAGAAATACCAAACTTTGCAGCTTTTCGTTGCATTATCCACCAAGAGGCACGGATTTCAAAACTCAAAGACAACAAACTGACAGGTGTTATGCAGCTAATTGTCCATGAGATCAATTTTATTGCCTCAAAAGCACTGAATCATCAACAGTGTCGACAGGACTGCTTGAGGACTATGAGACCGTGATGTGCTCATGCATAGTGAGGTAAGATCGTCATCTCGTGTTCTTGAGCAATTTTTGAGCCTCCTTCCTGAAATACGGAAACTCCTGACTGCAAAGGGAAGCATGTACCAGAAGTAGAAGACCTATAGTGGATTCGACAGTTGGCCTTGCTGACCAACATCACATGCCACCTGAATACTTGGTACTCCATGAGAGAGATAAGCTCCCAGGTAACATACTTCATTCAATTAAAGCATTCCAGGAAAAAATAGCAGCACTGTATATACCCGACAAAGGGCCCTATTACAATCTTCGCGTTAAAACGCTCACGCAACGCGTGAATTTGTGCGCCAAACATTAAACGTTAACGCGTGGAAATCAACACTGGAATTACAATCCTTGCGATTTTTTTTAATCCGTAGAGCAATAACGCACGTTTAAAGGACGCACAGAAATGCACGAGCAGTAACGTTGCACACAGAAATCAGTGTGCGGACTGTTTTTTTCACGTGAATCAACCAATCAAAATTAAGAACCACAATTATCTCACGTTAAGTTTTTGCACCTGTCTAAGTCAATCTGAGCATATATGCTGCAGCAATAATAAATGCGCACACAACTTCTTAAATTTATTGGTTTGGTATGCTGCATTATTTTTTTTGGGCTGCTGTATTTGGTTTCGGACAGGTTAATAGAATTTGCCATTAACACCAGCTTTCAGGAGTTGCTAAAATTATGCGCGCAACGTCTATGCGTTAATTCCTGCTCATAGATTGTAATATGATCCACGTACCAGTGCACAAACGCATTTGCGCTCACAATGTTAAGTATAGGACGTGCGCAGTAAAGATTGCTCGCGCAGGGTTTGCGCAGGTTCACCCGCAGTAGACGATTACGCAGTGGTGTATTATGGCCTAGGCCAACAAGGCCTAGGCCTAGGGCGGCACTTTCCAGGGGGCGGCGGCCCGCACCGGGTGGCCCCACCCCTAAAAAAAATAAAAAAATTTTTTTTTTCACTTTTGCTAATTATTTTACCAGGAAGGATACATTGAGATTTCACTAATTTTCAAGTATGTCCTGGGTAGGCAAGGCCTAGGCTTTCACTTTCCAGGGGGCAGCAAAAAACCTCAACACTAAATGGGTTACTCACAGAGCACCGAAATGACGCCAACATTTTGGTGTTCTGTAGTTCCCTGCACTTCGGGGAATAAAATTTCCCCACCCTGCAGTGAATTCACCATTCACCGCAGGGTCCCCAAAGTGCAGGGAGTCGGCCGCTGAATGCTGCCACCGCAAACCCGTGGCCTGCTGTTTTCAAAAGAGCTACTGATCGAAAAGGTCTGGAATTTACATATAAGATCCTATGATTGATAATAAAAAGGTCTGTTACAGAAAAAAGAAAAAACGCTATTAAAAAAAAAGGGGGGAAATTTTGCCCAACAAAATCTGAAAAATGACTAAAAGGTACTAAAAAAAAAAAATATCAATAAAGACTTTTTACTGCAGATTAAAATAATAAATGGTTTATTAGATATTGCATAAAAACGTGAATATTTTTAACATTGAAACCTATGGGGTTCGCCTGAATAAACCTGCTGATTGAAACCACATCAGGGCATTTCTCTGCTGTTTGGTGTTCTCTGAATAGATTAACCATTACCTCTCTATGGGGATTTGCACTGACTTCAAACAGCACCGTACTTGCTGGCAGTTCGCCAAATTTGTGTGTGAGCATATCACAGAGCAGTGGTGTACTTAGGGGAGTGGCGGAGGGCGGGCCGTGCCCAGGTACCAGTGATTATTGGGGTGTCATTAGGGGGTACTAGGAGGTGCCACTGTCACTGTGTGCCAGCTTTGAGCTGTGTTCTCAAACAACGAGCAGCGGAGCAGGGCGTTTGCATACGGAATAAAATCGAATAGAATAGAAATCCCTCTCTCCTCCCTCCATAGCTCCTCCCCTGCCCCGCAGCAGCTCTAGGAGAGGGGAGGGGGATGTGATTTGTGTGCAGAGAGAGAAGATGACAGTAAACGGCAGGTAAAGAGGGGGGTATCAGCAGAATATGAAGCCCTGTCTGCTTACTGCTGTTTAAAGTGGACCTTTCCTTAACCAGCACTGCAGTGATAGAAATTTGTCATTGAGCTGCCTGACTCCTGGTGAGGCTGTGTGCGTGCAGGTCACACGGTCCGGCCAGTCAGGTGGTACTGAGTCTCAGTACCACCTGACTGGCTGAACCACGGGACACGCACGCACGCAGCTGCCCACCCTTTTGTTAACACGGACTCTCACTCTATTCTGGACTGAACACCCACCGGGAAGGGAATCAAAGCCACGGTGCACCCTCTGGCAGTGGCACCCCAGTGCTGACAAGATGGCTCCACGCACAGGCACAGCCGCGAGCCTAACGTGGCCTGGAGGGACCTCCTGCCGAGTCCGTACATAGTCCCTGCTTACTCTGCATACAGCCCTACCGCAGATGGTAAATATAGAATAAATAATTTCTGTGTGCTCATATACACTCAGTTTTTTGGGAGTTTTATTGCAGTGGATTCTGATGCACTCATACACACCGCACATTGCATTGCTGGGAGTTTTATTGCTGTGGATTCTGATATGCTGACACACACTGCACATTGCATTGCTGGGAGTTTTATTGCTGTGGATTCTGTGATACACACTGCACATTACTGTGAGTTTTATTGCTGTGCAGTTCTGTGATATGCTCATACACAGTGCACATTTCTGTGGGTTTTATTGCTGTGCAGCTCTGATATGCTCATACACAGTGCACAATTCTGTGGGTTTTATTGCTGTGCAGCTCTTGTAGTGGAAATAGGCTGGAAGATGGCCGCCATTATATGACAGGCGACCATCTTCCAGAATATTGGTTCACTTGTATATAACTAGGCAGGTTTTTAGCTGAAATTAGAATGAAGCATACGTAGAAATTTAGGAATGTGCTGAGATTAGCAGAAAAACAATCAAAGCGCTGAGAAAGATCTCTGCTGTTCCCGGCACCGAAGAAAGATACTCCAAGGTCGTTGGGGCCCACAGAAATACAAAGGAGTATAGAGATCAGGCCAGGTGCCATTTGTAAGAAATGACTGAAGGCGCTAGGGAACCAGGCGCAGCCCGGAACAGTGGGAGAAACTAACCATGATTTATTGTTACTAATATAAAGCTTGCCAATTTACGGCCAATTAATGAAGTATCTTTTGTTTTAGACTAAGGGAGGTATTAGCCCACGTGGGGTGGGATAATGTCACAGGGAGGTGGGCTGATTGGGAGGTACCTAATTGTGTATTTGGGATATAAGATTGGATGTCACGGGGGAGACGGGGCTCATTCTTTGCGATTGAATCCTGTTTGAGCATCTGTTGTGATATCACAATAAAGTTTGCCTTTCCTGAAGAGACTCGTGTTCAGACAATCCTTGCTCGTGTCCGGTCCGGCCTCGTCCCGAGTGAACCCGTCTGATTCCGCTAACATTTCTGGGGGCTCTGTTGCCGGGATATGAGGCCCTTATCGGCATGGCAACGACTGCTGAACACTGTAGCGGTTGACTGCAGGTGCGAGTGATCCCGCTGGGTGGGCGTCCGTTGAAGGTGAGCTGACATCTGCAGGCGCCAAGCAGGATTTCCTGTTCAGTGGACCTCATCTCATCTCAAACGGACCCCAGCCCGGGAACACTGGGACACCCCTGAGTCCGAGGAAACAGCGAACAGCGCGGCGATAGGTAAAGTGTCTTCTATGTTTGTATGTCTAATGGAAATGGAAATACTGGTACCGGTATAAAAGGAAATGTCTGGCCGTAGCCGGATAAGGGGACCCGCGGCCACGGTCCCGTTGACATACCGAACCTGCTGCCAAAAGCACGGGAGCCAGAAAGTGGCTAGCGCGTGTCTGGACCCGGGGGATCGGATGTTGACCAAAGGGTAGAGTCTGTATGTGAGGGAGAAGGGAGCCGCGTGGAGTTGCAGAGTAACAGAGCTTCACCACGTGGACAAAGGAAAGGCGGAGAGATTTCTGTGACCGGGCTTAGAGCCCTTTGTCAGTGCTAGTGTGTACGTCGTGTAGTGAAGAGGGCTCATATTGGGGCCAACGGTAGCTGCAGAGGAAGTGGTGCTGGGTGGGTAGAATTACTCATAGGCAAATTGGAATAGCAGACGGAAGTGTAGTTATAGAACGGGGTGCACATAGTCACAAGCAGGCAAGAGTTAGAGTTCAAGGGGGCGGAGCGAGCGGCCATCCGGGAAAGCCGCATGTGAGTGGAGCTCCGGCGGATCGCGCCATAATTTTCAATCCTACGGCAAGATACCACCCTGAAACACGGCGGTTTGACCCCCAAGAGCACCCTGAGACCTCCGGGCACCAGTATGGCTCCCCCCAGGCCACAACGAGCAGTAGAACCGGCGAAATCCGCCAAAAAAGATCGCCCTCGTGGCCCGCAAGATGGCGGCTCCCGGACCCAGTCTCCCCAGCTTCTGCGAGGGACGAAGAGGAGGAGGTGCTGCAACTCTCTGAAGATCTACCAGCGTCTGGTAAGGCTCTCCAAACAATGCTGCAAAGCCTTAGAATTACGTTGCAAACAGACTTTAGAGCTATTACTGCAGAGCTGCATAACGAAATTAAAGAGCTGGGGAACGTACGGATAATCTAGAATCTAAAACAGACGAACTTTGTTTAGCGCACAATGAGTTAATTGATGCTTTTCAAGCACTTAAAACATCTCATGAAACACTAGCATTGAAGATGGCGGACCAAGAAGACCGTTCTCGCCGTAACAATATTAGAGTCCGCGGTATCCCTGAAGACATCAAGACCCCTGACCTCTCCTCTTATTTGCACTCGATGTTCCAGGCCTTGCTCCCCGACCTTCCATCAGCGGAATTATTGATGGATCGAGCTCATATAGAGTACCGAAACCGAAATCTCTACCCTCCTCTACACCACGAGATGTAGTTCTACGTATGCATTATTTCACGGTCAAAGAGGCCATTATGAGAGCATATCGGGCCGACCATCTGGCCGCACCATACTCAGCCATCCTCCTCTTCCCCGACCTGTCTTCTCTCACTATGTCTAGGAGACGGGACTTTCAACCAGTCACGAAAATCTTGAGAAACAGAGAGATTCAATATCGCTGGGGCTTCCCAACGAAACTACTGGTCTGGAGAGAGGGCCACCTGCACGTGCTTGCCTCGGTGGAGGAAGGAATGAAGCAGCTGGTGTCCTGGAGTCTACTTGAGGAATACACTCCGCCACGGATTCAGTCCACCTCTCCGTCTAAAGTGTCTCCGGAATGGCACAGAGTTATTTCTCACAAAGTCTCCTGAATCAACGGCTTTTAGCATGACGAGACTCTAATTTCCCTTTCAAGGTTCTCCCGCACCAGGGGACCGGCGGCTCATGATGCTGGGTTCTACGTAGAGGACTACCTCGGTTGACAACATGAGAGTGGTCCATTGTTCCTGTATTCTTGGATCCCGTAGTCAGATGGTTTCCACGATGGGTGATGTGTCTCTGGCAAGTTGATTTGTGGCGCGGTCTCTCTCGCCCCTTGTGTTGATCGGTTACTTGAATCAACGAACTATTGTTTTTTTTTTCTTTTCTTTTCTCCTCTCTTTTTTCGAGTTGGTACTGGGTGTCTGCTTCGCACCCCCCCCCCGGAAGCCTTCCTCCAAGGATTGGAGTTGACCCCGCTTGGCTTTTCGTGGTGGTCGAGAAGGATGTGAGATACCATTTGTACATAGTTGATTCCAGGACTCTGACCTGGACTTTTTTTTCTTCTTTTGGTTCTTTCTTCCTTATTTTTACTTTTAGTGACCCCTTTTTTCCTTTTTTTGAGTCTACCGGACCCTTAATGTCATCATTGTATTCCAAAATGCGAGTGTTGGGACTTGTCTCTTCATCGAGATTCCCCTGTTGGGGTATAGTATATCTCACGGCGTTCTACATATTTCTGTTATTGTTGTTTAGTATAATATGAAAATGTATTCTCATAATGTGAAAGGTCTGAATATGCCCCACAAACGACATGCATTGTATGCTGAACTGCGTAGACAAAACCCTGACTTTGTCTGCTTACAGGAGACACACTTCCGCAGGTTTTCACATCCTAATTTATTCCTCCCCAATTACACCACACAATACCATGCTACCGCTCCAACTAAAGCAAAAGGGGTTTCTATCTTGATACATAACAGGGTGACGTTCGAACTCCATAAAATGGTTAGAGATGTTAAGGGAAGGTTTTTGATACTGATCTGCTCCATCAATCATGTTCTCTATACCATCGCAAATATATACTGTCCGAACACTGGCCAGCGGCCTTTTTTGAAACACGTCTTAGATAAGCTCTCCCAATCTCAAATGGGCCAAATAATCATTTGCGGCGATTTTAATCTTTCCTTTGACATAGGGAGAACCGGTTCCCCTAGACAGCCGAATGGACCCTCCCTTCACTTACTATCTGAGTGCCACCTACATGACGCATGGCGCCTACTTCATCCTAATGAAACTGACTATTCCTACTACTCTTTAACTCATCATACGTTTTCTAGAATTGATTATGTTTTCGTACACAACTCCACATTAGCACTGGTGCTTGACTGCGAGATTGGGAAAATCTCTTGGTCGGACCACGCTCCCATGCTATTGACGCTGTCGGATAATTACGCCTCGTACGGTAAATCCCCTTGGAGATTAAATGAATCCCTACTGGCTCACCCAGAAGCAGGCCCTGAAATTAAAGAAGCGGTTTTAAATTATTTCAAAGAAAATTCACTACCTGATACCTCTCCAACAACCTTGTGGCAGGCCCATAAGGCAGTTATCAGAGGCGTCCTTGTTAAATGGGGCTCGAGAATAAAAAAAGCCAATCAAGCCCAGAAATTAGACCTGTTAAAAGAATTGGACAAAGTGTCTTCTCAACATAAACTTCACCCTACCCCGCTATTGGCGGAACAACTCCGCTCCCTCATGTCCCGACTCAGTGACATACATAAAAAAGAATATATATGGAGAGCACGTCGACTTAACGCTAAATTCTACATATATAGCAACAAGACGGGTAAACTAATGGCTAATAAACTAAAGGGACGCTTAACCCGAACTAAAATTGCAAAACTTAAAACGGCATCCGCGGGATTTGTGGCACAACCACAGCAAATAGCTAACCGATTTGCGGAGTATTATGCCCAACTATATAATCTCCACCTAGACGGGGCAACACACCAACCTTCCCTAACGGAAGTTTTCTCCTATCTGACCTCTCTTGCTCTACCCCAGCTTTCGCCAACCTGTCAGGATAAGTTAACTACCCCGATCTCCCAGGAGGAACTGAGAAGGGTTCTATCCTCCCTACCCCCTGGGAAGTCCCCTGGCCCAGATGGTTTTACCGCTAAATACTATGCGACATTTGCAGAACAACTCAACCCCCATATGCTTTCGTTATTTAACCACCTCTTTGAATCAGGTACGGCCCCCCTGAACTTCTTAAAGCTTCTATAGTCACCATACCTAAGCCTGGCAAAGACCCCACACTTTGTTCTAACTACCGCCCTATTTCCTTATTGAACGTGGACATTAAGATTTATGCAAAAATCTTGGCGAATAGAGTAGCACCTTTGCTTCCGAAATTAGTGGCAGACGACCAGGTAGGATTTATTCAGGGGCGCCAGGGAACGGACAACACAGTTAGACTTCTAAATATTATAGATGGAGTGGGGCGGGACGCGACACCTTGCCTCTCCTCTCTTTAGATGCAGAGAAGGCATTTGACAGGCTCAGTTGGCTCTTCCTGCGACATGTCCTCTTGAAGTTTAATTTTCCTCTTCCTTTTATTGAGGCAGTCTTTACACTATATTCCTCTCCAACAGCGCAAGTATTGAATGCTGGGTTTCTCTCTGACACTATTACCATTACAAACGGTACCCGACAGGGATGCCCGTTATCCCCACTCTTATACGCTCTAGCCCTGGAACCGCTAGCACAAGTGATTCGGGCGGACTCTGAGATCACGGGCGTCCACATCGGCCCCACGGAGAGTAGGATTAGTCTTTTTGCGGATGATATCCTTCTTACCCTGACTGACCCAGTTAAATCTATTCCCCAGCTCCATCATTTGCTCAATCAATATGGGAAAGTCTCCTATCACCAAATTAACGTAGCAAAAACGCAGGCCCTCGGCACTCACCTTTCACCTACCGACCTTACTTATTTACGAACCACCTATAAATACGACTGGAGAGCAGTTTATTTAACATATCTAGGGATTAAAATCTCCTTCTCACGTCCTACCCTCTATAGACTGAACTATGGCGCTATGCTGTCCACGATCAAAGAGTTATGTTGGAGATGGGCACGTTTTGAATTTTCCTGGCTGGGGAGGATAGCTGTTATTAAAATGTCAATTCTCCCTAAACTGTTATATTTATTTAGAGCTTTGCCGGTGTCTACCCATCCGACCTTTTTTAAAACTCTACAAACCGCAATAAATCAGTTCGTATGGCGGAGGCGGAAGCCACGGGTTGGCTTCCGAGTGTTATCTACTTCGGTGGTACAGGGAGGACTGGGCCTTCCTAATCTCTTGGTATACCACAAAGCAGCCCTTATGGCGTTATTGAGCTCTGCTTTGGCGTTGTCCCCTGTCCCTCAGTGGACCCTGCCCATCTTCCAGGCGATTTCTCCATTTAAACTGGCCGACATAATCTGGCTACCGAAACATATTCGCCCCCGACTGCACGATTTATTGCCCCTGATCACTCTCCTTATCAGAACATGGGATGCTATGAGAGGACAATTATGCCATTATCACCCTTTGCACTTAGCGACGCCAATAACAGCCTTGACCCATAAAATCCCCAACTTTAATGCCCGCCATTGGACAGCTCATGGCCTGTCCAGATTGGTGGACTTTTATTCCCCGAGGGGATTCATGCCATATGCTGCCCTGTCTGAACGGTATAATATTGCTCGACCTCTTCAATTCTCTTATCTACAGGTTAAGACGTTATTGGCTAAATATGATATGACTGGCTCAGACAGACTGACACGGCCAGCCTTGTCCCCATTTGAAACATACTGTGTTTCTCCATATACACCTGCTAGACTACTCTCACTCTGTTATAAACTGATGACTACCTCGGACCCTGTACAGAAATGTAGGTTTCAGGTGATGTGGGAGAGAGACTTAAATACTACGATTTCCCCCGAACAGTGGGCTGAATCCTTTCGGGGAGATAGGGGTAAATTCAAGAGTGCGTCTTTACATGAAGCGAGGAAAAAACTGTTGTATCGATGGTATTTAACTCCTGACAAACTTAGCCATTTTTCAACTTCAGAAATTCAACTTGTTGGCGGTGCTCCGCTACACGTGGATCCTTCGTTCATATGTGGTGGCATTGTCCTCCTTTGCAAATATTCTGGCAGGATATAGTGGTGTTCCTGAATAAGTTCTTAGGTACGGCCCTCAACCCTGACCCACAAATTCTTTTACTTCAGATATTCCCGAAAGGGATGTCAACGACCCAACGTAAATTAGTGGCACACATCCTTACCTCTGCTTATACCCTCATTGCATCTCACTGGCGCTCCCCCTCCCTCCCTACTATGAATGACCTTAAAAGCAGAGTGGGAGAAGTCAGGTCACTGGACGCTCTTGCCGACTCAGTAGCGGGAATTCCATTCTCGACCCGAAATCACTGGTATATTTGGGATGTATATTTAAATATTTAAGTATTTGATATGTTTCGGGGATCCCTGAACAGATATTTTGAGATTGCTCTTGGCACTTCCCACGATGACAACCCGGTAGACTCTTCCCCCCCCTGTTTTATTTTCCTTCCCTTTTTTCAGTTCGGTTATGTTTTTATTTTCTCTCCTGAGTCCCCTTCCCCCATAATGACAGTTTCTAGAACTCTTTTTCAAGCTTTGGTTGCTGAACGGTTCTGTAATATCTAGCTACTATGACTTCTACTGGTTTAACTATTGATGTAACAGTTATATTTATAGATGTCAATATGTGAAGAAAACTCAGCACCGTTTTGTACTGTATTATATTTTGTGGAAACAATAAATTTCTTATATGAAAAAAAGAGTTAGAGTTCAATTAACGGGCTATAAGGAGCCAAAAGGAGGGACGGCGTGCCCTCGGCTAGTGGAAAGAGTTGAATTGTTTATGTTTTGTTGTGTGCTGAAAGTATCTGGTACAGTACGTGCTGTGAGTGATTTGAGTGCTGTGAGTGAACGAGTGCCTACTCGCCCTGCAAGGAAGCAAACTTGAAAGTTGACTCCCAAAGTACGTTTCCGGCTCAGGCGACTGCAGTCCGGCTACTGACGGAGGAAGCGGTTCAGACACACATGAAATGTTGGCTGAAGTACCAGACAGTAAATTCTAAGTGTTCTTGCTAAAAAGTAATATCTGTGTTGTAAGAAGGTTACTGTTATTTCTAAGGGAAACAATGGGTAACGGGTCATCCAAGCCCAAGAAGGTAAAGGAGGGTGAGACGCCCCTAGGGTATATGGTGCGGAATTTTGAAGTGTTATATACAACGCATGACTATGGTGTGGAATTAACTAAGGAGAAGCTAATATTAATGTGTACAATTGTGTGCTAGTTCTAGAGTGGCCAGAGCAGGGGTCAATGGACCCGCAGTTAATACAGAAAGTGCATTCCCAAGTCACCGGGAAATGCGGACAGCCTGAGCAGTACCCATATATAGATATATGGTAGAATGTTTTTATCTGATTGTGTTTATAATTGATCTATTAAACTGTTCAATTAAAAGTAAAGTGTGATAAGTAATTAATTTAGAGTGTGGAATGGCTGAGAGGTAGTGAGATTGGGCTTCGTACTTGTTTCCTCCCCCCCCCCTCCTTTCTGACAAACTGTTTGTGTGGAGAGGGGAGGGAGTCAGTTTTTTTTTTGCTCCCTGATAGCTAGAGAAAGTAACCCTTTGTGTGTGTCTGTGCAGTGAATTCAAAGTAAAGAGAAATAAAGAAGAAAAATTACTGTGTTTAGCTAATTTTTAATATATGCTACAATAAAATGTATGAAGTCGGTTAAGTGCAAGATATATGTTTATATTTTGTGTTGATATTATTCCAAAAACTCTAGTTTTGTTCACAGAGCTAGAATTAAATAATTAAATAAAAAAAGGGAGTCCTGGTTTTTATATTGTTACAGATAACAACAATAAGTATATAATAATCTACAATATTGTCTACCAAAATATAATACAATTTATTAACAAATTAAATGGAAATATATGAAACGGTTAGAAAATTTATATTAAAAGAGCAGTTTGAGAAATAATTAAAGTAGTTTTATACTGTTTTTATGTTCTATATAGTTAAAATATAGCAAAATTATGATTAATAATTTAATTAAAAGTATGTTTTTGTTTGATTTTTGATGGGATTATTTTAGATGATTACTGATGAGATGTTTGTAGTGGTTTTATAATAATGGAGTGGTTTATTTATTTATTTATTTTTTTCCGATGTGGTATTAAGAGTCCGTTTTGGCTACGGGAGAGAGACCTCTGTGAATATTGTTTATACAATGTGTATATGTATATGCCCGAATGTCCCATCCAGTTCCTGGGGCGGGATATTCTCTGCAAATTGTAAGCCCAAATTATATTTTTTCCCGGGGGTCACGCTAGATTAGACCTGCCTGAGAGTGGCAGCTCTGCACGGCAGTACAGTCAGCCAGCCAGCCAGTACATCCAACCCGCAAAAAAAAATTGCAGTAATTATGCCAAGAGAAGAAGAATGGCGCTCGGGACCAACCCCGCCATCAGCCCCGGACCCGCACACACTACTCCTTGGAATTCCTGAGGTGTGGGTGGAGGAAAACCCGCCCGGACTAGCTGTAAATATTTCCCGAGTGTACGATGATTTACAATCTGGTGCAATGCCTGTGGCTTTAAGACACTATCACATCCCACAAAAGCCAAGCAGAATATCCAGACATATTTGCAGAGATTTAAAGACCACGGCATATTGAAATTCTGCGTGTCACCGTGGAACACACCATTGTTCCAGCAAGACAACCTCTTTTTATTTTTCAGTAGGAGGTATCTACAATGGATGCGCGCTCAGCCAGGACCTCTTGTCCTTCAGCGCTCAGCCACACGAAGTTGTTCTATTACAGTATGTTGATTATTAATTACGGGCTTTTCCCATATAAAATGACTGTCTCTCTGCCACAAAAGCCCTGCTACATCTCCTGTGCCATGCAGGTTACAGAGTGTCCAAAAAGAAAGCACAAATATGTAAACAGATTGTGAAATATCTCGGTTTTCAATTAACAGGTACCAAGTGTACACTGGGGGCTAAGAGAAAGAAAAGAAGCAGTATGCCGAATACCCCAACCAAAGACAAGTTGACACTTGGCCAAGTTCTTCATGTCAAGGTGCCCCATGTTGTCAAAGCCCTGCTGGACGTCAAAGGAAGTTACTGGTTCAGCAACAGCCGGATGACGAAGTACCAAGCTATGATGTGTGAGAATCCACAGGTTCATTTGGACCTCATCGCTACCTTGAACCCTGCTACTTTACTGCCTGACTGCGAAGAGGATCCAGATCATGAATGCCTCCAAGTCATGGAAGAAGTGTTCAGTAGCAGGCCAGATTTGAAAGACGTACCCCTAGACAAATACGATCTACAAAAGGATAAACGAAACCATACGGCGCATAAAACAGTGAACAGTTGGTTAAATGAACAACTGGTTAATAGAAGTAAAATGTGAAGGTGTCCTTTAAGGTATAAAAAGTGTCCTTTAAAATGCAAGAAATGTCCTTTAAATACCAAACAGATGAGGTAAAAGAGTACAAAAAAATCTTTTTTAAAAAAAATTATTAAGTCAATTTGTGCAAAAAAAGTGCAATGGTTTAATACTCAAAGAGTGTTGTTGATTGAAGTCAAATGCAACAATCTTCTCTGTGGTGTAGATATCAAATCTTCTCTTTAAAGGTGTCCCTCAGAGAGAAATAAAGGCAATAATAGTGCAGATGGTCATACTGGGATGAAGTAATTTAATAAAATGAATATATCACTCACATTTATTAGAGCCTAAGGAAATCCAGGCTCAAGGAAAATAGCTTGCGGCCAAAATATAGGGTGGCACGTCCCTCCTTTCATCTATGGTGGTTACTAGATAAAGCAGAGAAGATCGGGAGACGGCACTCCCATAGCGTAACTCTGTGCAATACAGGTGGAGGATTAAATTACAATTAGTCACACTCACCAGTTATAGAGCCTCTCAATTCCAGGCTCAAGGAGTATCGCCTTGGTCCTCTTAAGGTGGGGGCCCAAACCTCTTTGGTGTAGCAGCAGTTGATCCAGATGTCCAAAAAAGTGGAGAGATAAGGAAAAGTGGCGAATGCAAAAAATATATAGGTAATGATTTTATTAATAAAATCCTGGACAAATTTGTACAATTTGTCAGGATTTATTAATAAATTCATTACCTATATATTTTGCATTCGCCACTTTTCCTTATCTCTCCACTTTTTTTGGACATCTGGATCAACTGCTGCTACACCAAAGAGGTTTGGGCCCCCACCTTAAGAGGACCCAAGGCGATACTCCTTGAGCCTGGAATTGAGAGGCTCTATAACTGGTGAGTGTGACTAATTGTAATTTAATCCTCCACCTGTATTGCACAGAGTTACGCTATGGGAGTGCCGTCTCCCGATCTTCTCTGCTTTATCTAGTAACCACCATAGATGAAAGTAGGGACGTGCCACCCTATATTTGGCCGCAAGCTATTTTCCTTGAGCCTGGATTTCCCTTAGGCTCTAATAAATGTGAGTGATATATTCATTTTATTAAATTACTTCATCCCAGTATGACCATCTGCACTATATTTGCCTTTATTTCTCTCTGAGGGACACCTTTAAAGAGAAGATTTTGATATCTACACCACAGAGAAGATTGTTGCATTTGACTTCAATCAACAACACTCTCTTGAGTATTAAACCATTGCACTTTTTTTGCACAAATTGACTTAATAATTTTTTTTTAAAAAAGATTTTTTTGTACTCTTTTACCTCATCTGTTTGGTATTTAAAGGACATTTCTTGCATTTTAAAGGACACTTTTTATACCTTAAAGGACACCTTCACATTTTACTTCTATTAACCAGTTGTTCATTTAACCAACTGTTCACTGTTTTATGCGCCGTATGGTTTCGTTTATCCTTTTGTCTTAATCTTGGCACGTATTTTGGTTGTTTTTTATGTGCTTTTTACCATACTTAGGCTGCAATTAATTATTTATTCACATAGCACTTTAATTAACTTAAATTAACAAGCGCCCACACTGTATAGTGTATACTCGTATACACACTTTTTAAATACGATCTACAGTTGTTCACTGATGGTAGCAGCTACATGGATGAAGGGAAGAAAGTCTACGGCTATGCAGTAGTCTCAGCAGAAGAGATTATCGAAGCAAATCCATTACCAGGTCATACATCTGCACAACTGGCTGAAATAACAGCTCTAACAAGGGCTCTGCAAATCTCCAAAGGCAAAAGGGTGAACATCTACACTGATTCCAAGTACGCCTTCATGACTGTCCATGCACATGGTGCACTCTACAAGGAGAGAGGCCTATTTATTTCCTCAGGACAACAAATCAAGTATGCAGCTGAAATCACAGCCCTCCTGGAAGCTGTATGGAAACCAAGTGCTGTCAGTATCATGCACTGTCGTGGCCACCAGAAAGGTCATGATGAAATCCCAAGAAGCAACAGGCGCGCTGACCAGGCCGCAAAAGCGGCTGCAACACCATTGCTAACAACTGATCAAGCCAAAGTCCTGCTCTGCAAGCAAGAGGACCAACCTGTCATGCCAAACTACAAATTTTATATGAATTGGAGAAAAATTTGAATCTGGGGGTGAATTTATTGAAATTGTTTTGCACAAATGGCACAATGACTATGAACTATTAGAACTCAATTAAGATTATATACAATGGCTTTTCCCAACTCAGTCCCAAGGCCGAAATTTCTACTCCACTCCTCTGAACCCGCAAGAGACACGTTTTATGATTAACACCTCAGAAGTTCAGCAAAGACTCCCATGGGCCTGCCTCCCATGGAGGCGTTTTTTCATTTTCATTCATCTTTCCCATTGGTTCAAGCTATTCCATTGCTCTCAGTGCCTCTCTGAGGCACTGTAGAGCGTAGGTTCAGGAAGTAGGTGGCGCCAGACACGCGCTGCAGACGTCTGAATCTCTCTTGGTCAGCTTGAGCTTAGACAATTAGAGTAGCGTTCAGCTACGCAAATTGCGCAGGCTCAGAGCAGGCTGCCCCTGCTGTGTGATGATTCTAAAAAAAACGGAGCAGAGACGAACGGGTGGGGAGCGTGGAGCAGGTGAGTATGTGAACATTTTTATAAGCAGATTTTATTTTAATTCCACTTATTTTAAGAACCACTTAATGGAATGGCAGGTGAGGCCCTGCTGCCTCACCTGCCACCTCTGACTGGACATCCCTGATAGGCTTAAAATATACAGTTGTAGCGCTGTGTTTAAACTCTTACTGTGGCAGTACCTATTTTTGGCCACCGGAGGGAGACAAGCGCGATCAGAGACACTGAACATGGGGACTACATTTCCCGGCGTGCTTTGCAAACAGACAGGAAGTGGGTGGGACACAGACGCGGTATATCCTGAGCCTCGTGGAGAACGCGCCAGAGCGCGCCAGGGAGTGCATGGAAGAGGACGCAGTGCTGCTGAGCGGAATCGTGACCAGGCCGGAGCGCAAGTGTGGCCTATGAGGAATCGAGTGGGGTTATCCTGCCTTGCCAGAAGGAGCCTTACCCACCGGCCATCACCACCAAGCGTATTCCAGACAAGCTGAGGACCCCGAGTAAGGAGTACCACGAGTCCAACGGATGGGAGAGCAGGCGGTAGCTGGACAAGTCCGGGCTGGAACACAGAGAGCCTGAATATCGATCCAACAGCCGGTATCCCAGCACGGAGACAAGCGGAGAGACGTCCTGGGTCAGCGGAGCCTTGGTGATCAGCGGATGGGTGAGAGGCCTCCAAGGCCGTTTCCACAAAAGTTCAAGCACGCTGTTGTTTTATTTCTGAAACCCACAGGCCCCAACGTGACTAGTCGAAGACATCGCTAAAAGATTCACTGGCCAGTTGAATAGTACCCGGGTACCATAACACACACATACACTCACAATTCGGGACTTAACCTGTTCGGGACTCACTCCCTAGTATCCGAAAAAGGGGAAAAGATTTGC
Organism: Leptobrachium leishanense; assembly: GCA_009667805.1. Classification (NCBI taxonomy): domain Eukaryota; kingdom Metazoa; phylum Chordata; class Amphibia; order Anura; family Megophryidae; genus Leptobrachium; species Leptobrachium leishanense. The sequence continues at coordinate 121,728,449 of CM019073.1, forward strand.
ATCTTGTTTTATTTTCCGCTGCGCGTTTCTCGTAATTACGAAGCATTGTATTTTTTTTCTGCTCGGTCGCGTTTCCAGAAATACGAAGTCTCGCATTTCTTTTTCCCGCTGCGCGTTTACCGCAATACGAAATACTGTAAATATATCTACGAACACCGTTTCTATTTTATGCCTTTTACTTCAGTAAACTATATAATTTATAAAATCCACAACGGTGCTGGAGTATATTTATTCCCTAGTGCGGGGAGACTGACCCGTGGTTCATTTTCAGCGGCTCCTCCGGGAGTGAGCGCTACACGTGGGGGCTCGTTTCCGGGATCCAGTCTCTGGAAAAACCGCATCTAAAGGGTTAAATATGGATCCAGACACTGTTCGAATGGTGTGCGGAGCACAGTAGTCAGTTAGAATGTTGTGTATAGTCATGGTATTCCCGCAGACACTTGGGCCGAAGATCAGATTCGCCAGGCCGTGGCCGTGCTGACACCAGACCATCGGGGGTTAATTCTGGACATTAAAAAGAACACAGATACCTCTCACACGTATGTTCTTTTTGAATGGAGAAGGGTGTTCCAGTATGTTTTCAGGGCGCGAGCATGAAGCTGACCGATGAGGTGGAGTCCAACTGATTCAGCCAAGTGCGCCACGTGGCGAATCCGCAAGTGTTCCGCGCCCAGTCCATTATCGGGCCTGAATTCATAGTGGCTATTGGAGATTTGCTGGCTAAGTGTCAGAGAACAAGCCCTCCGCACACTAACTTCGGTTATCGACGGTTGAGAAATTTTACAGGAAACGTACCAACTCCGGCGAGAAGAAACCTTTGAGGAATGGTTAGAACAGGCGATGCAGGCTCTGGATGAGTGGGACGTCCCTGAAGCCCAGAAAAAGCAAAGGATCACCGAGAGCTTAAAAGGGACCTGCGTCAGAAGCGGTGAGAAACCTAAAACTGAGTAGAAAAGACTGTACTGCTTTAGATTATTTAAACGTTTTGGGGAGTTTTTGGCGAACAGAAAAGGCCGCAGAGCTTGTATATCAGTATGAACACACCTATCAGCGGAAAGGTGAGAGAATGACCGAATACATGAGGCGCCTAGATAAAATTCTGCACCAGATACTCCTCAAGAAAGGGGCCGAGCCGGCCGAAGTGGATAAGATCCGGAAAAAGCAGATCCTGAGGGGCTCTCAACCTCTAGATCCGGTGATGCTGCAGCTGAGAAGCAGGGCAGGTAATCAGGAACTGAAGTACCTGGAACTGATCCGAGCTGTCAGAGAGAGGAGGCTTTACTGGAGGAAAAATCCTTCAGGCGAGGGGAAAGGCTTACGCACAACCTGTAAGGCATAACGACGGTCTGCAGCCTGAAAGCGATTCGCTGGATACTTACGGTGTCCGACATGGACGAGCAAGGAGCACCTGACCGCTTTTAAATCCACAGAGAGGGCTGCCAAAGAATTACACCTCTCTGAACGTGGTGAGTTGCACAAAACTTTAAGAAGTACAGGAAGCTCAAGCTGAATTGCAGCAGGCGCACGCGGAACTGTGCCGAGTGTTGATGAAGGTGACAGAGATGCAGGCAGAGATGCAGAAGTTCCTTACAGGCATGCAGACAGCGGGAGTTGCTGTGGCGTCTAGCCAAGGTCCTTTAACTGAATCACAACAGGCGACTGCGTCTCCACTTCTTAAAAAGAGATGTTTGGTTGTGGAGAAATGGGCCACTTCCGCGCACAATGCAAAGACCGAAAGCCTGAGAAGAATAGAGTTGATGAGTTGTTAAAGCCTTGAAGGAACTGTTATCTACCTCACCGGCGGGAAACGCCATGGGGCGCCAGTGAAGGAGCAACCTAGTGTGCCGAAGATTGAACCCCGCTCCAAAATCAAGCCAGGGCTAAAGAGGGCGAGAGGGCCCAAAGTCCGGCCAATTGCTGAGCCTGTCACAGGACTGAAAGAGTTACTCCTTTAGCATCCGGACCTACGTCATGGGGAAGCAATGCACACCCAAAACCTACACGGGCCAAGAAAAGGCCAGGTACAACAAACTGGGTCTAAATGTCCTGATACTGCCACCAAGTTTCCTGATCAACTGATA